>CM035165.1:96507217-97111707 GCA_020205615.1 Panax quinquefolius | reverse complement strand
ATAAAGAATTTCCTTTATTTATTATTTTGAAATAGTAAGGGTTGATTTGATTAATGTGGATAGTTAAGGGTTAAATCATAAATATTTCAAAATAAGCAAGTGGTTATAAAATATTCATTGTTGTGGGGAATATTAGTTTGGTCGTGGAATATTATTAAATCTTTGTCGGGGAATATTAAAAATGACAGCCTTGACCGTGTGTGGGGCCCATGTGAAAGCGATTGGGAAGAAAGCGACAAATATAAGTTGTTTTTAAATAGCGGCGTAGTTATTCAGATTATCTTGTTGGAATACCGGTGGTTAAAAACACTAATCTGGCGTTGTTGAGCGGTAGCTGCGGTATTGCACCAATTATTGATTCTTACGTGAAGGCCTTTACTCGATAATGGTTACGATAATTCTTATTCGATATTTTATTGAGTTAATAATTCTTTGCGTTGATATTTTATATTCTTTGTTGTTTTGATAATTGTCATTACACGAGTATTTTTCATTATCGAAGCAATAATTCATATTATCTGAATAATATTATTAGATAACATTATTGGCGATGTCTAGAAAGTTACATACAGGAGAGGTTTGGTGTCGTAATTGCAATTGCATGATGATGAAGAAATTCTTATTGGAAAGCCCCCTCTTTCACAGGAGCTGCACTGGTTGTCGATATTGTGATTACGTAATATTATTTGTGAATAATTAATTATTGATTTATATGATGAGGAAAATATTGATTTTATGTGGATATAGATGGAAAATTTTTAAAATGACAATTGTTGAAAATTAATATTTTATCTTTTACGATAAAATAATTCATTTAAATATATTATTTTAATAATATATTAGCGGTGATTTTTTACAATGAATGTGGGATATATGAGTATATGAGGAGGAAGAGTATTTTTGTGGCATTAAATGTTTAAAACATGTTTTGTGTGTTGGTGGACCCCATTTATTATTTGAAATTTGATTATAGCTTGTAAAATCACTTGGTTTGTGGATTTCGGTCAATTTCTATTTGGAATTTGGAAAAACTTTCTTACTGCAAAGTTGTAGAAATTGAATTTCCTATAAAAACTCATGAGATTCGAATTTTCTGATGAAAGGGCTATTTATTATGAATTATTGAAGTTAGAAGCTCAAAATAATTGATTTTTGGGAGTTTAAATTATTTTTGTTAAGAAAAACGTTTTTTTTGTATTTTTTGGACATCATTAACATGTGTGGCTGGTGTTTTTGACCAAAAAGGTGGGCTAAGGAAAATTTGTATAATTATATTAATATTATATTAAATTTTACGCTTTGGTGTTCTAGCATTTTTTCTATAAATAGGGTCTTGGGTTAGAATTGAAAATCACACGAAAGCTGAAGTTTTCTCTATTTCTCTCTCGATATTTTGGCGTATTCTTGTGAGTATTTTGAGTATACTTTGAGTATTGATATCGGTGCAAGTTCATTGACCTTATTCGTATTAAATTTAGAAATCTTAATCTCTTTGAGGTAAGGGATATTATTTTTTTTCGTAATGATATTATTTCTTGATATCATTATCTTTGAAATATTGATCTGAAGTTTTATCAAATTTGGAACTTTTTTCATGTCGGGGTTCTTATTCATGGGTTCTTATTCATGAGTTCTTATTCACGATTCTTATTAATGAGATTCTTATTCACGAGATTCTTATTCACGAGTACTTATTAAATGAAGCGTGAAGATGTTTTTTGTGGAATTTCTATCTTTTGGTGTCGGAGATTCTTATTCACGTATCTCGGCCTTTATTCACGTATCTGACACTTTATTCACGTATCTGACCTTATTCATAGAAAAATAAAATTTCTTCTTTTTGTCAAAATATCTATACGGATACTAGCTTTGATTGTATCCATGTTTTGATCATTCTTGAATTTTACACCACTATGATTATTTTTGAGGTATTTTTGGGCGTGGATAAAACCAAATACGAATCCTTAATCCTTAATCCTTGTCATTTTGTTTCCTTTGGATTCGTTTCTTAAAAAAAAAAAATATTTTTCATCATCCTCGGTCTTAAATGATGATATTATGGAATATCTTTGGCTGTAGTGCAAAGATGAATGATTTCTTAAGAATATCTTTGGCACATGTAGTGCAAAGATGAATGATTCTGAAGAATATCTTTGGCTTTTGTAGTCAAAGATGAGCAGTGTTTAAATGAACATGACCGGTGATGAATATCTTTGGCTTTGTAGTGCAAAGATGAATATTTGATTCAGATGTATATTGATTGATGTTATTCTGGGGATAAAAGATGAGCGATGAACTTTTAAATTCATACATAGAAGATAGTAGTTTGCATTCTCTACTTAACTCTTCTTAATGAATTATTATTTCATTGCGAATATTGATTTAAAATTTGTTGTCTATTGTATTACATTAGATTTTTCCTGTTGAAGACTAACGATAATTTGTTGTATATTATCTTAGTCGTAATATTCTTTCTTGAGCTAGTTGAGCTCACCCTTTTCCTTTTGTTCCATTTTTTTCTCGGGAGGCGAGAATATAGCGCGAGTCTGAGTCGGGGTATGGAATGAAGGTTTTAGAAAGGATTGTTTAGTAGTCCTCACCATTTTTGTAAAATAATGTATCGATAAATGTGATGAGGATTTATTTGAGTATAGATATTATCAGAAGATAATATTTGTATTCAAACTCACGAGTTTCTTGTTGTAATAATAAAGTTGTAGTTGTTTTACGTACCATGTATTGACAATTTCGAGAATAGGTGATGTATACTATTTTGGGGGCGTCGCGGTTAGTATCGAGCTTAGGGATATGATCTCTGGCGGAGATCGGGGAATAGAACTAGGAGGGAGGCAGAGTAAATCCTTGTTAGTGTGTCTACTAAGCTTATTTGTTAGTTAGTCGGTATATAGGGATATTATGTGATATATTGATTTCCTTAATTAACCCTTGTTTTATGGCGGTATTTGAGAATGTCGTGAGAATATTAATGATGGAGTAAATGAGGCCAGTGGAGATGCTGTGTCTTACCAGCGAGGAGAGCGTCTGTGGTGGCAATGTACCTCTCTGTGAACAACACCATTGGCGAGATGATGAGCGAGGGGATGTTTAGAAGTTTTTGCGATTCATGCAAAATCGAGACGAGGAGACTTCGTGTTCAAAATCTGAGGAGAAATGATAGCAATTCACGGGTTATCCTGACAAAGCGATTGAAAGAAGTTGGGACCACGAATTTAAAGAAAGCGGATCCGATCATGGCGGAAACATGGGTCGAAACAATTACCAAGATATTCGATGTCTTGGGGATGCGGAGAACGAAGGTTCCATTCGCCACCTTATGTAAAAGTGGCGGCGGACTCTTGGTGGGAGATGCGTGAAGCGTACCCATCCGCCGCCTTTTCGGCATGTCTTGGGAGGCGTTTGAAGCTATTTAATGACAAATACTTTCACGAAAGTGTTACGTCGTATGAAGGAAGTGGAGTTCATGATTGGAACAAAACAACATGGCGGTGTCTCGATGCGAGGCAAAGTTTGCGAGTTATCGGTTTGCACCTCATTTGGTGGAGAATGAGAGCGTATGTGGCGGATGTTTCTTAGAGGTTTGAAAACGGCGTCGTCGATATCTCATTTCTCATAAATTTTCTCTTTATTAGGATGTTATAAGCAGGGCTCAATTATTAGGCGAGATAGCGAAATACGGTCGGTTGAGGACCCTGACGAGGATCGTATCGAGAGATAGCGATCAGCAGAATAATGATAAACTGCGGAGAAAAGCGAAGACGGACGAAAATGGTAACCACTACTGGTGGTAATCATAGCCGTGAAAATAGAAAAAAGCGAGTCGGGAGGAGATTTTAAAAAGGAGATTTAACAGCGACCATATGAAGGCAGCGGTCTGCGCGTGACAAGCGGGTCTAAGGGAGGAAGCGACCACCGGTCGTATATCTTACAAATCACGGAAAAGAGGACATATCGGTCAAAGCGCCCTAGCAGTTCAAGGTATGCTATAATTGTGGAAAGGAAGGACATATCGCTCGAGATTATGCGATGGCGAAACCTAGTTCGTGAGGGACGGTGACTCGAAAAGTATCCCGAGAAAAGTCGAAGTCAGCGATTAGGGAAGGCGTTTGTTGTGGTGGTCATAATCGAGAACCAAGCGAGGTGATCACGGGTAAGCTATTTATAAATTCTTGCGAAGTTTATACCTTACTTGATCTGGGTGCTACCCATTCATTTATCTCTCTGCGTGTGCTCAGCGTTTAAACTTGACTCAGGAGAAATTAGACTTTGACTATCTGTGGAAACTCGTTAGGAGAAACTTTCATCACATCCTTTGTTTATAAATCTTGTTTGATTGAAGTTGGCACCATTACCTTACACATTGACCTTATCTCTTTAAAGATACTTGCTTTTGATGTGATTTTAGGGATTGATTGGTTAACTACTCATCGTACCAAAATTGATTGTTTTTCGTAAGGTTGTTAGTTTTCATATTCTAACCAACTTTGTTATGCAATTCAACAACTAAACCATTAAAATCGATCAACATCATATCTAATCATAAAAGCTATTCGTTTATTAAAAAGCGGATGTCGAAAGCTTTCTTAGCCCATGTTATGGATTTGAATAAAGACCGTCAAATTTGAATAATATTCTGTTGTTATTGACTTTCTGGCGTATTTTCGAAGAACTTCCGGTCTACCCCGAGCGTGAAGTTGAATTCTTTATTGATCTTGAACTGAGTACAAGCCCATTTCTAAAAACCCATATCGAATGGCTCTATTGAACTTGGGAGTTAAAGGTCAACTACGAGGAATTGTTGGACATCGGTTTCATTAAATCTAGTACATCTCCTTGGGGTGCTCTGTTTTATTTGTAAAGAAGAAAAGCGGGGGTATCGACTTTGTATTGACTATCGGGAATTGAACCATGTCACCATCGAGAATAGGTATCCTCTACCTCGTATTGATGACTTGTTTGACCGATTCTGCAAAGGGCCTGATTCTTTTCAAAAATCGATCTTAGATTACGGATATCATCAATTTGAAGATTAAAAGCGAGGATATTCAAAGGCGCCTTGAGAACTTCGGTATGGGCATTATGAATTCTTAGTCGTGTCTTTCGGACTAACTAATGCTCCTGCGACTTTCATGGATATGATGAGCCAAGTATTGAGGAATATTTGGATCGATTCGTTGTTGTCTTTATTGATGACATCCTCATATATTCAAAATCGTGAAGATCATGAGCACCATTTGAAATTTGGTACTCGAAGGCCCGTGAAAACCAACTATATGCCAAATTGAAGAAATGTGAGTTACGGCTTGAGGAAGTAGCATTCCTTGGCGCGTGGTGTCGAAACATGGAGTATCTGTTGATCCGTGAAGATTGAAGCAATCTGAAGTTAGAACAGCAAAGTCGGTGGTGAAATCGTAGTTTTTGGGCTTAATTTGGTTATTATCGGAGATTAGTGGAAGGGTTTTCTCGAATCGCTACTCCATTAACTTCACTAACTTCGGAAGGATACAAAATTCGTTTGGAGGCGAAGAATCGAGAAAAGTTTCAAGAGCTTAGAGGAGACTTATTTGATTTTGTTCTAACAATACCATCTGGTTCGGATGGATTTGTTATCTCTGATGATCTTGAGGCAAAGGGTTAGGATGTGTTCTCATGCAGCGTGGGAAAGTCATAGCTTTATGCCTCATGACAACAAAAGTATGAGAGGAATTATCCTACTCGTGATCTAGAGTTAGCGGCCCGATCGTTTCTTGTTAAAGATATGGAGCCTTATCTATATGGGGAGAAAGTGGAGATATATTAGGACCATAAAAGCCTTAAATATTTTCTTCACTCAAAAAGAACTCGACATGCGGCGGTGACGTTGGCTCGAACTATTGAAAGACTACGACCACACTATTGATACCATCACAGTAAAAGCGAGCGTGGTGGTGGCGCATTGAGTAGAAGATCATATGCGAGGAGCGAGTGCGATGATGTCAAGTATCGCGTAGACCCGACTTTAATAGAAAAAGTTAAGGTTGCTCGAGCCCATGGGCGGGTGCGTCGTATGAAGAAGAAAGTCTGAAGGAGCTATTAGGGCGAGAATTGATGAAGAAGGAATACTTGAGTCCCTCTAGACTTTGTGTTCTAACGACTACGATTTGAAGTACAAGATTATGATGGAGGCTGCTGATCGCCATTTGCAATCCATCTGGAAGTACTAAAATGTATCGTGATCTTGACATACATTTTGGTGGAACAATATGAGAGAGAGATTGCAAAGTTTATCTCGATGTGTTTAACACCCAGCGTGTAAAGGCGGGGCATCTTGTACCTAAAGGGGTCGTTGCAACCACTTGAGATTAGGAATGGAAGTGGGAACACATTACTATGGATTTCGATTTACGGGTCTTCCTACGGTTTCTCAAGGCATCAATCTTATTTGGGTTATTGTTGATAGATTAACCAAAGTCTGCTCATTTTTCTTGGAAATCGGAGACTTATTCCTTGAGCGTCTTGCTAGTATATGCGTGAATGAGATTGTGAGGTTGCATGGCATACTGTATCCATAGTTTGGATCGTGACCCAAGATTCACTTCAAGATTTTGGGTTAGCTTGCAAAAAGCTATGAGCGCAGTTTGCGATTTAGTTTGGCATACCATCCCCAAGCAGACGGATGATCGAGAGAGGACTATTCAAACTCTTGAAGATCTATTAAGACTACTGTGTCCTAGACTTCAAAAGGTAGTTGGGATAAGTATTTACCATTGGTGGAATTCTCCTACTGACAAGCAGTTATTATCGGCAAGTATAGGTGTGGCTCCATTTGAAGCATTATATGGGCGAAAAAATGTCGTTCTCGATATGTTGGGATGAGGTGGGTGAAGCTTGACATTGTTGGGACTAGAGAGTTGAAATGCGATATGACTCTAGAAAAGATCAAATGATTGACAAGCGTATATAAAGCGGCACAAGATCGACAAAAGAGTTATGCGGATCTTCATCGAAAGGGCGTGGAATTTAATGTGAGGGGATCGTGTATTGTTGCGAGTTGCTCCGTGGAAGGAGTTTCAAGATTTGGGAAGAGGAAAGCTCGATCCACGATTTATTGGTCCATTTCAAATTCTTTGTAGGAGTAGGAAATGTAGCTATAGACTTGCGTTACCTCAAAGTATGTCTCGTGTTCATAATGTGTTTCACATATCGTGCCGTAAATATGTGAAAGACCGAACCACGTTATTGAGTTAGAAGCAGGACGAGATAGTAGAAGACTTAGCGTATGAGGAGGTACTGTCAAGATCTTGGATAGGAAGGAGCATGTCCTACTGCATGAAAGGTCATACCACAAGTTAAAGTTTTGTGGAGGAATCATCTTTATAGAGAAATGACACAGGAATTGGAAGCGGAAATGAAAGCGAGGTATCCTCACCTTTTGAAAACACAGTCGTCGTCGTCGATTCGAGGGCGAAATTTCATAAGGAGGGAGGTTGTAAGACCCGAAATTTTTTAAATAAAAGGAATTTCCTTTATTTATTATTTTGAAATAGTAAGGGTTGATTTGATTAATGTGGATAGTTAAGGGTTAAATCATAAATATTTCAAAATAAGCAAGTGGTTATAAAATATTCATTGTTGTGGGGAATATTCGTTTGGTGGTGGAATATTAAATCTTTGTCGGGGAAATATTAAATGATGGTATGACCGTGTGTGAGCCCATGTGAAGCGATTGGATGAAGAAAGCGACAAATATAAGTTGTTTTTAAATAACTTGGCGTAGTTATTTACAGATTATCTTGTTGGAATACCGGTGGTTAAAAACACACTATCTGGCGTTGTTGAGCGGTAGCTTTGCGGTATTGCACCAATTATTGATTCTTACGTGAAGGCACTACTCGATAATGGTTTACGATAATTCTTATTCGATTATTTTATTGAGTTAATAATTCTTTGCGTTGATATTTTTATATTCTTTGTTGTTTGATAATTGTCATTACGGCGGTTTTTCATTATCGAAGCAATAATTCATATTATCGAATAATATTATTAGATAACATTATTGGCGATGTCTAGAAAGTTACATACAGGAGAGGTTTGGTCATCTAATTTGCGGCGATGATGAAGAAATTCTTATTGGAAAGCCCCCCTCTTTCACAGGAGCTGCACGGTTGTCGATATTGTGATTACGTAATATTATTTGTGAATAATTAATTATTGATTTATATGATGAGGAAAATATTGATTTTATGTGGATATAGATGGAGAAAATTTTTAAAATGACAATTGTTGAAAATTAATATTTTATCTTTTACGATAAAATAATTCATTTAAATATATTATTTTAATAATATATTAGCGGTGATATTTTACAATGAATGTGGGATATATGAGTATATGAGGAGGAAGAGTATTTTTGTGGCATTAAATGTTTAAAACATGTTTTGTGTGTTGGTGGACCCCATTTATTGGTTGAAATTTGATTATAGCTTGTAAAATCTTGGTTTGTGGATTTGGTCAATTTCTATTTGGAATTTGGAAAAACTTTCTTCTGCAAAGTTGTAGAAATTGAATTTCCTATAAAAACTCATGAGATTCGAATTTTTCTGATGAAAGGGCTATTTATTATGAATTATTGAAGTTAGAAGCTCAAAATAATTGATTTTTGGGAGTTTAAATTATTTTTGTTAAGAAAAACGTTTTTTTTTTGTTTTTTTTTGGACATCATTAACATGTGTGGCTGGTGTTTTGACCAAAAGGTGGGCTAAGGAAAATTTGTATAATTATATTAATATTATATTAAATTTTACGCTTTTTGGTATTCTAGCGTTTTCTATAAATAGGGTCTTGGGTTAGAATTGAAAATCACACGAAGCTGAAGTTTTCTCTCTATTTCTCTCTCGATATTTTGGCGTATTCTTGTGAGTATTTTGAGTATACTTTGAGTATTGCTAGGCTGTGCTGAGTTTCAAGATTCTTTATATCGTTATTCGGTAGAAATCTTAATCTTTGAGGTAAGGGATATTATTTTTTTTTTCGTAATGATATTATTTCTTGATATCATTATCTTTGAAATATTGATCTGAAGTTTTTATCAAATTTGGAACTTTTTCATATCGGGGGTTCTTATTCATGGGTTCTTATTCATGAGTTCTTATTCATGAGTTCTTATTCACGAGATTCTTATTAAAGATTCTTATTCACGATTCTTATTCACGAGTCTTATTAAATGAAGCGTGAAGATGTTTTTGTGGAATTTCTATCTTTTGGTGTCGGAGTTCTTATTCACGTATATCGGCCTTTATTCACGTATCTGACCTTATTCACGTATCGTCTTATTCATAGAAAAATAAAATTTTTCTTTTTTGTCAAAATATCTAATACGGATACTAAGCTACGATTGTATATCCGTGTTTTGATCATTCTTGAATTTTACACCACTATGATTATTTTTGAGGTATTTTTGGGCGTGGATAAAACCAAAATACGAATCCTTAATCCTTAATCCTTGTCATTTTGTTTCCTTTGGATTCGTTTCTTTAAAAAAATATTTTTTCATCATCCTCGGTCTTAAATGATGATATTATGGAATATCTTTGGCTTTGTAGTGCAAAGATGAATGATTTCTTAAGAATATCTTTGGCTGTAGTGCAGAAGATGAATGATTCTGAAGAATATCTTTGGCTGGCGTAGTGCAAAGATGAGCAGTGTTTAAATGAACATGACCCGGTGATGAATATCTTTGCTTTTGTAGTGCAAAGATGAATATTTGATTCGGATGTATATTGATTGATGTTACGGGGATAAAAGATGAGCGATGAACTTTTAAATTCATACATAGAAGATAGTAGTTTGCATTCTCTACTTAACTCTTCTAATGAATTATTATTTCATTGCGAATATTGATTTAAAATTTGTTGTCTATTGTATTACTATTATATTTTTCCTGTTGAAGACTAACGATAATTTGTTGTATATTATCTTAGTCGTAATATTCTTCTTGAGCTAGTTGAGCTCACCCTTTTCCTTTTGTTCCATTTTTTTTCTCGGGAGGCGAGAATATAGCGAGTGCGAGTCGGGGTATGGAATGAAGGTTTTAGAAAGGATTGTTTAGTAGTCCTCACCATTTTTGTAAAATAATGTATCGATAAATGTGATGAGGATTTATTTGAGTATAGATATTATACAGAAGATAATATTTGTATTCAAACTCACGAGTTTCTTGTTGTAATAATAAAGTTGTAGTTGTTTACGTACCATGTATTGTGAACTCGGAATAGGTGATGTATACTATTTTGGGGGCGTCGCGGTTAGTATCGAGCTTAGGGATATGATCTCTGGCGGAGATCGGGGAATAGAACTAGGAGGGAGGCGAGTAAATCCTTAGCTAGTGTGTCTACTAAGCTTATTTGTTAGTTGGTGGGTATATAGGGATATTATGTGATATATTGATTTCCTTAATTAACCCTTGTTTTATAGCGGTATTTGAGAATGTCATTGAGAATATTATGATGGAGTAAATGAGGCCAGTGGAGATGCTGTACTCACCAGCGAGGAGAGCGTCTGCAGTGGTGATGTACCTCTCTGTGAACAACACCATTGAAGCGAGATGATGAGCGAGGGGATGTTTAGAAGTTTTTGCGATTCAATGCAAAAATCGAGACGAGGAGACTTCGTGTTCAAAATCTGAGGAGAAATGATAGCGATTCACGGGTTATCTGACCCAAGCAGTTGAAAAGTTGGGACCACGAATTTAAGGGAAAGCGGATCCGATCATGGCGGAAACATGGGTCAAACAAATTACCAAGATATTCGATGTCTTGGGATGCGGAGAACGAAGGTTCCATTCGCCACCTTTATGTTAGTGGCGAAGGCGGACTCTCTTGGTGGGAATGCGTGAAGCGTACCCATCGGTACTTTTCGGCGTATGTCTTGGGAGGCGTTTGAAGCTATTTAATGACAAATACTTTCACGAAAGTGTTAACGTCGTATGAAGGAAGTGGAGTTCATGATTGGAACAAAACAACATGGCGGTGTCTCGATGCGAGCAAAGTTTGCGAGTTATCGAGGTTTGCACCTCATTTGGTGGAGAATGAGGAGCGTATGGCGGATGTTTCTTAGAGGTTTGAAAACGGCGTCGTCGATATCTCATTTCTCGTAAATTTTCTCTTTATTCGGATGTTGTAGTGAGGGCTCAATTATTAGGCGAGATAGCTTGATGCAGTCGTTGAGGACCCTGACGAGGATCGTATCGGAGATAGCGATCAGCAGAATAATGATAACTGCGGAGGAGAAAAGCAGAGCGAGACGAAATGGTAACCACTCTGGTGGTAATCATAGCCGTGAAAATAGAAAAAGCGAGTCGGGAGGAGATTTTAAAAGGAGATTTAACAGCGACCGTATGAAGAGGCAGCGGTCTTGGCGTGACAAGCTGGTTCTAAGGGAGGAGAAGCGACCACCGGTCGTATCTTCTAAATCACGGAAAAAGAGGACATATCGGTCAAGCGCCCTGACAGATTCAAGGTATGCTATAATTGTGGAAAGGAAGGACATATATCGCTCGAGATTATGCGATGGCGAAACCTAGTTAAAGTGAGGGACGGTGACTCGAAAAATTGTCGAGAAAAGTCGAAAGTCAGCGATTAGGGAAGGCGTTTGTTGTATTTGGTCATAATCACGAGGAACAAGCGAGGTGATCACGGGTAAGCTATTTATAAATTCTTGCGAAGTTTATACCTTACTTAATCTGGGGTGCTACCCATTCATTTATCTCTCTGCGTGTGCTCAGCGTTTAAACTTGACTCAGGAGAAATTAGACTTTGACCTCTGTGGAAACTCAGTTAGGAGAAACTTTCATCACATCCTTTGTTTATAAATCTTGTTTGATTGAGTTGGCACCATTACCTTACACATTGACCTTATCTCTTTAAAGATACTTGCTTTTGATGTGATTTTAGGGATTGATTGGTTAACTACTCATCATACCAAAATTGATTGTTTTCGTAAGGTTGTTAGTTTTCATATTCTAACTTGACTGTTATGCAATTCAAAAAACTAAACCATTAAAATCGATCCTTTATCATATCTAATCATAAAAGCTATTCGTTTATTAAAAAGCGGATGTCAAGCTTTCTTAGCCCATGTTATGGATTTGAATAAAGACACGTCAAATTTGAATAATATTCTGTTGTTATTGACTTTCTGGCGTATTTCTAGAAGAACTTCCGGTCTACCCCGAGCGTGAAGTTGAATTCTTTATTGATCTTGAACACAGTACAAGCCCATTTCTAAAACCCCATATCGAATGGCTCTATTGAACTTGAGGAGTTAAAGGTCACTCGAGGAATTGTTGGACATCGGTTTCATTAAATCTAGTACATCTCCTTGGGGTGCTCTGTTTTATTTGTAAAGAAGAAAGGCGGGGTATATGCGACTTTTGTATTATTATCGGGAATTGAACCATGTCACCATCGAGAATAGGTATCCTCTACCTCGTATTGATGACTTGTTTGACCGATTCTGAGGGCCTGATTCTTTTCAAAAATCGATCTTAGATTACGGATATCATCAATTTGAAGATTAAAGCGAGGATATCAAAAGCGCCTTGAGAACTTCGGTATGGGCATTATGAATTCTTAGTCGTGTCTTTCGGACTAACTAATGCTCTGCTGACTTTCATGGATATGATGAGCAAAGTATTGAGGAATATTTGGATCGATTCGTTGTTGTCTTTATTGATGACATCCTCTATATATTCAAAATAGTGAAGATCATGAGCACCATTTGAAATTTGGTACTCGAAGGCCGTGAAAACCAACTATATGCCAAATTGAAGAAATGTGAGTTACGGCGAGGAAGTAGCATTCCTTGGGCGCGTGGTGTCGAAACATGGAGTATCTGTTGATCGTGAAGATTGAAGCAATCTGAAGTTAGAACAGCAAAAGTCGGTGGTTGAAATCGTAGTTTTTGGGCTTAAATTTGGTTATTATCGGAGATTCGTGGAAGGTTTTCTCGAATCGCTACTCCATTCTTTCACTAACTTCGGAAGGATACAAAATTCGTTTGGAGCGAAGAATCGAGAAAAGTTTCAAGAGCTTAGAGGAGACTTATTTTGGCATTTTGTTACAACAATACCATCTGGTTCGGATGGATTTGTTATCTCTGATGATGCTTGAGGCAAAGGGTTAGGATGTGTTCTCATCTGGCGTGGGAAAGTCATAGCCTATGCCTCGCGACGACAAAAAGTATGAGAGGAATTATCCTACTCGTGATCTAGAGTTAGCGTGATCGTTTTTTGTTAAAAATATGGAGGCCACTATCTATATGGGGAGAAAGTGGAGATATATATAGGACCGTAAAAGCCTTAAATATTTCTTCACTTTCAAAAAGAACTCGACATGCGGCGGTGACGTTGGCTCGAACTATTGAAGACTACGACCACACTATTGATACCATCACTGGTAAAAGCGAGCGTGGTGGTGGCGCGTTGAGTAGAAGATCGTATATGCGGGAGCGAGTGCGATGATGTCAGTATATCGCGTAGACCCGACTTTAATAGAAAAAGTTAAGGTTGCTCGAGCCCGCAGGCAGGGTGATCGTATGAAGAAGAAAGTACTGAAGGAGCTATTAGGGCGAGAATTGATGAAGAAGGAATACTTGAGTCCACTCTAGACTTTGTGTTCTAACGACTACGATTTGAAGTACAAGATTATGATGGAGGCACACAATCGCCATTTGCAATCCATCACGGAAGTACTAAAATGTATCGTGATCTTGACATACATTTTGGTGGAACAATATGAGAGAGAGATTGCAAAGTTTATCTCGATGTGTTTAACTTGCCCAGCGTGTAAAGGCGGAGCATCTTGTACCTAAGGGTCGTTGCAACCACTTGAGATTAGGAATGGAAGTGGGAACACATTACTATGGATTTCGTTACGGGTCTTTCTACGGTTTCTCAAGGCATCAATCTTATTTGGGTTATTGTTGATAGATTAACCAAATCTGCTCATTTTCTTGAATCTCGGAGACTTATTCCTTGAGCGTCTTGCTAGTATATGCGTGAATGAGATTGTGAGGTTGCATGGCATGTACTGTATCCATAGTTTTGGATCGTGACCCGAAGATTCAGCTTCAAGATTTTGGGTTAGCTTGCAAAAAGCTATGGAGCGCAGTTTGCGATTTAGTTGGCATACCATCCCCAAGCAGACGGATGATCGAGAGAGGACTATTCAAACTCTTGAAGATTTATTAAGACTACGTGTCCTAGACTTCAAGGTAGTTGGGATAAGTATTTACCATTGGTGGAATTCTCCTACTGACAGCAGTTATCGAGCAAGTATAGGTGTGGCTCCATTTGAAGCATTATATGGGCCGAAAATGTCGTTCTCGATATGTTGGGATGAGGTGGGTGAAGCAACATTGTTGGGACAGAGAGTTAATGCGATATGACTCTGAAAAGATCAAATGATTGACAAGCGTATACAAAGCGGCACAAGATCGACAAAAGAGTTATGCGGATCTTCATCGAAAGGGCGTGGAATTTAATGTGAGGGATCGTGTATTGTTGCGAGTTGCTCCATGGAAGGAGTTACAAGATTTGGGAGAGAGGAAAGCTCGATCCACGATTTATTGGTCCATTTCAAATTCTTGGTAGGAGTAGGAAATGTAGCCTATAGACTTGCGTTACCTCAAAGTATGTCTCGTGTTCATAATGTGTTTCACATATCGTACCGTAAATATGTGAAAGACCGAACCACGTTATTGAGTTAGAAGCAGGACGAGATAATAGAAGACTTAGCGTATGAGGAGGTACTGTCAAGATCTTGGATAGGAAGGAGCATGTCTACTGCATGAAAGGTCATACCACAAGTTAAAGTTTTGTGGAGGAATAAATGCTATAGAGAAATGACACAGGAATTGGAAGCGGAAATGAAAGCGAGGTATCCTCACCTTTTGAAAACACCAGTCGTCACGTCGATTTCGAGGCGAAATTTCATAAGGAGGGAGGTTGTAAGACCGAAATTTTTTAAATAAAAGGAATTTCCTTTATTTATTATATTTGAAATAGTAAAGGTTGATTTGATTAATGTGGATAGTTAAGGGTTAAATCATAAATATTTCAAAATAAGCAGTGGTTATAAAATATTCATTGTTGTCGGGGAATATTCGTTTGGTGGTGGAATATTAAATCTTTGTCGGGGAATATTAAATAAATGGTAGTATGACCGTGTGTGAGCCCATGTGAAAGCGATTGGATGAAGAAAGCGACAAATATAAGTTGTTTTTTTAAATAGCGGCGTAGTTATTCACAGATTATCTTGTTGGAATACCGGTGGTTAAAACACACTGTCTGGCGTTGTTGAGCGGTGCTTTGCGGTATTGCACCAATTATTGATTCTTACGTGAAGGCACTACTCGATAATGGTTACGATAATTCTTATTCGATATTTTATTGAGTTAATAATTCTTTGCGTTGATATTTTATATTCTTTGTTGTTTGATAATTGTCATTTACGGTATTTTTCATTATCGAAGCAATAATTCATATTATCTGAATAATATTATTAGATAACATTATTGGCGATGTCTAGAAAGTTACATCTAAGGAGAGGTTTGGTCATCTAATTGCTTGGCATGATGAAGAAATTCTTATTGGAAAGCCCCCCTGCTCACAGGGGCTGCACGGTTGTCGATATTGTGATTACGTAATATTATTTGTGAATAATTAATTATTGATTTATATGATGAGGAAAATATTGATTTTATGTGGATATAGATGGAGAAAATTTTTTAAAATGACAATTGTTGAAAATTAATATTTTATCTTTTACGATAAAATAATTCATTTTAAATATATTATTTTAATAATATATTAGCGGTGATATTTTACAATGAATGTGGGATATATGAGTATATGAGGAGGAAGAGTATTTTGTGGCATTAAATGTTTAAAACATGTTTTGTGTGTTGGTGGACCCCATTTATTGGTGAAATTTGATTATAACTTGTAAAATCACCCGTTTGTGGATTTCGGTCAATTTCTATTTGGAATTTGGAAAAACTTTCTTCTGCAAAGTTGTAGAGAATTGAATTTCCTATAAAAACTCACTTGAGATTCAAATTTTCTGATGAAAGGGCTATTTATTATGAATTATTGAAGTTAGAAGCTCAAAAAAATAATTGATTTTGGGAGTTTAAATTATTTTTTTAAGAAAAACGTTTTTTGTATTTTTTTGGACATCATTAACATGTGTGGCTGGTGTTTTTGACCAAAAGGTGGGCTAAGGAAAATTTGTATAATATATATTAATATTATATTAAATTTTACGCTTTGGTGTTCTAGCGTTTTTCTATAAATAGGGTCTTGGGTTAGAATTGAAAATCACACGAAGCTGAAGTTTTCTCTCTATTTCTCTCTCGATATTTTGGCGTATTCTTGTGAGTATTTTGAGTATACTTTGAGTATTGATATCTGGTGCAAGTTGATTCATTTTATTACATTATTCGGTAGAAATCTTGATCTTTTGAGGTAAGGGATATTATTTTTTTTCGTAATGATATTATTTCTTGATATCATTATCTTTGAAATATTGATCTGAAGTTTTATCAAATTTGGAACTTTTTCATATATGGGGTTCTTATTCATGGAGTTCTTATTCATGAGTTCTTATTCACGATTCTTATTAAATGAGATTCTTATTCGATTCTTATTATTCTTATTAGTCTATTAAATGAAGCGTGAAGATGTTTTTGTGGAATTTCTATCTTTTGGTGTGGAGTTACTTATTCGTGTATCGGCCTTTATTCACGTATCTGACTTTATTCACGTATCTGGTCTTATTCATAGAAAAATAAAATTTCTTCTTTTTTGTCAAAATATCTATACGGATACTAGCTACGATTGTATCCATGTTTTGATCATTCTTGAATTTTACACCACTATGATTATTTTTGAGGTATTTTTTGGGCGTGGATAAAACCAAATACGAATCCTTAATCCTTAATCCTTGTCATTTTGTTTCCTTTGGATTCGTTTCTTAAAAAAAAAAAAATATTTTTCATCATCCTCGGTCTTAAATGATGATATTATGGAATATCTTTGGCTTTGTAGTGCAAAGATGAATGATTTCTTAAGAATATCTTTGGCTTTTGTAGTGCAAAGATGAATGATTCTGAAGAATATCTTTGGCTGTAGTCTGAAGATGAGCAGTGTTTAAATGAACATGACCCGGTGATGAATATCTTTGGCACATGTAGTGCGAAGATGAATATTTGATTCGGATGTATATTGATTGATGTTACGGGGATAAAAGATGAGCGATGAACTTTTAAATTCATACATAGAAGATAGTAGTTTGCATTCTCTCTTAACTCTTCTAATGAATTATTATTAAGCTGCGAATATTGATTTAAAATTTGTTGTCTATTGTATACTATTAGATTTTTCCTGTTGAAGACTAACGATAATTTGTTGTATATTATCTTAGTCGTAATATTATTCTTCTTGAGCTAGTTGAGCTCACCCTTTTCCTTTTGTTCCATTTTTTTTCTCGGGAGGCGAGAATATAGCGATGCGAGTCGGGGTATGGAATGAAGGTTTTAGAAAGATTGTTTAGTAGTCCTCACCATTTTTGTAAAATAATGTATCGATAAATGTGATGAGGATTTATTTGAGTATAGATATTATGCAGAAGATAATATTTGTATTCAAACTCACGATTTCTTGTTGTAATAATAAAGTTGTAGTTGTTTACGTACCATGTATTGACAATTTCGGAATAGGTGATGTATACTATTTTAACTAAGCGTAATCAATAACGGGTTCTATACATAGTCGGTGAGGATTTCAAAAACTTTTCTCAATATTATCGATAATATAAACGATACTTTTTCACAGTTCAAAATCATATAATACCATTCACAGTTCGAAAATAAATACTTGATCCGAATTTTGAAATAAAAGAACATAACAATTTAATTTAAATGGAAGCCTTAAATAAAAAAATAACGAATTTTGAAAATGTACATTTGAGCATCCGAATAATTAATAAGACATACTTAAAAGTAATGATAATCTTAAAAAACACTAAATAGTTCGGAAAGCTACTTACTTGATATTGCGAAACACGAAATTAAAAGTGAACTAATTCTTTGAGTTTTCTTCTTTTCTTCTTTGTTCTGCAGTACTCCAAGCCAAATAGTTTTTACGTTCTTTTCTTTCTTTCTAGTTGTTTAAATATATGTAATTCCTTTGAAAAATAGGTTATTAAGTAAAAGAGTCATTTTAAAATTAAAAGTTTGTTATAGTCTAACTGACTTATCCTAATAGGTTTTAGATATGTATAAATAATTATTAGTTACACTTCTATTATCTAATTATATTATTTTTTTTATCTTTTATCCTTTTTTAAATAGGATATTACAAATATCTCCTTGACCAATATTAATACATCCTCCTAAAGCGGTAAAACCTCCTCTAGATCGAATAGCCGACAAACCAAATTCTTCCTCTCTAACATGATAAATACGTCAAAACTCAAACATGATAAAAATGTCAAAAGCAAAAAACAAATCTGTAACAAATAAAAAAATCAAAGTTTGGAATCAGAACCAAACGAACCACTCTAATAAGATAACTCAAGTTAAATTCTATTTGTTCCAGCGATTTTTTGGCAGTCGCGCGTGACACGCTAGATCCAATCTCATCTAATCTATGTAAGAAAGTTAAATCTGTTAGATAAGGGTAATTGAGTACTCAAAAGTATTAAACAATGATAAAGTAGTCTTTTCATTTTTTATTTTCATTTCCTTCAACATGTTTGTTCAGTTGTACATAGTCACATGGTTGATGCCTTGCTTGATTACCAATCTAGATTCACATGGGTCATTATATATGTACTGAATTCAGCTATTGAGAGCTTATGAATAAATTTTTTTTTTTATTTTCTCTCTCAAACTACCTCTGAATCTGTCTAATCTCTCCCCCAAATTCTTCTCCCTTTCTCTAACTCTTCTATTCTCCCATTTTTTTGCACTTGCTTTACTATTAAGTTGCAGTATAGGGAGCTTTGTATCAATGAATTCATCGGTTCATTACAAATTGGTATCAAAGCCACTATCGATCCCAACCATGGCCGATACCAAATAATCACTAATATGGAAGGCTTACGTCGGTGATCAAGTCAACTCCCTTGATAATTCTGAGACCGGTGAATGAATCATCATCGATAATGCGAAGCTAGATTTGAGGATAGACTCGATAAGAAGGCGAGCAAATGATTAAGGGTTTTGAAGCACTGCTTGCAACAAGGTTACCAAATCCATCAAATAAAACAGGTAATTTAGAAAATTTAATGGGTTCAATTTTGGGGAATTTTGAGACTTTGAGTTCTGAGGATAAAGTTACTGGAGGAATATTCAAATCCATCAAATTTGAAATCCCCAAATTTGATGGGAGTAATCTTAGAAATTGGATTAGAAAATTGATAAACTTTTTCTTATCATTGATGGTTGATAATCATAAACTTCATTTAGCCACTATTAATTTGGAAGGAGAATTTTGAAGAGTGGTATCTGAGGTTTTGTTCATGGTGGATCTGAAGTAACTTGGGATGGGTTCATAGAAGAGGTAGTGACTAGGTTAAACCGAAACTCATATAAACCCCATAGGTGAACTTAAAAATTTACAGCAGTGTGGCTCAGTAGATGACTACAGAAAGAGATTCGAAGAATTAAAGGGTTGGACCTTACTACGAAATCCTTCTTTGAATGAAGCTTTCTTTATGGATTATTTTCTGGGGGGATTGAAGGAGGAAATAAGGTTGGGAATTTAGGAGTTAAAAAATTCCACCCTTAAGGAACTCATTAAAATGGCTAGAGTGGAGGGGGCCAAATTGGAGGCATGGGTAAAGAAAATTTGAATGAGATTAAGACTTGGAATCCCCAGTCAACAGACAAAGGTTGGATCATCATTAAATAGTAGAGCTGTAATGACTCGTAATGTTGTGGTTGGCCTCACTGGAACAACAAACTTTGAGAAGGACAAAAAGCTACCAATCATGAGCTTAACTAGAGAGCAAATTACAGAAAAGAGAAGGAAGAAATCGTGTTATTCCTTTGATGAACCTTACAATCAGTGTATGTTATCGGTCTGAAAGCCTCACTTATTTTTGATGATACCCTTTGATGGAGACTGTGACATAGAAGAAGAGTTGGAAGATTACGTTAAAATGGAGACCTTGGAAGGAGATCAGGACTACAAGATTCACGAGGCTCATATAACCCTTCATGCTCTATCAGGGAACCAAATGAATAACACCATCAGATTTTTAGGACTGGCTAATGGGAAACAACTCAGAATACTCATTGACAGTGGGAGTACCAACAATCTCTTAGACCCTCAAGCTGCTAAGAGGATCGGGGCAATTACATAGAACACCAAACCCTTGTATGTATTAGTGGCTGATGGTTTTAAAGTAACTAGCCTACAAGAATGCATTAACCTTTCTTAGACAATACGCGAGGGGAAGAAAGTTTGCTCTTGATATTAGAGTTCTTCCTCTATGTGGGATATATGTAGTGACTCCCCCAAAATAGGTATATATTAGCCATCTTGAGTCGCCAAATATGTAAGACCCCATCTTTTATAAATAAAGATGAATTTTTCTATAAATATTATTTTTGAATATTATGGAATAAATTTGATATAATGTTATAGTTGTGGGTAATATTTATAAATTTTGCAAAGTATGCAAGTTGTTATAAAATATTCGTTTGGTGGGGAATATTCTTTTGTTAGGAATATTAAATACAATGGCTCAAATCATTGGTGGACCCCCTAATGAAATTATTGTCGGATTGAGAAAGCGACAAAAATATTTTATAAAAATAACTACGGAGGTGTTCACGTTTAAAAGCTGTTGAACTACCCGGTGGTAAAAAAATGCGATGTCTGGCGTAGTTGCGTAGTAGCACACGGTATTGATTATTGATCTTTACGTGAGAAGTCACTCACATTTATGCTCAATTATTGCTCTGATAATTACGTGATCATATCTCTTATATTATTGATTCAATTATTGTCACGGTATCATCGTATAATATGTTATAGTATTAAATCAATAATTGAGGCGACAAGTTATAAATGATTAATAATTGTTGAAAGATTAAATATGTGATGATGAAAAAAATGATTTGTGGTAAGTTTGATTATTTTATGGGGGCTCATATGTCATCATCTAAGAGTCTCTTCGTCGATAGTAATTACCCTTGTGAATAGTATTTACCTTCGTCGATAGTAATTACCCTTGTGAATAGTATTTACCTTCGTCGATAGTAATTACCCTTGTGAATAGTATTTACCTTCGTCGATAGTATTTACCTTCGTTAATAGTAATTACCTTTACCAGACGTCGAACCACTTGTCGTTTCACATTACAAAGCGCCGAACCACTTGTCGTTTTCACATTACTGAGCGTCCAAACCGATTCGTCAAGCCACTTGCCTTTTCACACGGCGGGTGCTAAGCTAGAAATCTTCTATAAATAGAGGCCTAGGGCTTCATTTATTTTCACGAATTCATTCAAGCTATAGAGAGAGAAAATATAGAGAGAATAAGAGAGAAAGAAGAAGAGTATTTTTATTCTTTACTGCTGCTGCAGTATTCAATCTTCTACCAAATGTAAGGGGTGTTATTCTTTCTTATTCATGAAGAGAATCATTGTTATTCCATTGCTTATTATTACATTGGAATTCGTTTAATAACTTGACACATTCATGATTACATTTACCTATCACTTGGTGTGCATTTTTCGGACTGATCTTTATTATTACATTGGAACATCATGTCGTGTGTTTTTTACAGGACTGGTTCCGTCTTTATTATTCATTTGGAACATCACATGCATGTGTTTTACAGGACTGGTTAAAATCTTTATTATTACATTGGAATATCCTATCTCGTGTGTTTTACAGGATCTGGTTCCATCTTTATTATTACATTGGAACATCCGCCGATTGTGAATTTCACGACACGGTTGAATTATTTATTATTACATTTGGAATAACACATGCATGCGATTACTATCGCATGCATGGTGATTTCTTTTGTTATTCCATTCTTTATTATACCCGGTTGGTTAAAACTTTGACTTCTATACTCCATGAAATTAGTGGAATATCCTTGATATTTGCGTTTCATCCGATATCTTTTCATGAAAATATTCTTACGATCATTCTTGAATTTTACTCTACAAAACAGTATCATATTGATAATTTGGGCGTTAATAATTCTGGATAAAATAATTCTTGAACTTGTTTTATTGAATTCTTATATCATTGTCATCATCCTCATGTTTATATTTTTTTAAAGTCATCGTGGCTTTGTAGTGCATAGATGGACTTGGTATGATTATGACCCGAGACTATTGATTGTAATCATGGTAGTAATGTTACAAATGATGTGGTAAAAATCCTCGATTGTAGTAGTGCATTGATGGAATGATTGTTGGCATGATCATGACCATTAATGAATATACAAATATTCTTGGCTCGTAGTGCATGAATAATTGTGGTCGTGATCTTAAAGAATATCCTTGGCCGTAGTAGTGCGGGGTGATTCGATGATGTGGAATATTTATTAAAATTTGAGTCTCGGCTATAATGATGATGAAAAACCTTTTAAAACCTAAAAGATAGTAGACTTTATTTTCTACTTGACTCTTTTAATGGATTGCATATTCAGCTATGATTAAAGCGGTTATCTATTGTATTTTATCGGTTTAACATTGTTGAAGACTATTGATAATTTATTTCGCATTATCTTAGTCATAATATTTCTTCTTGGGCTAGTTGAGCTCACCTTTCTTTCCTTTATTCTCTTGAAATGAGAATATAAATTTGGGGACGAGTCGGAAAAGCAGTGATGGTCACGAAGATAGCATTAGTAGTCCTCATTATTACGTGAAATAGTGTGATAATAATTATAATGAGGACTTTTTGTTTGAGTTTGTATAATATCTAGTAGAGCGATATTTGTATTTAAACTCACGGTTTATGTCGTATTGTATTACGGCGATTATGTTAATAAGTTGTATTTAAATTCTGTACCATGTAAGTGGCGACCCAAGATGGGTGATGTATACCTAATTTTGGGGGCGTCACAAAATACATGGTACAAAATTTAAATACAAACTTCTTTATACTGATGCGACAAAGCGTGGCGAGAGTTTCAAAGCGGATAATGTCGTAGAGAGTATCCAAACTCAAATAAAGTCATCATTATAATTATTATCATACTATTTCACTGAATAGTGAGGACTACTAATGCAAACATCTGGACCGTCATTCTGTTCCCCGACTAGTCCCAGCTACGTTCTCATTTCCTGAAGAGAACAATGAAAGCAAAAGGGTGAGCTCAACTAGCCCAAAGAAGAAAATTATAACTAAGATAATTGAGAATAAATTATTGTTAGCCTTCAACAAAGTGTTAAAGCGATAAAATATAATAAACATCAAGTTTAAGCAATGAAAATAACAATCCATTAGAAGAAGTCAGTAAACATGATATCTACTATCTTACATGATTTAAAAATTTATCATTAATTTTATCATTTGAGACTCTTTTTAATAAATAAACCACATCATCGAATCATCCATGCACTACGAAGCTGAGGATATTTATGTAATCATCGATGGTCGTGATTATACCAAATAATCTCGGTCATAATCATACTAACAATCGTCCATCGATGCACTACGGGCAACGAGGATTTTTACCACATCATTTGTAATATTACGATCATGATTATCTAGAATAAACCCAGTCATCATAATCATACCAATCAATAGTACATCTATGCACGTAAGCCACAAATGACTTTTATCACAATATAAGCATGAGGATGATAACAATGATATAAGAACTCAATTAAAAGAAAGCAAAGGATAAATTGTTAAAGATTTATAATTTAATGTATCCAGAATTCAGTAATGCCCAAATTATCAACATGATACTGCTTTGTGGAGTAAAATTTAAGAATAATATTGTATCAAAAATGATTTGGACAGCAAAGAAATCAATTTTAGTCATGAATAATTCCCCGGGTGAATAGTACCCGTGAATAGTACCTCGTAAATAGTACTTCAGGAATAGTATCCTGTGAATAGTACTTTATGAATAGTACCCATGAATAGTATCCTGTGAATAGTACCGTAAAAATAAATTCTACTCATGGACAGTACTCTGGCATGAAAAGTTTAAAATTTAACAAGAATGTACAGAAAATATCCTTGTGAAACGATACTAGATGAAGCGCAAATTTCAAGGATATTCTACTAATTTCACATAGTATAGAAGCAATACTTTAACAAAATGAGGGTATAATCAGGAATACGAAACGAAATAATATTACTCACATACTACGAGTATGGAAGAAAATATTATTCCTTATGAATCTTGAAAAAAATCCTTACCTCGAAAGAAATTTGGATCTTTGGAATAGTGAGGTAGCGGACTTCTCTTCTACTTTCTCAAAGCTTCTCTCTCTATAGCTTCTCTTTCTATAATTGCTCTTGTGAGTCTTAGTGAATTGGTGAGAATTAAAGAAGAATGAGCTTCTATTTATAGGAAAACGTAGTTTCGATAATTGCACGTTTTGGGGCTCGAAATATTATAGTATAATACCTTCATCTTTTCCTTCATTTTTAATTTAGTCCTACAAGTATTATCAAACTTCCACCACCTCCCCTAATAGTACATTTTGTGAATCAATAGTACAATCATGTGAATCAATAGTACAATCATGTGAAAAAAATAATTACAGTATAGTATCTTCATCTATACCTCCATTTTTAATTTAGTCATGCAAGTATTATCAATCTAATTACACCACCTCCCCTAATAGTACATGCATGTGAATCAATAGTATACACATGTGAACAAATAATTATAAGCATGTGAATTAATAGTAATTAATTGCTCATTTATCTGATTAATTACTCGATTGGTCAATATAACCTCCAGACATCCATTATTATCGAAATAGATGTCAATTTCGACTAACACTAATAATCCCAACATAATGGAAATATTAATTTCATCTTTAAACAACACGAACTTATTCATCATTAATATTATAACTCACAATATTTAACAACCAGATCATTCCCAGGAAAGAGGGGGCTTTTCGATAAGGATTTCTTCCTATTGGCGCGGAATTAGGTGACCAAACCTCTCCTTGACAGAACTTTCTAGACATTGTCAATATTGCAAATAATAATATGAATAAATTTGTCATCTCAATTATTGATTTAATAATAATAAATATTATCCAGATGATCTTTGTGACAATAATTGAATCAATAATATGAAGATATTATCTGATGAATTATGTAGCAATAATTGAGTATAAGCGAAGTGACTTCTCACGTAAGCATCAATAATCAATATTTGTGTGCTCTACTATGCAACCCACGTATTACTCTACTTTTTACCACGGGTAGTTTAACGGTAAAACTTTCGTAGCCGTTATTTTATATAAAAGATAATTACATTGTTTTCTAACTACGATAATACTTTCGTTGTGGGATCCAATTGATGATTTGTGCCGTCGTCACGAATATTCCTGTTAAAGCGAATATTCTGGAACCAATCGAATATTATATAACCACTTGCTTACTTTTGCAAAATTTGTAAATAATACCCACAACTATAACATTATATCAAATCCACACCATAATATTCAAAAATATATTTCGAAAAAATTAATCTTTATTCATAAAAGTTGGGGTCTTACAACCTCCCATTCTTATGAAATTTCGTCCTCAAAATTAGGGTGTGTACCTGGTATGTCGAAGAGATGAGGATACCTTGACTTCATTTTAGATTCTAACTCCTAGGTCATTTCATCAACATCGTGGTTTCTCCACAAAACTTTGACTTGGGGTATAACCTTGGAGCGTAGAATATGATCCTTCTTATCCAATATTTTAACAGGTACCTCCTCATACGTTAAATCTTCCGCTATCTCGTCCTGTTCTAATTTAATAATGTGGTTCGGGTCTTTCACATATTTACGTAACATAGATATGTGAAAAACGTTATGAACACGAGACATATTTGGCGGTAAGGCGAGTCTATAGGCCACAGTTCCTACTCGATCGAGGATAAAAAATGGGCCAATGAATCAAGAATTGAGATTTCATCTCTTTCCAAATCTCTTAACTCCTTTCCATGGAGCAACATGTAACAACACATAATCTCAAATATTGAATTCCACGTCGTTTCGATGAAGATCAGCATAACTCTTTTGTCGATCTTGTGAGGTTTTTATACGTTGTCGGATCGTTTGAATTTTTTTTTCGTAGTTGTATGTACCAACTCCGGTCCCAACAACGTTGCTTCACCCACCTCATCCCAACATACTAGAGAATGACACTTTCTTCCACACAACACCTCAAATGGAGCCATGCCAATACTTGATTGATAACTGTTGTTGTAGGAAAACTCCACCAATGGTAAGAACTTGTCCCAACTTCCTTTGAAGTCAAGGACAAAGAGTTTTAATAAATCTTCAAGAGTTTGAATAGTCCTCTCCGACTGCCCGTCCGTTTGAGGATGATATGCCGAATTAAATCGTAAATCTGTGCCCATAGCTTTTTGCAAACTAACCTAAAATCGTGAAGTGAATCTTGGGTCTCGATCAAAAACTATGGATACTGGCATACCATGCAATCTTACAATCTTGTTTATGTACATACGAGCAAGACGTTCAAGTGTATAAGTTTCTCGCATCGGTAAGAAATGAGTAGACTTGGTCAATCTATCAACAATGACCCAAATCGCATATATGCCTTGAGAAACCTTGGGAAGACCAGTAACAAAATCCATGGTAATGTGTTCCCACTTCCATTCTGGAATTTCAAGTGGTTGCAAGGGACCTTTTGGTACTTGATGCTCCGCCTTGACTTGTTGACAAGTTATACACCTTGAGATAAACCCCGCTATCTCTCTCTTCATATTGCTCCACCAAAATATATGTCGAAGATCACGATACATTTTGGTACTCCCAAGATGGATTGCAAACGGTGTATTGTGCACCTCCATCGTGATTTTATACTTCAAGTCAGAATCGTTAGGAACACAAAGTCTGGAGTTGACTCGAAGTATTCCTTCTTCATCGATTCTTGCTTCTGGAATAGCACCTTCTTGCATTTTCTTCCTCATACGCATCAGTTTCAGGTCTGTAGCTTGAGCAGCTTTAACTTTATCGATTAAAGTCGGTTCTACTCGTATATTCGTCATCATCACATGAGTCCTTGGAGTTAGGACTGAGCAAAAAACGGATAAAACCAAACAACCGATCACAACCGAATTTTTTTAATCGAATTATTTCGTTTATTCGGTTATTTTCATTAATTCGGTTATAACCGTTTTAATAATCCGATATTCGGGTATCCATACGGATATTGAAATAATGTTATTCGGGTAACCGAATAACCGAATAGATTTTTAAAATGATAATAATAAATAAAGCCCTACTCTTTCACTCTTAAGAGTGAACTTTATTCTCATCGTCACAGACTCACAGTCACAACTCTGCCGACTCTCCTCCTTCTCCATAGCGATGGCCAGCCCCTCACTGGCCCATAATGCAGCTCTTAGGTCTCCCCCAGTATTTATTCTTTGGTATCATCGATCCCATTTGCATCGGGATATGACATCATCATCGCTACGCAAGTGATGACTAATAAAAAGATGAGTGTGATTAAGAGCTTGTGTAGATGTAGAAGCGCCATCACCACGAAATTAACCCAAAGCAAAGTAATCCAACTAAGAGATCAAGGAAGAAAAGATAGATTGTGAGGGTAAAGGAATTGGGGATGGGGTTTTTGATTAGAGCAATACAACATCTGTGAGACCCCGAATTTTATGAAATAAAAGTATTCAATTTTTCTATTTTGGTAAATAGTTAAATTGATAAAAGTTTAAAGTTAAGGGTAATATGTGATTATTTTTTTTTCAAAGTAAGCAAGTTGATATAAAATATTCGTTGTGTTGGGGAATATTCGATTAATCGGGGAATATTTTTTTGTCGGGGAATATCCGTACGATGGTACAATCATTGGTGGACCCTATTAATGGAATTATTGCCGGATTGAGAAAGCGACAAAATATTTTTATGAAAATAACGACGAAAGTTTTCTGTTAAGCTGTTAGAAACACCCGGTGTTAAAAGTACATGATAATCTGGCATTGGTTGCACAAGTAGTACTGCGGTATTGATTATTGATGCTTATGTGATAAGTCACTAAGTTTTGTTTTATTGGTATTATTAATGTAATAAAATGAAAAGTTTTTTTATATAAAGCAGAATACTTTTATAAAGTTATTCGTTTTATTAAGGCTAATAGTAAAATCTTTTATATAAAAGCGAGAATACTTTTATAAAGTTATACATTTTATTAGACAATATTTAGAATATATTATATTTTATTATGCATAAGTACTGCATAGTGTTTGCGTAGTAAAATCTTTTATAAAATTATTCGTTTTATTAGATTATAAATAGAATATATTATATTTTATTTAAAAGATTTTGTTTTAAATATGGACCATAATATTAAAGTAAATCAATCTGGACCATTCATGAATTAGTTACTATGCAGTCCATTCTTCTATAAATAGAAGCTCATTCCTTCATTATTTCTTACGAATTCACTAAAACTCTAGAGAGAGAAACTATAGAGAGAAAGAAGAAAAGGGTTCTGCTACTTCACTACTTCTATACCCAGTACTCTTCTTTCTAAGGTAGGGAATATTGTTTGTTGTACTCGTAGGGGGTATTTATTTCTTTTGTATTCATGAAGAGAACTTCTGTTATTCCATTCTTTATCATTACATTGGAATAACTTTGATACGCAAGCTACCCTATAATTGGTGAAATTCTTACATTATTCCATTCTTTATTATTACATTTGGAATATCTGCCTACATGCGTTTTACAGGACACAGTTCTATTCTTTATTATTCTATTGAATATCACATGCATGCGTTTTACGCGGACTTGGTTCCGTTATTTATTATTACATTGGAATATCACGTAGAATGCGTATTCTACTTTGACACAGTTCCGTTATTTAGTATTACATTGGAATAACTTCGTCATACATCACAAGTAACCGCATGCATGGTGATTTACATTGTTATTCCATTCTTTATTATTCTTTTGGAACATCCAGCCGGTCTGCGAATTTACTTTGACTTTGGTTCCGTTATTATTATTCATTGGAATAACTTTATCATCAAGCAACTGCATGCATGGCGATTTCATTTGTTATTCCATTCTTTATTATACTCGGTTGGTTAAAGTTTTGACTTCTATACTCCATGAAATTAGTGGAATATTCTTGATATTTGCGCTTCATCCAAAGTATCTTTCATGGAAATATTCTTCCGAGCATTCTTGAATTTTACTCTACAATAAGTATCATGTTGACAATTTGGGACGTTATTAGTTCTGGATAAATTAATTCTTGAACTTGTTTTATTGAATTATTATGTCATTGTCATCATCCTCATGTTTATATTATGTTGAAAGTCATCGTGGCTGTAATGCATAGATGGACTTGGTATGATTATGATGAGAGATTATTGATTGTAATCATGACCGTAATGTTACAAATGATGTGGAAAAAGTCCTCGTTGGCCCGTAGTGCATTGATGGACAATTTTTGGTATGATTATGGCTATGGATTCTCTTGACCAAGGGTGCAAAGATGAATTGTTTTATAGCATGATCGGGAATAGTTGATAAAAACACGATTATCTTTGGCCCGTAGTGCATGGATAATTTGTGGTTGTAATCTTAATGAAAAAATCCTCATTGGCCCGTAGTGCATTAATGGATGATTTTTGGTATGATTATGGCTATGGATTCTCTTGACCAAGGGTGCAAAGATGAATTGTTTTATGGCATGATCGGAATAGTTGATGAAAACACGATTATCTTTGGCCCGTAGTGCATGGATAATTCGTGGTGCATAATCTTAATGAATATCCTTGGCACACGTAGATGCGGGGATGATTCGATGATGTGGATTAATTATTGAAACAGTGAGTCTCGGTGATGAAATATTAATTCATGGATGTGATAATAATGAATATCTTTGGTAGTAGTGCAAAGATGATTTAATGATTAAAGACGCAATTGTGATTTGGTATAACAATGATTTTTGATGTTTCAGGTGAAGATATGTTATGAAAATTATCTTCGTCCTGGGTGCGAAAAGGAATTCAGAATCACAATTATGATTATGAGTTATTCATATGATTGTGGACTGGAATTGTTGATTGATGTTACAGGGATAAAACATTATTAATGGACTTTTAACAAGGAGAAGATTATAGACCTGATGGTCTATTTGACTCTTCTAATGGATTGCTCGTTCCACTGCAACTATGGTTGAAAAGTTTTATCATCTACCATATGTTCTAAATCTCTGATTTATTATTGATGAAAGATATTGATAATTTCTTTTAGATAATAAGAGTGTTGCCGGGTTGAGCGAGGATAACAGGGGAATAGAACGGTGGTATCTAGCTTTGGAGGTTCTCCCTAAACAATATAGAAAAGTGTGTTGTATTCTATACATCATTTAGTAGTTATATTTGGTGAATCAAATAGGTGAGGCGAACCCAACTTTGAAGGGTGTTTTGCCTTTATCATACAAGATGTCTAATGACATACAACCCTCGTGTTATCATAAAGATGGGGTTATGCGCATCCACTTCTTTGAGTATATCTACGGGCACTACCTATATGATCTTGGAGTTTATTTGAAATATAATAATCACTTGGAGATAGTGGAGATAGTTATATGTCGAGAAGACTCACCATTGGAAAGAAGATGATAGTAATCTTCTCATTTTCTTTGGGATCTATTAGGTGACCCGAGGATAATTACGTGGCCATATGATATCTATTATAACCTGAACACTACGGCCTCCCCGTATACGAAGGTTTCTTTGAGCACTTCCCAAAGATTTTAATTTCTAAAACAGTCTTTGACTATACTTTTATGTAAAGTACCATTGTAAGGTTGTGGTCGAGGTACCATGAGAATTACATACATTTGTATTAAAACTTATAGTTAACTGTGGTCGTATTCTATACGACAGCTCAACAGTTGTATAAATGAAGTTGTATTTGAATTTTGTATCATGTATCTGGCGACTCAGAATGGGTGATGTATACCTAATTTTGGGGGCGTCACAACATTCATCTGTTTGAGAAAGAAGATAAGCTAGGGAACTGTGCAGCTCTATAATTTAACTTATTAGGAGGAGAGAGAACTTAATTTCGGTTATTAACCGAAATAACCGATTATAAAATTCGGTTATTCGATATTCGGTTATTCGGTTATTTCTCTATTTGGTTAATTATTCGGATAGTAAAATTTGGAATATTTCGGTATTTGGTTATATCCGAATAAGCTATTCGGTTCGGATATAACCGAATTGTTCACCCCTACTTGGAGTCTTTAACTCTATCTACATCCTTTGTAAGTCATACAAAATGGGCCTTTGCGTTGACAATATCGCATTCGTACCCGCATATGATCTTCTACTCAATGCATCAGTTACTACGTTCGCTTTTCTAGGATGGTATTGAATGGTATGATCGTAATCTTTCAATAGCTCAAGCCATCATCGTTGCCGCATGTTGAGTTTTTTTTTAGTGAAGAAATATTTGAGGCTTTTATGATCCGTATAGATCTCCACCTTCTCTCCATACAGGTAATGCCTCTAAATCTTAAACACAAAAATGACAGCTGCCAACTCTAGATCATGAGTAGGATAATTCCTCTCATATTCTTTGAGTTGTCGTGAGGCATAGGCTATGACTTTCCCATGTTGTATGAGAACATATCCTAACCCTTCGCCTGAAGCATCACTATAGATGACAAATCCTCAAAAGTCAGGATGGTAATGTCGAGCAGTCTTTGAAATGAGTCTCCTCTTAAGTTCTTGAAAACTCTTCTCACATTCCTCACTCCAACCGAATTTTATATATTTTCGAGTCAGCTGAGTTAATGGAGTAGTGATTCGAGAAAACCCTTCCATGAATTTCCTATAATAACCAGCTAAGCCGAGAAAGCTACGTACTTTGGCCTCTAATGTGACGCCCCCAAAATTAGGTATACATCACCCATTTTGGGTAGTCAGATACATGGTACAGAATTTAAATACAACTTACTAATATAACTGTCGTGTACAATACGACATAAAGCGTGAGAGTTGAATACAAATATTGTCTACTAGATATTATACAAACTCAAAAGGAGTCCTCATTACAATTATTTTCACACTATTTCACAGAATAGTGAGGACTACTAATCTTATCCTCGGACCATTACTCCCTTCCCACTCGTCCCCGCTATATTCTCATTTTCAAGAGAACAATGAAAGAAAGGGTGAGCTCAACTAGCTCAAGAAGAAATATTATGACTAAGATAATGCGAGAATAAATTATCATTAGCTTCTACAACAAATGTTAAAGCGATAAAATATAATGAACATCAAGTTTAACTACTGTGGAACCAAAGAATCCATTAAAAGAGTCAAGTAGAAAATAAAATCTACTATCTTTTATGATTTAAAGGTTTTTTCATCATTATAATTGAGACTCGACTTTAATAAATATTCCACATCATCGAATCACCCCCCGCACTACGACGAGGATATTCTTTAGTATCACGACCACAATTATTCACGCACTACGGCCGAGAATATTTGTGTATTCATTAATGGTCATGATCATGCCAACAATCGTCCATCAATGCACTACGACCCACCGAGGATTTTACCACATCATTTGTAACATTACGGCCATGATTACATAAGAATAGTCTACGGTCATAATCATACCAAGTCCATCTATGCACTACAGGCCACGAGATAACTTTCAACATAATATAAACATGAGGATGATGACAATGATATAAGAATTCAATAAAACAAGTTCAAGAATTAATTTATCTAAGAACCAATAACATCCAAAGCTGTCAACATGATCTTTGCTTTGTAGAGTAAAATTCAAAAATCTTGAGAAGAATATTTCCATGAAAGGATCTTTAGATGAAGCTTGAAATATCAAGGATATTCCACTAATTTCATGGAGTATAGAAGTCAAAGTTTTAACCAATTTGGGTATAATAAAGAATGGAATAACAAAAGAAATCACCGTAAATGCGATAGGCCATGCATGCGAGTTATTCCAACGAATAATAATAAATAACGGAACCGGTCCCGGCAGTAAAACGCATGAGACGGGATATTCTAATGAGAATAATAAAGAATGGAACCAGTCCGGCGTAAAACACATGCAGAGCAGGATGTTCCAATGAATAATAATAAAAGCGGAACCAGTCGGTGTAAAACACACGCACGGATGTTCCAGCAGAATAATAATAAAAGGCGGAACCTGTAGGTGTAAAACACATGCATGCAGGATGTTCCAGCGAGAATAATAATAAAAGCGAACCGTGTCCGATTGTAAAACACACATACAGGATGTTCCAATGAGAATAATAGAAGAATGTGGCGCCCCCAAAATAGGTATACATCACCCATTCGAGTTGTCAATACATGGTGCGTAAACAACTACAACTTTATTATTACAACAACGGTAAAAGCTGCGAGTTTGAATACAAATATTATCTTCTAGACAATATCTATACTCAAATAAATCCTCATCACATTTATTGATACATTATTTTACAAAATGGTGAGGACTACTAAACAACTCTCTCTAGAACCTTCATTCCATACCCCAGGCTTCGTACTGTTATATTCTCGCCTCACGAGAAGAAAAATGGAACAAAAAGGAAAAGGGTGAGCTCAACTAGCCCGATAAAGAATATTATGACTAAGATAATATACAACAAATTATCGTTAGTCTTCAATGAGGAAAAATCTAATAGAATACAATAGATAACAAATTTTAAATAAATATTCGCAATGAAATAATAATTCATTAGAAGAGTTAAGTAGAGAATGCAAACTACTATCTTCTATGTATGAATTTAAAAGTTCATCGTCTATCTTTTATCCTGTAACATCAATCGATATATATCGGAATCAAATATTCATCTTTTTGTACTACAGCCAAAGATATTCATCGATTGGTCATGTATTCATCTAAACACTGTTCATCTGCACTACGGCCAAAGATATTCTTGAAATCATTCATCTTTACACTCTGGGCCAAAGATATTCAATAATATCATCATTTAAGACTAAGGATGATGAAAAATATTTTTAAAAGCGAATCCGGTGAAACAAAATGACAAGGATTAAGGATTTAGGATTAGTACTTTGTTTTATCCATGTCCAAAAATACCTCAAAAATAATCACAAGTGGTGTAAAATTCAAGAATGATCAAAACATGGATACAATCAAAACTAGTATCGAGAATAGATATTTTTAGACGAAAAGAAAATTTTTCATTTTTAGATGAATAGTGCCGTACTCGTGAATAATGTCGATATCGTGAATAGTGAATAGTCAGTATCGTGAATAGTAGTAACTCGACACCAAAAGTTCCAAATTTGATAAAAACTTCAAATCAATATTTCAACATAATGATATTGAAGAAATAATATCATTCTGAAAAAAAATAATATCCCTTACCTCGAAAGATTAAGACTTACAAATTTGGAATACGCAAGGGTATAATCTTTGAAGGAACTTGCATAGTCTAACAATACTCAAAGTATACTCAAAATACTCACAAGAATATGCTCGATAATATAGAGAGAGAAAACTTGATTTACGGTGTGATTTTCAATTCTAACCTAAGCACCTATTTATAGGAAAATCTTTAGAAAAAGCAAAGCGAAAATTTAATAAAATATTAATATATATTATAAATTTCCTTAGCCCATATTTGAAGATCTAATTTCAGTAATTAATATCACATGTTAGCCCACTTAAATGCAAAAAAACGTTTTTCTTTAAAATAATAATTAAAACTTCCAAAAATCAATTATTTGAGACTTGAACTTCAATAATTCACAATAAATAGCCCTTTTATCGTAGAAAATTCGAATCTTGCAAATTTTTATAGGAAATTCAATTCTTTACAACTGCGAGAAGAAAGTTTTCCAAATTCCAAAGCAGAAATTGGCCAAGAAATCCACAAAGCAGGCGATTTTATAAGTATATAATCAAATTTCGATCGATAAATGGGGTCCAATGAGCATGTTTAACATGTTTTAAACATTTATTGCAACAAAAATACTCTTCCTCCTCGTATACTCATATATTCCACATTCGTTGTAAAAATATCACCATTATTATATATTTAAAATATAATAATACATTTAAATGAATTATTTTATCGAGAAAAAGATAAAATTTCAATTTTCAACAATTGTCACATTAAAATTTTCTCCATCTATATCCACATAAAATCAATATTTTTCTTATCATATGAATCAATAATTAATTATTCACAAATAATATACAGAATCACAATATTGTGACCGAGCGGTTCTCAGAAAGAGGGGCTTTCGATAAAGTTTTCTCCTTCTTGGCGCCGCAATTAGGTGACCAAACCTCTCCTTAGGCAGAACTTTCTAGACATTGCCAATAATGTTATCCAATAATATTATTAGGATAATATGAATTATTGCTTCAGATAATGGAAAATCTTGTGTAATGACAATTTATTGAAATAACGATAATATAAAATATCAATGCAAACAATTATTGAATCAATAAAATCTTGAGCGATAATTATCTGTAACCATTATTAAGTAGTGCCTTCTTATGTAAGAATCAACAATTGGTGCAATCTGGTGTCTTACTTCTTGTGTTTAAACCACAGAGTATTTTAACGAGTATTAATGGTAACAACTACGTAGTTATTTTTAAACCACTTATATTTGTCGTTTTCTTCATCAATCGCTTTAGTTATGGGGCCCACACATGGCATGCTGCTTGTCGATCGAATATGCATCGAATATTCACGACGAACGAATATTCCCAAACAACAATGAATATTTTATAACCACTTGCTTATTTTGAAATATTTGCGTATTTTTACCCTAACTATCCACATTAATCAAATCAACCCTTACTATTTCAAAATAATAAATAGAAAATTAAATTTCATTAATAATAAGTTGGGGTCTTCAACCTCCCTCCTTATGAAATTTCGTCCTCGAAATTGACGTCACATTACACTGGTGTTTGAAAAGGTGAGGATACCTCGCTTTCATTTCGTTTCAATTCCCGGTCATTTCCTCTAAAGCATGATTCCTCCCAAAACTTTAACTTGTGGTATGACCTTTCTTAGCGTAGGACATGCTCCTTCCTATCCAAGATCTTGGCGAAGTACCTTCTCATACGTTAAGTCTTGGCTATCTCGTCCGGTTCTAACTCTATAACGTGGTTTGGGTCTTTCACATATTCTGAAGTACGGATATGTGAAACACATTATGAACACGAGACATACTCGGAGGTAACGCGAGTCTATAGGCTATATTTCTACTCGGTCAAGAATTTGAAATGGACCAATAAATCGTGGATTGAGTTTTCCTCTCTTCCCAAATCTTGTAACTCCCTTCCATGGAGCAACTCATGACAATACATGATCCCCTATACTAAATTCCACGTCCTTTCGATAAAGATCCGCATAACTCTTTTGTCGATCTTGTGCCGTTTTGTATCGTTGTCGAATCATTTGGATCTTTTTTCCGTGAGTCATACGTACCAACTCGGGTCCCAACAATGTTGCTTCACCCACCTCGTCCCAACATCTTTGGAGAAGCGACACTTTCGTCCATATAATGCTTGAATGGAGCCACACCTATACTTGCACGATAAGCTGTTGTTGTTGTAGGAGAATTCCACCGATGGTAAATACTTATCCCAAGCGCCCTTGAAGTGCAGGACACGAGTCTTAATAGATCTTGAAGAGTTTGAATAGTTCTCTCGATTGTTCGTCCGTTTGGGGATGGTATGCCAAACTAAATCGTAAATCCGTGCCCATAGCTTTTTGCAAGCTAACCCAAAATCTTGAAGTGAATCTTGGGTCACGATCCAGAAACTATGGATCTGGGCATGCCATGCAACCTCACAATCTCATTCACGTCATATACTAGCAAGGCGTTCGAGGAATAAGTCTCGTATCGGCAAGAAATGAAAGCGGACTTGGTTAATCTATCAACAATAACCCAAATAGCATTGATGCCTTGAGAAAGCCGTAGGAAGACCCGTAACGAAATCCATGGTAATATGTTCCCACTTCCATTTTGGAATCTCAAGTGGTTGCGGATCAAGTGGACCTTGACGGACCCTTAGGTACTAGATGCTCCGCCTTTACACGTTGACAAGTTAAACACATCGAGATAAACTTTGCAATCTCTCTCTTCATATTGTTCCACCAAAATGTATGTTGAAGATCACGATACATTTTGGTACTTCCAGGATGGATTGCAAATGGTGTATTTGTGCCTCCATCATAATCTTGTACTTCAAATCAGTCGTTAGGAACACAAAGTCTAGAGTGGACTCAAGTATTCCTTCTTCATCAATTCTCGCTTAGGAATAGCTCCTTCTTGTACTTTCTTCTTCATACGCATCATTTCAAGATTGGGTGGCTTGAAAGCAACCTTAACTTTTCTATTAAAGTTGGCTCTGTCGTATACTTGACATCATCGCTTTTCGTCCCACATATGATCTTCTACTCGGCGTCGTCGGCTACCACGTTCGCTTTTCGGGATGGTATTGAATAGTATGGTCGTAGTCTTTCAATAGCTCGAGCCAACGTCATTTGCTTGGCGTGTTGAGTTCTTTTTGAGTGAAGAAATATTTAAGGCTTTTATGGTGCGAATATATCTCCACTTTCTCCCATATAGATAGTGCCTCCATATCTTTAAGTGGCAATTTCTTGCACTTAACTCTAGATCATGAGTAGGATAATTCCTCTCATACTCTTTAAGTTGTCGCGAGGCATAGGCTATGACTTTCCCCGTTGCATGAGAACACATCCTAACCCTTTGCACGAAGCATCGTTGTAGATAACAAATCCATCAAACCGGATGGTATTGTTAGAACAGTGCCAAAATAAGTCTCCTCTTAAGCTCTTGGAAACTCTTCTCGCATTCTTCGGCTCCAAGCGAATTTTATATCTTTACGAGTAAATTTGAGTTAATGGAGTAGCGATTCGAGAAAATCCTTCCATGAATCTCCGATAATAACCAGCTAAGCCCAAAAAGCTACGTACTTCGGTCACCGACTTCGGTTGCTCCCAACTTTGTATTGCTTCAATCTTCGCCGGGTCCACGGATACTCCATGTTTTGACACCACGTGCCCAAGAAATGCTACTTCCTCAAGCCAGAACTCGCATTTCTTCAATTTGGCATATAGTTTGTTTTCACGAAGCCTTTGGAGTACCAGCTTCAAATGGTGCTCATGATCTTCACGACTTTTGAAATATATGAGGATGTCATCAATAAAGACAACAACAAACTGATCCAAATATTCCTTGAATACTCGGTTCATCATATCCATGAAAGCCGCGGGAGCATTAGTTAGTCCGAAAGACATGACTAAGAATTCATAATGCCCATACCAGGTTCGAAAGGCGGTCTTTGGAATATCCTCGGTTCTAATCTTGGTGATGATATCCGGAGCGAAGATCGATTTTTGAAAAGAATTGTGCCTTGCACTTATTTGGTCAAACAAGTCATCAATACGAGGTGAGGATACCTATTCTTGATGGTGACATGGTTCAATTCCGATAGTCAATCTAAAGTCGCATACTCCGTCTTTCTTCTTTACTGAATAAAAGCAGGGCACCCCGAGGAGATGTACTAGGGCGAATGAAACCGATGTCCAACAATTCTGTAGTTGGACCTTTAACTCACGAAGTTTAATAGGAGCCATTCGATATGGGGTTTTAGAAATGGGCTTTGTGCGGGTTTAAGATCAATAAAGAATTCAACTTCACGTTACGGGGTAGGCGGGAAGTTCTTGAAATCGTTAGGAAAGTCGATAACAACAGGAATATTATTCAAATTTGGCGTGTCTTTATTCAAATCCATAACATGGGCTAAGAAAGCTTGACATCCGTTTTCAATAAGCGAATAGCTTTATGATTAGATATAGCGGTGATTGATTTTAATGGTTTAGTTGCTTGAATTAAATACAACAGAGTTGGTTAGGAATATGAAAACTAACAACCTTACGAAAACAATCAATTTTGGCATGATGAGTAGTTAACCAATCAATCCTAAAATCACATCAAAAGCAAGTATTTTTAAAGAGATAAAGGTCAGCGGGTAAGGTGATGGTGCCAACTTGAATCAAACAAGATTTATAAGCGAGTGGATGTGATGAAAGTTTCTCTAACGGAGTTTCCACAGATAGGTCAAAGTCTAATTTCTCGGGGTCAAGTTTAAGCGTTGAGCACATGCGGAGAGAGATAAATGAATGGGTAGCCACCGGTATCAAGTAAGGTATAAACTTCGCAAGAATTTATAAATAGTTTACCGTGATCACCTCGTTTGGGTTCTCGCATTTTGACCGATCACAACAAACGCTTCTCCGGAATCGTTGACTTTGACTTTTTAGGGACGATCTTTTGAGTCATAATCCCCATTGAACTAGGTTTCTCTACCGTATAATCTCGGCGATATGTCCTTCCTTTCCACAATTATAGCATACCTTGAACTGTTGTTGTGGGCGGTTTAGTGATATGTCCCTCTTTTCGCATTTGTAGTATATAATGGGTGGTCGTTCTCCTCCCTTAGAACCCGATTATTCTTACCTTTATGTCGTCTTCACATGGTCGTTGTTAAATCTCCTCTTTTTAAAATCTCCTCGACTCGCTTCTTCTATTTTTATGGCCATGATTACCACCGAGTGGTTACCATTTTTGTCCGTCTGTTTCTTTCTCCATTTGGTTATCATTATTTTGTTTGTTCGCTATCTGCAGTGCGATCCACTGGTTATGGTCCCTCGGTTGAACATACTCGTTATCTCGCTCTAACAATTGAGCCTATTAACAACATCCGAATAGAGAGAAAATTTATGAGAAATGAGATATTGTCGTATGCGGGTTTCAAACCTCTCGAAACATCCGCGTCATCGTTCCTCATTCTCCACCAAATGAGGTCTGAGCACGGATAACTCTCGCAAACTTTGCCTCGTCTTAAGACACCATCATGTTGTTTTATTCTAATCGATGAACTCCACTTCCTTCATATGAAGAACACTTTCGGAAAGTATTTGTCATTAAATAATTCTGAAATATCTCCCAAGACATCTTTGAGTGAAAATTTGGATGGGTACGCTTCATGAGACTCCACCGAAGAATACGCCTCATACGGAACATAAAAGGTGGCGAATGGAACCTTCTGTTCTCCGTGCATCCCAAGACATCGAATATCTTGGTAATTTGCTTGACCCATGTTTCCACCATGATCGGATCGGCTTTCCCTTAAATTCGGTGGTCCCAACTCTTTGAAGCGCTTGGTTGTGACAACTTGGTGAATTGCTATCATTTCTCCTCTGTATTTTGAACACGAGTCTCCTCGTCGATTTTGCATGAATCGCAAAAAGCTTCTAAACATCCCTCGTTCATCATCGCTTTCGGTGGTGTTGTTCACGGGAGGAACATTGCCGACTGTTTGCGATTCTCCTCGTTGGTGAGTACAGCGTCTCCACGGTCTCATTTCCATTGTTAATATTCTCGGTCGACATTCTCAAATCTTGTCATAAAACAAGGGTTAATTAAGAAATCAATATATCACATAATATCCTTATATCTTGACCAACTAACAAATAAGCTTAGGTAGGACACACTAGCGAAGGATTTACTCGTCTCTCCCTCCTAGTTCTATTCCCGATCTCACTTGGAGATCATATCCCTAAGCTCGATACCAATTGTGGCGCCCCCAAAATAGGTATACATCACCCATTACGAGTTGTCAATACATAGTGCGAAACAACTATAACTTTATTATTACAACAAGAAAGCTGTGAGTTTGAATACAAATATTATCTTCTGACAATATCTATACTCAAATAAATCCTCATCACATTTATTGATACATTATTTTATAAAAATGGTGAGGGACTACTAAACAACTCTCTCTAGAACCTTCATTCCATACCCCAGGCTACGTACTTCATTTATATTCTCGCCTCACGAGAAGAAAAATGGAACAAAAAGGAAAAGGGTGAGCTCAACTAGCCCGGTAAAAAGAATATTATGACTAAGATAATATACAACAAATTATCGTTAGTCTTCACGAGGAAAAATCTAATAGAATACAATAGATAACAAATTTTAAATCAATATTCGCAATGAAATAATAATTCATTAGAAGAGTTAAGTAGAGAATGCAAACTACTATCTTCTATGTATGAATTTAAAAGTTCATAAATCTATCTTTTATCCCTGTAACATCAATCAATATATATACGGAATCAAATATTCATCTTTGCATTACTGGACCAAAGATATTCATCGAGTTAGTCGTGTTCATCTAAACACTGTTCATCTTTGCACTACGGGCCAAAGATATTCTTCGAAAAATCATTCATCTTTGCACTCTGGGCCAAAGATATTCAATAATATCATCATTTAAGCGAGGATGATGAAAAAAATTTTTTAAAGAAAGCGAATCCGGTGAAACAAAATGACAAAGATTAAGGATTTAGGATTAAGTACTTTGTTTTATCCATGTCCAAAAATACCTCAAAAATAATAATCACAGTGGTGTAAAATTCAAGAATGATCAAAACATGGATCTGATCAAAACTAGTATCCGAATAGATATTTTGGACGAAAAGAAAATTTTCATTTTTAGATGAATAGTCTTAGTACTATCGTGAATAAGTGTCAGATATCGTGAATAGTGCCAGTATCGTGAATAGTAACTCAGACACCAAAAGTTCCAAATTTGATAAAAACTTGGATCAATATTTCAACATAATGATATTGAAGAAATAATATCATTACTGAAAAAAAAATAATATCCCTTACCTCGAAGATTAGTACTTAATTTGGAATACTAGGGTATAGTCTTTGAAAGGAACTTACACCTGATCTAACAATACTCAAAGTATACTCAAAATACTCACAAGAATACGCTCGATAATATAGAGAGAAAACTTGGTTTACGGTGTGATTTTCAATTTAACCTAAGCACCTATTTATAGGAAAATGCTTAGAACACAAAGCGAGAAAATTTAATAAAATATTAATATATATTATAAATTTCCTTAGCCCATCTTTGAAGATCTGATTTCAGCAATTAATATCACATGTTAGCCCACTTAAATGCAAAAAATGTTTTTCTTTAAAATAATAATTAAAACTTCCAAAATCAATTATTTTGACTTGAACTTCAATAATTCACAATAAATAGCCCTTTTATCGAAAAATTGAATCTCTCGATTGTGTATAGGAAATTCAATTCTCTACAACTTTGCGAGAAGAAAGTTTTTCCAAATTCCAAATGAAATTGGCCAGAAATCCACAAGCAGAAGCGATTTTATGAAATTTATAATCAAATTTGGTCGATAAATGGGGTCCACCGACATGTTTAACATGTTTTAAACATTTATTGCAACAAAAATACTCTTCCTCCTCGTATACTCATATTTCCCACATTCGTTGTAAAAATATCACCATTATTATATATTTAAAATATAATAATACATTTAAATGAATTATTTTATCGGAAAAGATAAAATTTTAATTTTCAACAATTGTCACATTAAAAATTTTCTCCATCTATATCCACATAAAATCAATATTTTTCTTATCATATGAATCAATAATTAATTATTCACAAATAATATTACAGAATCACAATATTGTGACGAGGTGCGTTTCAGGAAGAGGGGCTTTCGATAAAGATTTCTCCTTCTTGGCGTATGATTAGGTGACCAAACCTCTCCTTAAATGTAACTTTCTAGACATTGCCAATAATGTTATCCAATAATATTATTCAGATAATATGAATTATTGCTCTCGATAATGGAAAATCTTGTGTAATGACAATTTATTGAAACAACAGCGATAATATAAAATATCAATGCAAAGAATTATTGAATCGATAAAATCTTGAATAGTAATTATTGTAACCATTATTAAGTAGTGCCTTTTTACGTAAGAATCAACAATTGGTGCAATCTGGTGTGCTCTACGTGTTTTAACCACCGAGTATTTTAACATTATTAACTTGGTAACAACTACGTAGTTATTTTTAAACCACTTATATTTGTCGTGTTTTCTTCATCCAATCGCTTTCAGTTATGGGGCCCACACATGGGCTGCTTCCGTCAAATACGAATATTCTGACGAAGCATTGAATATTCCACGACCAAACGAATATTCCCAACAACAATGAATATTTTATAACCACTTGCTTATTTTGAAATATTTGCGTATTTTACCCCTAACTATCCACATTAATCAAATCAACCCTTACTATTTCAAAATAATAAATAGAGAAAATTAAATTTCATTAATAATAAGTTGGGGTCTTACAAAGAATGTCACCAAGTATAGGGTAAACCGCGTATACAGGTTATTCCAACAGAATAATAAGCAATGGAATAACAACAGTTCTCTTCATGAATAAGAAAGAATAACACCCCTTACTTTTAGTAGGAGATTGAATCTGCAAGAAGTAGTGTAGTAACAAAATACTCTTCTTCTTCTCTCTTATTCTCTATACTATACTCTCTCTATAGCTTGAATGAATTAAGTGAAAAATAATGAAGCACTAGGCCTCTATTTATAGAAGATTTCTAGCTTGCTTTTGCACCGTGTGAAAAGGCAAGTGGCTTAACTTGATTTGGTGATGTGAAAAGAAAAGTGGTTTGGCGCTTTGTAATGTGAAACGACAAGTGGTTCGGCGCTTGTAATGTGAAACGACAAGTGGTTTGGCGTCTCGGTAAAGGTAATTACTATTGACGAAGGTAATTACTATTCACAAAGGTAATTACTATTGACGAAGGTAATTACTATTGACGAAGAGACTCTTAGATGATGACATATGGGCCCCCCATAAAATAATCAAACTTACCACAAACGTCTCATAATTGACTATTTATATACATCAAGGATTGAATAAATATTACCACAAATCATTTTATTTTTAATCAACACATATTTAATCTTTCAACAATTATTAATCATTTATAACTTGTCGTCTCAATTATTGATTTAATACTATAACATATTATACAGATGATACTGTGACAATAATTGAATCAATAATATAAGAGATATGATGCAGCAATTACTGTTGCAATAATTGAGCATAGCTGAGTGACTTCTCACGTAAGCATCAATAATCAATATCGTGTGCTACTATACAACTACGCGTATTACTGTACTTTTACTACCGGGTAGTTCAACAGTTTTAACGGTAACACCTCTGCCGTTATTTTTATAGAAAGATAATTTTGTCGTTTTCTAACTACGACAATACTTCCGTTGTGGGGTCCACCAATGATTGAGCCGTCGTACGAATATTCCCCGACAAAAAGAATATTCCCCGACCAAACGAATATTTTATAACAACTTGCTTACTTTGCAAAATTTATAAATATTACCCACAACTATAACATTATATCAAATTTATTCCATAATATTCAAAAATAATATTTATAGAAAATTCATCTTTATTTATAAAAGTTGGGGTATTACATCTAACTTAGGTTGCTCCCAGCTTTGAATTGCTACAATCTTTGTCGGGTCAACAGATATTCCATGATTTGATATCACATGCCCAAGGAATGCTACTTCCTCAAGCCAGAACTCACATTTATTCAACTTGGCATATAACTTGTTTTCACGAAGCTTTTGGAGTATTAGCCTCAAGTGTTGCTTATGATCTTCACGGCTTTTGGAGTAAATGAGGATGTCATCAATAAAGATGACCACAAAGTGATCCAAATATTCCTTGAATACTCAGTTAATCATATCCATGAAGGCAGCAGGAGCATTAGTCAATCCAAAAGACATGAATAGGAATTTGTAATGCTCGTACCGAGTTCTGAAAGCAGTCTTTGGAATGTCATCAATTTTAATCTTCAACTGATGATATCAAGAACGAAGATCGATCTTTGAAAAGAATTTGGCGCCTTTCAACTGGTCAAACAGGTCATCAATGCGAGGCAACGGGTACCTATTTTTGATGGTGACATGATTCAACTCCCGATAATCAATACAAAATCCCATACTCTCATCTTTCTTCTTCACGAATAGAACAGGAACACCCCAAGGAGACGACTTGGTCGAATGAAACCGATGTCTAACAATTCCTGCAATTCGGTTTTTAACTCCTGAAGTTCAATAGGAGCCATTCGATATGGGGCTTTGGAAATGGGTTTTGTACCGGATTTAAGGTCGATACCAAACTCGATTTCACACTCCGGGGGTAGGTCAGGAAGTTCTTCGGGGAATACGTCAGAAAATTTATTAACAATATAAATATCATTCAAATCTAACGTATTTTTGTTTAAATCTGTGACATGAGATAAGAAAGTTTGACATCCGTTTTTCAATAAACGAATAGCTTTATGGCTTGAGATGACCGTGATTGATTTTAATGGTTTGGTCACTTGAATTCGCATAATAGGTTGATTAGGAATATGAAAGCTAACAACCTTACGAAAACATTCAATTTTAGCATGATGATTAGTTAACCAATCAATCCCTAGAATCATATCAAATGCAAGTATTTTTAAGGAGATAAGACCGACAAGTAATGTGCGGTTCCCACCTTCGCTTGGGGTCTGTGATTTAGTGTTGATTTAGGTAAATTTCACCTTGTCTGATAGATATCATATGTACTTTGTTCACTTTTTGAGTTGTTTATTGTATATTCATGCCACTGACTTTTGTCCCCCTTTCTTTATTACTATTATTGTCCTCCCGTGTCTGCCACTGACTTTGGTCCCCTATATTGTGATTGTTGTTATAATGTTTTGTATATTATTCAAACATTTCTCCTTCATTTGTTTAATACAGAATGTCTGTCAGAATTGTTTTTTATTATGGTGGAAAGTTTGTTCAAGATCCAGTAAATAAATATGTTGGGGGTAGTGAAGAAATAATAGAGAATGTTGGGTTGGATTACCTATCTTTGCTTAGTATACATGAATACTACTCTACTTTATGTCCAGTCTCAAATATGAATATTTATTATCTTGTACCAGGATATGAAATTTGGGAGGGTGGGGCATTATATATGTTAAATGACAAAGATGTCATTGATATGATTGATTTCTTAGTTAATGCAGAGAGTGATGAGGTGCATATATATGGTCAAGAAATGGGGGGTCCCATAAAAGTTGTTAGGCCAGAAGTTGTTGAAAATGACAGCATTAGCTAAACTGTTAGGCATATTTGTGGTTTGACAACTGATAACATGAACTAAAATGAAAATGAAAAAGACTAATTTGGTGTTCAAAGTGAAACAACTAATAACATTAACCAAAGTGGTACTAGTAATAAAGGGAAGCAAAAAAAATAGATAAAGGGCAGTAAAAAGAAACAGACAAAGGAAAAGGGAAACAAACTGGAAAGCCTAAAAAACAAACAAATATAAAAAGGAAAAAAATTAAAAAACAAGCTGATAATGATATTGGGGAAGAAGCAGAACATCCACCATGAATGGATGATGATCTAGAGGGGCCTGGGGATGATGATATATTCGAAGATAACAAAAAAAATAGATGAACCAAAGGTGAACATGAATGATGTCTTTGTAAAGGATTGGTGGAGTTATGGTGATGATGGAGAAGGGAAAGATGCATTAAGGAGGAAGTTTATTCTGTCAAATGATGAGGACAATTTAGATGAGGATGGATGTATGGAGTTTAATGAGGCAATTGATATGGGTAAGATAGAATTTGAGATTGGAATCGAATTTTCAAATCATGAAATTTTTAGACAAGCATTAGTTGAATTTTCTGTTAAAGGGGGGTTTGACATAAAGTATATACAAAACGACAGAAAAAGAATAACTGCTAAGTATAAAGCTGAAAACTGTAAATGGAGGATTCATGCATCAGTCAAACAGGGTGAACAAACTTTTAAGATGAAATCTTTGGGGGGGGGACCATAAATGTGCTGGATAGGATAAAAATCATCTTGTTGATAGTAGATACTTGGCCAAAAAATATTTACATGACTTGAGAGATAATCCTAAGTGGGATTTGCAGGCATTGAAGAAGAAGGCATAAAAAGAATATAACTCTAGTCTAAGTAAATCATCCCTATATAGAGCTAAAAGAAAGGCTTTACAACATATGCAAGGTGATATAGGAGAGCAGTATAACAGGCTGATGGATTATGTGGAGACAGTCAAAGAGTTTAACCCTGAAACAGTCTTCAAATTTGTAGTGAGGGTCTAGATGAAAGACACGGTTCACTACCTATTTTTCAGAGGCTTTATATGAGACTTGCTGCTTCCAAACATGGTTTCCTAGTTAGGTGTAGACCTATTATAGGATTAGATGGGTGTTTTTTTAAGGGGTTTTTTGGAGGGCAGCTACTGAGTGTTATAGGAAGAGATGCTAACTGTGACGACCCCAAAATAGGTCCATTCCATCCAACTCATTCTGAGTCACCAAATACATGGTACAAAAACAAATACAACTTCAGTAATACAATCGTCGTGCAAAATACGACAACACATATGCTGTGAGTTTGAATACAACTATTGTCTAATAAACAGTATAAAAACTCAAAAGGGGTCCTCATTACAATTATTGATACATTATTTCATAGAATAGTGAGGACTACTAATGCAACCATCTGGACCGTCAATCCATTTCCCGACTAGTCCCAGCTATATTCTCATTTTTACGAAGAGAACGGTGAAAGAAAAGGGTGAGCTCAACTAGCCCAAGAAGAAATATTATGACTAAGATAATATACAACAAATTATCATTAGTCTTATTGAGGAAAAATCGATAAAATATAATAGACAACAAGTTTTAGATCAACAACTGCAGCGGAATAAGCAATCCATTAGAAGAGTCAAGTAGAGAAAGAATTCTACTATCTTTTAAGATTTAAAAGTTCATCATCAATATATTATCCCTGTAACATCAATCAATATACATCTTTAATCAAATATTCATCTTTGCACTGCGGGACAAAGATATTCATTTGTATCACCAGTTGGCCATGTTCATCTCAACACCTGTTCATCTTTGCACTATGGGCCAAAGATATTCATTAGGTAATCATTCATCTTTGCACTCTGGACCAAAGATATTCATCAGTTAATCATTTTCATCTTTGCACTACTGTGCCAAAGATATTCAAGAATATCATCATTTAGGACCGAGGATGATGAAAAATATTTTAAAGGAAATTCGGTGAAACAAAATAACAAATATTAGAGATTCAGACATGGTTTATCCAAGATCAATAATACTTCATAATAACCAATTTTAAAGCAAAATTCAAGAATAAAGATCAAAACATGGATACAATCAAAGATAGTAACCATAATAGACACCTTGGATAAAAAGAAGAAAATTTCATTTTCGATTGAAGAGTCTTAAGTATTCATGAATAAGTGTCGTATACGTGAATAGTGTCGTATACGTGAATAGTAATTCCGACACCAAAAGATAGAAATTCCACAAGAAAAATCATCATGCTTCGTGAATAGTACTGGTGAATAGTAACTTATGAATAGTAACCTTGACATGAAAAGTTCCAAATTTGATAAAAATTTCCAACCAATATTTCGGCATAATGATATTGAAGAAATAATATCACTTACGAAGAAAATAACATCCCTTACCTTGCAAAGACAGTACTTCTGACAGGAATACTGGATATAGTGCTGTAGAAACTTGCACCGGTAATTAGAAACTCACAAAGTATCTAAATACTCACAAAATACACTCGATAATATAGAGAGAGAAAGAGAGAAAACTTGTTTCTGGTGTGATTTTCAATTCTAACTTAGCCCTCTATTTATAGGAAAATGTTAGCAGACTTGACCTGCAACCTGATGGCTTTACCTGCTACTATTCCCACCCACCACATTTGAAATAAAATTCAGCACATTTCTTCACCAACCACAAGTGGGGCCCACTCAATTCTAGAATTTTCCACCAAAATGCTAAATTCGGATACTTCAACAATTTCTGAACCAGTCACCTCTTAAAATTCATAACAAATCATACGTTCATTTTTAACGGTTCAAAATTTGTGGACATATACTCAACTTATATATGTATAACATATCCAAAAATTACAACGATCCAACGGTCGGATTAAAAATTATAACTCACGCAATATATCTTAAAAACACTGGTTTAATTTTTTAATACCTTCATTCCTATAAAAATACTGATAACACACCTCAACATTAACTCTTTCATTTTTAACCACAATAAATATATCCAACATTTATATCCACATAAAATAAATATTTCCTTATCATATGAATCAATAATTAATTATTCACAAATAATATTACAGAATCACATTTATGACAACCAAGTTGCTCCTCAGGAAGAGGGGCTTTCAATTAGGATTTCTCTCATCTTTGTGCGCAATTAGGTGACCAAACCTCTCCTTGATGAACTTTCTAGACATTTCCAATAATGCTATCTAATAATATTATTGAATAATATGAATTATTGATCCGATAATGGAGAATCTTGTGCGTTGACAATTATTGAACAACAATAATATAAAATATCAACGCAACAATTATTGAATAAATAAAATAAAATATTAAGCAGTAACTCGTGACAATTATTGAGTAGTGCCTTCTTACGTAAGGATCAATAATTCAACAATCTTTGTGCAATCTTGTGTCTTCTTGTGCAACCACGCCAGACATCGTATTTTAACCACCGGTATTCCAATAGTCTTAATCTGTAATAAACTTCTGGCCAAGTTATTTATAACAACCCAAACTTTGTCATTTTCTTTGTCAAACGGTTATCCGTTATGGGGCCCTAAATGGTCGCTACTTGTCGCATGCGAATATTCCCCGACAGAAAGAATATTCCCCGACCAAACGAATATTCCCCGACAATTTAATATTTTATAACCACTTGCTTATTTTGCAAAATTTGCACATTTCACCCATAAACAAAGTATTATATCAAATTAATAACTTATTATTCACAATAAAAAATAAAGGAAATTTGATTTTATTCATTAAAAAGTTGGGGTCTTACACTAATGACAACATATTTCTCATTGCAGCTGTTGTTGTTGAAATTGAATGTAAAGATAGTTGGCATTGGTTTCTTACTCAGCTTCTAGATGACATAGGTGAAAATGAAACAAGAAGGTATGTTTTCATTTCTAATAGGCAGAAGGGGCTAGTAGAGGAGTTCAATACAATGTTATCCAACAATGAACATAGATTTTGTTTAAATCATTTGTACAACAACTTCAAAATTAAGTTTAGGGGGAAGCTACTTAGGGATTTGTTCTGAAATGCAGCTAGTTGTGGTGACATGTTCTTATTTGAAGCAGCCATGAAGGAGGTGTACAAAGCTGATGCAGAATCAACTAAGTAGTTAATGGCTGTTGGGCCAAAATTTTGGGCCAGGTCTCATTTTTCACCCCATTGTAAGTGTGATGTAATAGTGAACAACTTGAATGAGTCATGGAATAATTACATCCTGGAGACAAGGGATAAATGTATAATAAACATGCTAGAGTGGATAAGAAAGAAATTAATGGTTAGGTTTCAGGTAAAAAGGGAAGGCGTGGACAAGTATGTAGGGTCACTTGGGCCCAGAATTCAAAAAAAATTGGAGATGATTAAGAAAGCTTGTAGGGATGCACTACTTTGAAGTCTGGGTGTGGAGAATTTGAAGTAGAAGTTGATGACAGAACATGGGTTGTGAACTTGGTTGTAAAATATGGCAGCTTAGTGGGATTCCTTGCAAACATGTTGTGTCTGCAATATGGGCAAATAGAGAGCAGCCAGAGACTTATTGCCATCAGTGCTATATCAAGGATGTATACTTGAACACATATAACTTTATCATAAAGCTTGTGCCAAGTCACCATGAATAGGTTCATTCCAATTTTGCACAGATTCAGCCTCCACTCTATCATAAGTGTAACGACCCCAAAATAGGTCCATTCCATCCAACCCATTCTGAGTCGCCAAATATATGGTACGGAAAACAACTACAACTTTATTACAACAATTATCGTGCAAAATACAACAACACATATGCTATGAGTTTGGATACAAATATATACCAACTGTAGCACGTCACAATGACACCTTACATAAAGGTATAGTCAAAAACTGTTTTAGAAATTAGAATCTTTGGGAAGTGCTCAAGGAAACCTTCATACATGGGAGGCCATGCTTTTAGGTTATGGTAGATATCATATGGCCACAGAATTATCCTTGGTTGACCCAATAAACCCCAAAGAAAAACGAGAAGATTACTATCATATTCTTCCCAATGGTGAGTCTTCTCTTGACATATCATTATCTCCACTGTCTCTAATTGGGTATTATATTCCAAACAAACACCAAGATTATATAGGTAGTGCTTGTAAATATACTCAGCAAGTGGATGATCACAACCATGTCTTATAATGACACGAGGTTGTATGTCATTAGACATCTTGTATGATAGTGGCAAAACACCCTTCCAAGTTAAATTCACCTCACCCTCAACATCTATAGACCACCATTCTATTCCCTCGCTATCCCCCGCTCGACCCAGTTACACTTTTATTACCTGAAAGGAATTGTGAAGCAAAAGGGTGAGCACAACTAGCTTCGATAAAGAATATTATGACTAAAGATAAATAAATTATCAATAGTCTTCACTCTAAGCAATAAATCGGAGATTTAGAACATATGGTAGATGATAAAACTTTTCAACCATAGTTTCAGTGGAATGAGCAATCCATTAGAAGAGTCGAATAGTACTATAAAGTCTATTATCTTCTCCACGTTAAAAGTCCACCAACAATGTTTTATCCTCGTAACATCAATCAACAGTTCCTTTCCACAATCATATGAATAACTTATAATCATAATTGTGATTCTAAATTCCTCTTCTCATCCGTGACGAAGATAATTTTCATCATTGTCTTTACCTAAAACATCAAATATCATGGTTATACCAAATCACGGTTCTATTCATAATCATACTAATAAATTCATCTTTACACCACGGGCCAAAGATATTCATCAACAGATTCATCTTTACACTACAAAGCTAAAGATATTCAACAACAGTCATCTTTGCATTACGAGCCAAAGATATTCATCAATAATTCATCTTTGCACTACAATTTAAAGATATTCAACAACAGTCATCTTTGCATTACGAGCAAAAGATATTCATCAATAATTCATCTTACTAAAGCTAAGATATTCATCAACAAGTCATCTTTGCACTACTGAGCCAAAGATATTTATATATCAAAGAAATACATAATCATTTTGAAGTTATATAACAATAATTATAACCATGTTGATCAATTCACCTTTGCACTTAAGCTAAAAATATTCAATTGTAAATTCAATGGTCATGATCATACCAATTCGACAATTCAACTTTTGCACTCTTGGCCAAAGAGAGAACTATAGTCACGATCATACCAATAATCTACCCATCTTTACACTCAAGTCGAGAAATATCATCATTAGGGTTATAAGAATGTTATATAAAACAATATAATCAAAACATGGTTTTAATTTTAAAAGTAAGATTTATAAATCAACGATAATTTGGTCGAAAAAGAAACCAATTTGTCATGAATAGTACTTCGTATTAAAGACATAAACCGCAGATATCGATGCATAAGAAACCTCGATAACGAAAAGATAAAGTTTCATAATAAAATTCATATCCATATTTATAACACCTTAATCCAAATGTTATAAATTACTTAGAAATCTCATAATCTAATATTATTAATATTATAATAATATTTTAATTATTTCTTAAACTTATAAATAATTTAATCCAATTATTTATACTTTAATAATTAATGCATTTAATCATCTAAAATGCCAAACTCATAAGATTTCATCATGATTAACCAAAACCCTCATAAAATCTGCATATACCTCATATATGATTCTCAAGCCAATAAATCATATTTTCCAATTTTCTTACTTCACATAACATATTTAATTCATTTACTCATAACTAGAACATTTTCATGAAAAATACCAAATCAATTCCAAAATATTTATTTTCTGGGATTTAGAAGAATATAGTCCCATATTGAATATATATTTTTCTCGAATTTTTAAAATTCATTTACTATTTTTCACATGGGCAAAACCACCGAATATTTAAATATTTATTATAAATTGTACTTTTGTCCAAAAATTCTGAAATTAATACGGTATACTCGATATTATATAGATGTACTCCCAATAAATATTTCATCAATTTTGGAGTTAACCACAAGGAGTTATAAGCGGTTACTTTTAAAATAATCTTTCTCATAAAATCCATAACTCCTAATCTATACATCCAAAAATCTCCATTTTGGACACAATCTCTACAAAACTCATCAAAATATCATTTCAATTTTTTCCAAAATTTTGAAGGTTCAAAAAATTTGAAACTAAAAAACATTATAACCCTTAAAAACTATCCCTTTACCTCAAAAAAAAGAAGATCTTTGGAATGTCGGATATAATTTGAATCGAACTTGCATCAGTATAGCAATACTCAAAGTATACTCAAAATACTCACAAGAATACGCTCGATAATATAGAGAGAAAACTTGATTTTACGGTATGATTTTTAATTTTAACCTAAGCACCCTATTTATAGGAAAATGCTTAGAACACCAAAGCAGAAAATTTAATAAAATATTAATATATATTTATAAAATTCTTACACACACTTTTTATCAACTGAATTCAGCATTCAACACAAGTAGCCCACCTCACAAAACTTTTAAAAAACGTTTTTCTTATTTAACATAATTAAAACTTCAAAAATTAACTATTCGAATCTCGCGATTTTTTATAGAAAATTTAATTCTCTACAACTTAGCAGAAGAAAGTTTTTCCAAATTCCAAACAAAATTGAGTAGAAATCCATAAAGCCAAGCGATTTTATAAAGCTATAATCAAATTTCGGTCAAGAAATGGGGTCCACCGACACACAAAACATGTGTTAATCATTTAATGCCACAAAATACTCTTCCTCCTCATATACTCACATATCGCACATTCATTATAAAAAATATAATCGTTAATATATTATTAAAATAATATATTTAAATGAATTATTTTATCGAGAAAAAGATAAAATATTAATTTTCAACAATTGTCACTTTAAAATTTTCTCCATCTATATCCACATAAAATGGATATTTTCTTTATCATATTAATCAATAATTAATTATTCACAAATAATATTCTGAGAATAATCATAATAATGACAACCAGTGCGGTTCCCAAGAAAGAGGGCTTTCAATAAAGATTTCTCCTTCTTGGTAGCATGATTAGGTGACCAAACCTCTCCTTGATGACAGAACTTTCTAGACATTACCAATAATGTTTTCTAATAATATTATTAGGATAATATTAATTATTGCTTCGATAATAAAAAAATCGTGTAGTGACAATTATTAAAACAACATAATATATAAAATATCAACGCAAAAATTATTGAATCAATAAAATATAATATTGAGCAATAATTATCGTAACAATTATCGAGTAGTGCTTTCTTACGTAAGAATCAATAATTGGTGCAATCTGCAGGTGTCTTCTTTGTGTTTTAACCAGAGTATTTTAACAAGATAACTTGATAATAACTTCACGCTGATCATTTATAAACAACTTATATTTGTCGTTTTCTTCATCAATCGCTTTCCGTTATGGGGCCCACACAAGGGCTGCGTCGTCGCATCTTGATATTCCGACAAAAAAGAATATTCCACGATCAAACGAATATTCTCAAACAATAATATTTATAATAACCACTGCTTATTTTAAAAATTATATATATCACCCTTAACTTTAACTTTTATCAATTTAACCATTTCTTGAATAGTAATTATAAGAAAAATTGAATACTTTTATTTCATAAAATTCGGGGCCTTACAATAAGCCCACTGGCAGACCAAGGAAACTCAGAAAAAAGGCTGCAGAAGAACCAAAAACCCAACATAAAGCAACAAGAAAAGGTGGCACTGTCACATGTGCAAGGTGTTTAGTACTAGTGCATGTACATTGCTTTTTCATCCAAAATCAAGAATGAACAAGGTATATGCTTTATGTTTTTCATACTATCAATTGTATTTTTAACATTTATTTATAACAGTTTGACATGTTTTGATTTTCAGACAAATAACAAACAACATTAGTCAACTGCCCAAAGTGCAACATAGTCAGACATTTCTACCATACCACATCAGTCCACTGAAGGGACTGCAACTAATGTGCAATAGATTCCTGTTAAGGTACATTTTAATAGTGTTTTGCTTCTGTTTTAGTTAGCAGTTGGCTTCTGTTTTAGTTAGTTTTTAGCTTCTGTTTTAGTTAGCAGTTGATGAGTGAGTTTTATACCCATAAATTGAGTGCATTTGATCTTAATCTTTTGGAAGTTTTTAAGTGTTTGTGTCTATGCATGCATATTTTATGTTATTTTGTAGGAATTGGGACAAAAGTTACGTGGATCGACGTTTGGGGTGGCTAGATCGCGTTTTGGCTTATCATTTACATACATGACCACTTCAAAGTCAATTTCAGCATTGTTACAGACCTTATTTCAAAAAACTCAAAGAATGAAAGTTGTAGACGTCTCGTCTTTCTGGAACATCTTGAATCATCAAAATCGGAGTTCGGAAGAAGAAGTTATGGCCATTTTCCTAAAGGACGTGAGAGAGAAAATTTCGAAATGAGGTTGTCGGGCGCCTAAACAAGGCCTATGCCCACTTTGGGCGCTAGGAGAAAGCGATGTCGGTCACTTTGCCCAGACGTCAGGCGTTGGGGAAGAGTTTGGTCAAGCTTGGACGCGTTTTGGGACGAATTTTGACACTTTTTACTCCAAATAGGATTGGGTTTGTTCCTAAGCTAAAAATTGGACTTGTAACCTATAAATACATGATGTAAGGCATAAAATAAAGAGAGATTACATAGATTAGATTAGAGATACACTTCATTAGATTAAAACATAAACCCTAGTTCTTATTAGTTTTGGAGATTGAAACAACTTGGAGACCATTGAAGATTAAGAGCAGGAGCTTGAGAAAGATGGAGATTTACTGACAACAGATTTATTCTTCACTCTACTCTTACTTTTATCTTTTAATGTCTATTCAATTGTGGAGTCTTGGTTTTAATTCATTAATCATGAACTAAATCTTTTATTAAGACTACAAATTGAACCATTTATGTATATGAATTAATTATTTAATTTATTCCAATTATTTATGTCCAAGTGAATTGTTTATTATGTTTTGTGCTTACTGATTAATTATTTGGCCAATAATTACTGTGTTATTCTAGAAGGATTTGGAAGATGAAATCTAGGGTTGGAACTGGACATGATAACATGTATGCTTAATTATTTGCATGAGATGAATAATTAGGGTCGTGAATTGAATAGGAATATATGTTCACTGCATTCAACAAATTTGGAATTGGAATTGGCAAAACTATGTTTTCACAACTATACTTGGCAAGTTTTACTTAATACACCATTGAACTTTTAATTTTTTTAATTACATCATTAAACTAATTAAAATTGTAAAATTGGATCATTCTGTTGAATTGAGTTAACGGCTGTTAAATATTTTCCTACGTGGGTCACGGCTGGCAAGTATATTTTCCTATGTGGGTCATAGTAGGAAGCACAGGAACGACTCTTTGAGCAAGGATACTGTCAAGTGTGTCATGCAGAAGCCTTGCATTAACTACTGTCGAATTGGCACCTATCATTACAAGCAAAACTGTTGTTTCCACACAATGTTGTAAATAAGAATCCCCAGTTGCTCGCATCTACAAATTTAGAATGAGATAGTAATATTTCAATACACTTGGACCCCCAAATTCAATATTCTTTATGAAATATGAAAGAAACAGATCAATAACATTAACGTAATGTACCTGCCCTCTATGAGCTTTCTCAACTTCATTAAAAGCTTTAATTACAACATCATTACGGAATATGTTGTGTTTCAACTGTGCATTCAAGAGTAAATCTTCGGCATAATTCGATTCCCCAAAATTATCCTCCATATTAAACGTAAGTTCATCGACTTCAAGAAAATTACCATGCACTTCGAAACAGGGCGAATCATAATCTATACAAGAACCCAACGCGCGCCGAATAAATCCATTGAACAATCTGTTCGTGGGATAGAACTGCACTAGACTAGGGGTTGGAGAACCGAAACCGGACTCGAATCTCGTTTAGGATACGAATTGAGAGAGGGATAAGGTGCGTAACAGAAGGAACTGATTAAATCCTCAACTTTTTCATGTCGTAAATCATCGGCGGCTCCGGAATAGCTTTTGACAGAGGGGGTCGATAATAAGCAAGAGAGACCGCCGATAATCGGTTTCTGAGACGGGGAAGTGGTGGTGGAAGAAGAAGATCGGCAGTTAATATCTAAATCGCAAGATACATGCAAATTAATTGAACATGGGTAGGGCGTGGTGTAGGCAGTAGTCGGTGGGCTCGCATACAGTGCAATGGTTGGAACCGCCATCAAATCTCAAACCCTAACCCTAAACTAAATTCTTGATCAATACAATATATTCCTACAGTATTATATGCAAAGATCCGGAAAAACACAAAAAGTCCCATCCAACAGCCGACGCCATATCCAAGAACAGATCGGTGATCTATCTTCCAAATCACCTCAGATCTGAGATCCCATCCAACAGCCGACGCCATAGCCACCACCTCAGATCATAGCTTCCACTACTAGCAGAGAGGAAGAATGGTGGGCCGAAGATCAGTGGAGGGAGGGAGGGAGTCCAGACGAGGATTTGAGGGAGGTGAGTTTTGATCGAAGGATTTGATTGCGAGAGAGGAGGGTAGTTCAGAGATGTGGTTCCAAGTATGATAGAACCTTTAAACTACGTTATTTTCCTTTTCTTTTATAAATCCACATAGGAAAATATTTAGCAGTCGTCAAATCAATTTTAACGGCATGACCCAATTTTACAATTTTAATTATTTTAATGATGTAATTAAAAAAATTAAAAGTTCAATGATGTATTAAGTAAAACTTGCCAAGTATAGTGGTGAAAAACATAGTTTTGTCAATTGGAATTTAACGAGTTTGGTTTAATTATTGTGCATAGGAATATCGCAGGATTAATTGAATTGAATAAAAGTTATCCGTTCACTTGGGAAAGGGCTTTTAACAACTAGAATTCCTGTTAATAATTCAGGTGGCATAATAATTGGGTTAATTGGATAATTGGTTTATAGTTCATAATTGGGGATATTGTAGTCTTAATCTTTATTTATTTGAATTCACTTATAAAGAAATCCAGTTTAATTAGTTAATTTAGTTTGCTTAAGTTTAAAAATCATAAATTGCGATTATTTAAATAAAATTAGTTTGGTTAAGAACTAGTACTTGGTGATTTCTATTAAATAATTCCTCGTGGGAACGATACTTTACTTTCACTTTATTACTTGTTGACCGTGTATACTTTCACGTATGTTTTGATTGTGAAATCGATCAACATCAGTTATATATTTTTAGTTAGTTAGCAATGACACATCAGTCCCAATTCAGTGATATATTTTTAGTTAGTTTTTGGCTTCTATTTTAGTTAGCAGTTGGCTTCTGTTTCGATCAGTGATCAGTGATATATTTTATTGGAATGCATTTTACTGGGTTAGTGGTTGGCTTTTATTTTTGACATTGTAAAGGTTAACTTATGTGTAGATCTTGGATTTTTCATTTGGGTAGATTATGTGGGTGGGGGTTGCTTGTGCATTAACAATGTTTGAAACCTTTATTTGGGATAACAAACAGGCTAACAATGTTTTGTGCATTACTTTTCAGCCAAATCCCAGACCACAAAAGTTGCAGACTAGAGGACAGTCAAGTAAAGGGACTGCTACTCGTACAACAACTTCAGAAATACCTAATCAACCCAAATCAATCTCTCAACCTAATTCCACACCAACTTTGTCTACTATGTGGAGTAATCAGCTATTATAACTATTTTTTGTCACCAAAATATTATTGAGGTATGGTATATGAGAGTATCATTTTGGAAGATTTAATAAGTTATAAAGCCCAAAGCACGTTTGGTCTAACCAGCGTCACTCATATTAGTAGGGCTGATCAAGGACAACCGAAACCGCACCAAAAATAACATAAACCACACCAATTAAAATCGCAATAATGGTTCCGGCGTATGTAGCGATTTTTGGTAGGTTGAAAAACCAAATTTACGATTTTGATTTGGTTACTAGCCAAAACCACACTCATAAAACCGAAATCGCACCATGTGTGTATGTATGTATAAAGGTGTGGATGGAATACAAGGGCAGGAAGCATGCGAGGACTAGAAGTCAACAACTCGTTGTCTTTCGCTGCTCTTTCATAGTTATTTGTTACAAGTTGTATTACTCAGTTTGTAGTATGAATGTTCTGCATCTATTAATGGCCTCTTTCATATAATTCCCTTCAAAGAAACTGTTATTAATATTGTCTAATGATTATACCAAAAACAATTTGCTTCATGATTTTCGAAACTAATTAGCATCAACATAATTAGTGTTCCCTGATTAGCTAGTAAGATTATCCATTAGTTTGATTTGTTTATTATTATCTTTGGCAATGATATTAGTAGTAATTGAGCATGATCAAAATTTGATGAGATTAGTCTTTGTTATTACGCATTTCTCATTGTTTTCCATCATTGTTTGTGTAATAAATTGCATAAAATTTTGTTGTTTCAATTAGTTTTGGAACCGAAACGCACCAAATGAAACCGCACCGCACAATTTAAAACTGCATCACACCAATCATAAGCGGTTTCATGTGCATTTTTGAATTTGTCAACAACACCTAAATGGTTTCGGGTGTGGTTTGAACTTCAAACCGCACCAAACTGCACCATGATCACCCCTACATATTAACATGTTAACGCCAAGATCTTTCCACGCGCCTCAATCACGTAACATGCGTCTATATCCTGCACAATAAACATGACAAACACCAAAAGCTTGATGGCTTCAACCGTCGGGGGATAGTTCCGGCGTTAGAGTCAGTACAGGCGATCACAAGGTTAACAATAGAGGAAAATAATATCTAGTGCTTGAGAGAGAAAATGAATCAGTTACCTTTAGATTGTGTGTGATCCTTGCCTCATATACTCCAAGCCCGATTTCTTGTGCCCCCTACTACTATTTCACACAGTCCCCCAATCCTAGTGATCTCAGCCGAACCTATCTTTATAGGTTTATCCTTCTTGCCAGGAATCAGCTCAAATTCCTCTGTCTCCCCAGCAGGCATGACAAATGGTTCTGAACTACTTTCGGTTAAGGGCTCGATCTTTATCGCCATAAATGCTTTTCGCTTGACACCCCTACCCCTCAAGCAATCTTCGCATTTTGAAGTATCATCTCAGCCAAGTCTAAATCTCCAGCCACCTCCCCAACTCCATGAGTCATTGGAAATTTGATTTTAAAATGAGGAATTGAGGTCACAGCTTGTAGAGAATTTAAAGTGGGCCTCCCTAGAATAACATTGTAGGCATAATCTACATGCATGACATAAAATTTATAAGTAATTTCTACTGTTGGGAGCCGCATCAAGATAATAAGCATTTCAATAGTCCCAATGACCTTGGACCGGATCGTTCTTTGAAGCCAGTATAAGGGAGCCTCCTGCCCGATCTCCATCTTCCGCCCATCTAGATGCATCCTCTGATAAGCATGGGCATACAAAATATCCACAAAAGACCCATTGTCGATCATCATCCTCTTCATGTTGACCGAACCCACCTGTATTGTTACCATCAGTGCTCCTTCATGGGGTTCGATTGGTTCTGAAGGGTAATCCTCGTCAGTAAAGGAGATTACCGTACCCGGATAAGGTTTTTTTAGTCTTCGGGAGGGTACCCGCCACCGACATAACCGAATCTAGGTAACTTTGACGCTTCTTCCCAACAATTTTGCCTGAATTTCCCCCAGTAATGACATCGACCACATGCCTTGTTGGCTGTTTAGGAGCTGTCAATGCATGTTGAACTAGATGAGCTGCCTGAACCGGTTCTCTATCCCTCTGCTGGGCTTGTTGAGTCGTTCTTGCTGCAACATACTGAACCAGGGCACCCCCTTGAACCTTCCTCTCAATAAAGTCCTTCAGACTGGTACAGTCATTTATATCGTGACCCGAAGCTTGATGATAGTCACAATACTTGCGAGAATTGCCGGCTCCGGGTTTAAGGTTATCCCGAGGTGGTTCATAGATGCGTTGATTTTTGATTTGATCAAGGATAACAGCCCTATCAGTATTCAAGCTGGGTGTACGTCCTATTCACTTTCTGGGCCGGAGCGGACGAACGACCTCCTCCCTGTCTCCAATTGTTGTTGTACTTCTTAGACCCTCCATCGTAGCGGTCCCTATTCCCATCATTCTTCTTCTGACCCCCGTCAGTTTTGTCCCGATCAGTCTCCTTTGCCAATCCGAAGAAGGACGCTTCAAAGCTATTCATAGCCTCCTCTACTACTATATAGCCTTCCGCCTTATCGAAAGTTTCTGCAAGACTTTTCGGGTGGTGAAACATCAACTTCTTCACCAACTTTTCGGACTTCACAAAGTCCAAACCATTCTGAAATAAGCCTACTGCCTGAAGATCATTAAGGTCGGTCACTTGGCCAACTGCTTCTCGAAATCTCTTGACATACTGGCTCAAAGACTCATTCAAAAATTGTTGAACTTGAGCCAATGAACCTGTTGGTTTTCCCCTTCTCTTATTGCTTCCGAAGCGAGCATGAAACTTGCTATATAAATCTGTCCAGGACGATACTGAATCCAAAGGTAAAGTCCCCATCCACTGTCTGGCGTCTTTTCGGAGCGTTGTAACAAAGGTATGACACTTAGCAGCATCGCTAAAGTCATAGTAGTCCATCAGTTTGTCGAACGCCTGACTGTGGTCATAAGGATCTTAAGACCCATCATAGCTCTCCATATGGGGCAAATTTTTTATAGGATCAGCCTACTCCTTCTGGCTGAGACGAGACTTCTTTTTTCGGCGACTCTCTCTTCTTCTAAGTAGACCGACCTTTATCAGTAGAACCCCCAACCTTCGAGAGACTTTTCTGACGACGAGCGTCCACAGGGTGGTGTACCCTCAGTGGACTCTCATGAGAGCGACCTCTGGATCTGCTTCGATGTGGGGCTCTGTCGCTGTGGTGAGAATACTCAAGGTGGGGTGCCTTCTTTGTATTCTCTGGGGTGTACTCTCTGGACCTGCCTCTTTGTCCGCTTCGACAATGCTCCTTAGAACCGATAGGGTGGAGTGCCCTCTTTGATCTCGGAGGAGTAGGGCTTCTTGATCTTTTTCGTTCCCGAGGTTGGCCTCGAGATTCGTGACCTGAATGGGCAGGTTCCTTTCCTCTCCTGTGCCTATGCACTTCGGACTGAACATAACTAGATGTTTCGTCCCTTAACTCCGCCATCCGAAGCATCTGTTCGGCTATATCTTGTCTTTGTTTCAAAAGCACCTCCAAAGCCTTATCTGCTTCATCTGTCATCTTGCTAACTTGGAGGTCTTGTCGACCTGACCATCTCGGTGTCGGTTCTAGACGGTGTGCCTTCTACCCGTTTCCGACCATAATCAGGTTCTTTTTCGGCGGTGAAAACCAGTCTTCTCTTAATACCAATGGCTCTCGAACGAAAACCCTCAGATGCATGCTTGGAAGCCGTAGTAGCATGAGCACTATTCGCAGGACCCAAACGATCCTTGACAGATACTCGCGGCGTAGATGAACTTACAACCATTAACTGACCTTAAGGTGTAACTGTTGTGACGCCCCCAAAATAGGTATACATCACCCATTCTGAGTTGTCAATACATGGTACAGAAACAACTACAACTTTATTATTACAACAGTAAAACTGTGAGTTTGAATACAAATATTATCTTCTAGACAATATCTATACTCAAATAAATCCTCATCACATTTATTGATACATTATTTTACAAAAATGGTGAGGACTACTAAACAACTCTTTCTAGAACCTTCATTCCATACCCCTAACTGCGTACTCGCTTATATTCTCGCCTCCCGAGAAGAAAAATGGAACAAAAAGGAAAAGGGTGAGCTCAACTAGCCCAAAAAGAATATTATGACTAAGATAATATACAACAAATTATCGTTAGTCTTCAACAGGAAAAATCTAATAGAATACAATAGACAACAAATTTTAAATCAATATTCGCAGCGGAAATAATAATTCATTAGAAGAGTTAAGTAGAGAATGCAAACTACTATCTTCTATGTATGAATTTAAAAGTTCATCGTCTATCTTTTATCCCTATAACATCAATCAATATACATCTGGAATCAAATATTCATCTTTGCACTACAGGCCAAAGATATTCATCAGTTGGTCATGTTCATCTAAACACCTGTTCATCTTTGCACTACGGGCCAAAGATATTCTTCAGAAATCATTCATCTTTTGACTACTGGGCCAAAGATATTCAATAATATCATCATTTAAGATCGAGGATTATGAAAATATTTTTAAAAAAGCGAATCCAAAGTGAAACAAAATGACAAGGATTAAGGATTAAGGATTCGTACTTTGTTTTATCCACGTCAAAAATACCTCAAAAATAATCATAGTAGTGTAAAATTCAAGAATGATCAAAACATGGATACAATCAAAGCTAGTATCCATAATAGATATTTTGGACAAAAAAAGAAATTTTATTTTACGATTGAATAGTCAGTATGATATGAATGAATAGTCTTAGATACGTGAATAAGGCCGTATCGTGAATAGTAACTCCAACACCAAAAGATAGAAATTTCACAAAAAAAACATCTTCACGCTTCATGAATAGTACTCGTGAATAGTAACTCATGAATAAGTAACTCGTGAATAAGAACTCAGTCAATAGTAACTTCGTGAATAGTAACTCATGAATAGTAACCCCGACGTGAAAAGTTCTAAATTTGATAAAAAGTTCAACCAATATTTCAAAGATAATGATATTGAAGAAATAATATCATTTGAGAAGAAAATAACATCCCTTACCTCGAAAGATTAGTACTTTAAATTTGGAATAAAGGGTATAGTCTTTGAAGGAACTTGCAGACTAATCTAACAATACTTAAAGTATACTCAAAATACTCACAAGAATATGCTCGATAATATATAGAGAGAAAACTTGATTTAAAGTGTGATTTTCAATTCTAACCTAAGCACCTATTTATAGGAAAATCGCTTAGAACACCAAAGCAGAAAATTTAATAAAATATTAATATATATATTAAGATTTCTACGCCAACCTTCCTAGATCTGATCTCAGCTCATTATGCACATGTTGTAGACCGCAAAACAAACAAAAAACGTTTTTATTATTTAAAATATTTTAAACTTCCAAAAATCAATTATTTTGGAGCTTCGGAACTTCAATAATTTATAATAAATAGCCCTTCTATCAGAAAATTCGAATCTCGCGAGTTTTTATAGGAAATTCAATTCTCTACAACTTTGCAGAAGAAAGTTTTTCCAAATTCCAAACAAAAATTGACCGAAATCCACAAACGGGGATTTTACAAGCTATAATCAAATTTCAGTCAATAAATGGGGTCCATCGACATGTTTAACATGTTTTAAACATTTATTACAACAAAAATACTCTTCCTCCTCGTATACTCATATATCCCACATTCGTTGTAAAAATATCACCATTATTATATTATTAAAATATAATAATACATTTAAATGAATTATCTTATCAGAAAAAGATAAAATTTCAATTTTCAACAATTGTCACATTAAAATTTTTCTCCATCTATATCCACATAAAATCAATATTTTCCTCATCATATGAATCAATAATTAATTATTCACAAATAATATTACGTAATCACAATATTGACAACCAGGCGGTTCAGAGAAGAGGGGCTTTCCAATAAGAATTTCTCCTTCTTGGCGCATGCAATTAGGTGACCAAACCTCTCCTTAGATAGAACTTTCTAGACATTGCCAATAATGTTATCTAATAATATTATTAGAGATAATATGAATTATTGCTTCGATAATGAAAAATATTGTGTAATGACAATTATTGAAAAACAATGAATATAAAATATCAACGCAACAATTATTGAATTAATAAAATAAAATCTTCGAAGCAAGAATTTATCGTAACCATTATTGAGTAGTGCCTTCTTCACGTAAGAATCAATAATTGGTGCAATACTGAAGGTAATCTTCTTGTGTTTTAATCAATTTAGTATTTTAACAAAGATAATTGATGAATAACTACGCCAATTATTTTTAACCAACTTATATTTGTCGTTTTTTTCATCCAATCGCTTTCCGTTATGGGGCCCACACATGGCTGCGCCGTCGTACGAATATTCCCCGACAGTACTAATATTCCACGACCAAACGAATATTCCCCGACAACAATGAATATTTTATAACCACTTGTTTATTTTGAAATATTTGCGTATTTTACCCCTAACTATCCACATTAATCACATCAACCCTTACTATTTCAAAATAATAAATAGAGAAAATTAAATTTCATTAATAATAAGTTGGGGTCTTACAACTGTTCTACTCTTCACCATGGATTCCGACATAGAACAACTAAGGTTTGTGATTGAAAATATCAAGGACAGTAGAACACAACCCTCCTTCTAGCGTCAATGTTAATGCCAAGATCTTTCCACGCGCCTCAATCACGTAACACACGTCTATATCCTGCACAATAAACATAAAAACACCAAAAGCTTCGACGGCTACCCGATAGTTTGGGATAGCTCCCGTGAGAGTCAAGACAGCGATCACAAGGTTAACAATGGAGTAAAATAATATCTAGTGCTTGAGAGAGAAAATGAATCAGTTACCTTTAGATTGTGTGTGATCCTTGCCTCATATACTCCAAGCCCGGTTTCTTATGCCACCCACTACTATCTGACACAGTCCCCCATTCCTAGTGATCTCGGTGAATACCCAAAATGACTCACCCGCTTCCATCCCATCACTATTCTCCACGATTGGTGATTAGATCCCATCCACATTAATGCATGGCAGAGATAACAGTCAACTGTTATCTTTGTGATCATTACCGGTCAAAGCCCAAAATGTAGATATTAATAATCTAATGGGTCAGCCCAACAATTCGGCCCAACACATTCAAGACTTAATAAATATAATCAAATGGAGGAGCTCAACCAGTCTGACCCAATACATAAAGTATCATGGCCCAACGCTTCATTTCCAAAATCCTTTTATGATAAATGAACACTGAAATGTAACAAAATATAATTATTAAAAGGACTACTATTTGAGACACAACGATAACAACTATAGAAAACTAAAGGTTGAAAAATAACACTTTCTCTATTCCATATAATAAATTAGTAAGATCAATATTGACTTTTGATAAATCAATTTTAAATATTTTAAACTTAAAATTAAGATAAATTTATTTAGTTTATGTCAATACGATTATAAATATCATAAATTATTTAAAAATACTACTAATTATAAAATTTATTGTTTTAAAATTTTAAATAAATTATGTCAATTTTAAATTTAAAAATATCTCGAATTGATTTTTAAAAATTAACAATAATCTTATAATATCATTTAATTCATGAACTATTTTAATGCATTAATGGAAAAAATAAAAATATTATAGAAATTCAAATTCAAAAAATAACCGTATCTTTAAACCTCTTACATAAATGCCTAATATAAATAGAAATACAAACTTAAATGAGTGGATTTGAACCTGTATAGTTATTAACTTACCAATTACTCTTAGTTTTTGAAATTTAAGATTAATTTAACCTTTTATAATTAGTTTTATACTATCGGTAAGACCCCAACTTTTATAAATAAAGATGAATTTTCTATAAATATCATTTTTGAATATTATGGAATGAATTTGATATAATGTTATAGTTGTGGGTAATATTTATAAATTTTACAAAGTACGCAAGTTGTTTTATAATATTTGATTGGTCGGGGAATATTCGTTTTAACAAGGATTATTTGTACAATGGCACAATCATTGGTGGACCCCACAACGGAATTATTTTCGGATTAAGAAAATGACAAAAATACTTTATGAAAATAACGGTGAAAGTTTTACCGTTAACTGTTGAAACACCCAGTGTTAAAAAATGCGATGTCTGGCGTAGTTAAAGAGAAGACAATCGTTGTATTAATTATTGATGCTTACGTGTGAAGTCACCGGTTTTGTTCAATTATTGCTACTGAGAATTCTTGCGATAATATCTCACATTATTTGATTTAATTATTGTCAATATTTTATATATTATTAAATCAATAATTGAGACGACAAAGTTATAAATATTATTATTTGCAATATTAACGATGTCAGAAGTTACGACAAGGAGAGGTTTGGTAACCTAATCTTGGCTACCAATAAGGAGAAATCCTTATTGGAAAGCCCCCTCTCTCTTGGGAACGACCTGGTTGATTAATATTGTGAATTATAATAAAAGTGATAAATGTTGTTAAAATTATTAAGGTGATTTTTATTAAGTTTTGCTTATTTTATGGACCTCCATTTACCCATTTTTTAAAATAATCAGTAGAAAATTTTTTTAGTGTAATAAAGGTGGGGGCCCACGAGTGGGGCCCATGTGTGTTACAAAGTCTTGGGAGGAAGAAAATTTGGTTACGGGAATTGGGGGGGAGTACAATTATTACATATATATATATATATATATGTTTATAAAATATGTTTATATATATATATATTTATATTATAAATTTGTTTTACTTGAAAAAAAAGGACGGTTGCCTGGGGAAAGGGCAGAATTTGTCACAGGAGGAGTATTATGGTTTATATATATATTATATATATAAATTTTGTTTTATTATATAATTATAAATAGAATATATTATATTTTATTTAAAAAAATTTGCTTTAAATATGGACCGTCCGATTAAAAAGTAAATCAATCTGGACCGTTCATGAATTAGTTACTATGCAGTCCATTCTTCTATAAATAGAAGCTTATTCCTTCATTATTTCTTACAAATTCTTTGAAACCTGTAAGACCCCGAATTTTATGAAATAAAAGTATTCAATTTTTTTTAATTACTATTATGAGTTCTTATTCACGAGTTACTATTCACGAAAGTTACTATTCACGAAAGTTACTATTCAGAGTTACTATTCACGAGTTACTATTCATGAGTTACTATTCACGAAGTTACTATTCACGAGTACTATTCATGAAGCATGATAAATTTTTTCGTAGTAGAAGGCATTACTCAATAATTGTTACAAGAATTATCGCTCAATATTTTATTTTATTGATTCAATAATTGCTACGTTGATATTTTATATTATTGTTGTTTCAATAATTGTCACAAGACAAGATTTTCCATTATCGGAGCAATAATTCATATTATCCGAATAATATTATTGGATAACATTATTGGCAATGCCTAGAAAGTTCTCGTCTAAGGAGAGGTTTGGTCACCTAATTGCGCCAAGAAGAAGAGAAATCCTTATCGAAAGCCCTCTTCTCTGGGAACTACCGTCGGTTAAGATCTGTGATTCTCGTAATATTATTTGTGAATAATTAATTATTAATTTATATGATGAGGAAAATATTGATTTTATGTGGATATAGATGGAGAAAATTTTAATGTGACAATTGTTGAAAATTAATATTTTATTTTTTTCCGATAAAATAATTCATTTAAATATATTATTTTAATAATATATTAATGGTGATATTTTATAATGAATGTGGGATATATGAGTATATGAGGAGGAAGAGTATTTTTGTGGCATTAAATGTTTAACACATGTTTTGTGTGTTGGTGGATCCATTTCTCGACCGAAAATTGATTATAGATCGTAAAATCACCGTTTATGGATTTTGGCCAATTTCTATTTGGAATTTGGAAAAACTTTCTTCTCGCAAAGTTGTAGAGAATTGAATTTCCTATAAAAAATCGCGAGATTAGAATTTTCTGATAAAAGAGTTATTTATTGTGAATTATTGAAGTTTTGTATATATCGGGTGTGAATTGATTTTTGAGTTTAAATTATTTTTGTTAGAAAAACGTTTTTTATATTTTTTGGACATCATTAGCATGTGTGGCTGGTGTTTTTGACCAAAAGGTGGGCTAAGGAAAATTTGTATAATTATATTAATATTATATTCAATTTTCGCTTTTGGTGTTCTAAGCAATTTCTATAAATAGGTGCTTAGGTTAGAATTGAAAATCACACCGTAAATCAAGTTTTCTCTCTATATTATCGAGCGTATTCTTGTGAGTATTTTGAGTATACTTTTGAGTATTGCTATACTATGCAAGTTCGTTTCAAATAAGTTATTCCAATTCAAGTACTCGCTTTTTGAGGTAAGGATAGTAAAGGATTTTAAGTGGTTATTATGTTTTTAGTTTGAAATTTTTCTGAACCTTCAAAATTCTGGAAAAATTTGAAATGATATTTTGATGAGTTTTGTAGAGTGTGTCCAAAATGGCGATTTTTGGATGTATAGATTAGAGTTATGGATTTTATGAGAAAAGAATATTTTAAAAGTAACTATTTATAACTCCTGTGATTAACTCCAAAATTGATGAAATTTTTATTGGGAGTACATCTATATAATATCAATATACCGTGTAAATTTCAGAATTTTTGGATAAAAGTATAATTTATGATAAATGTTTAAATATTCGGTGATTTTGGCCATATGAAAAATAGTAAATGAATTTTTAAAATTTAGAGAAAAATATATGTTCAATATGGGACTATGTTATGCTAAATCCCAGAAAAGAAATATTTTTGGAACTGATTTGGTATTTTTCATGAAAATGTTCTAGTTATGAGTAAATGAATTAAATATGTTATGTGAAGTAAGAAAATTGGAAAATATGATTTATTGGCTTGAGAATAATATATGAGATATATGCAGATTTTTATGAGGGTTTTGGTTAATGATGATGAAATCTTATGAGTTTAGCATTTTTAGATGATTAAATGCATTAATTATTAAAGTGTAAATAATTGGATTAAATTATTTATAAGTTTAAGAAATGATTAAAATATTATTATAATATTAATAATATTAGATTATGAGATTTCTAAGTGATTTATAACATTTGGATTAAGTGTTATAAATACTTTATGAATTTTATTATTAAACTTTATCTTTTCGTGTCGAGGTTACTATGCACGATACTGTCATTTTACGTATTTAACACGGGTACTATTCACATAAATTGGTTTCTTTTCCGACCAAATTATCGTTGATTTATGAATCTTACTCTTGAAATTAAAACCATGTTTTGATTATATTGTTTTTATATAACATTCTTATAACCCTAATGATAATATTTTTCTTCGACTTCGAGTGTAAAGATGGGTAGATTATTGGTACGATCGCGACTATAGGTTCTCTTTGGCCAAGAAGTGCAAAAGTTGAATTGTTGATCGGTATGATCATCATGACCATTGAATTTACAATTGAATATTTTTAGCTTAAGTGCAAAGGTGAATCGATCAACATGATTATAATTATTGTTATATAACTTCGAAATGATTATGTATTTCTTTGATATATGAAAATCTTTGGCTCGTTGTGCAAAGATGACTTGTTGATGAATATCTTTTTTACTTTGTAGTGCAAAAGATGAATTATTGATGAATATCTTTTGCTCAGTAATGCAAAGATGACTGTTGTTGAATATCTTTAGCCAGTAGTAAAAAAGATGAATTATTGATAAATATCTTTCGCTCGAAATGCAAAGATGACTCATTGATGAATATCTTTAGCTTTGTAGTGTAAAATGAATCTGTTGATGAATATCTTTGGCCGTGGTGCAAAAAGATGAATTTATTAGTATGATTATGAACATGAATCGTGATTTGGTATAACCATGATCTTTGATGTTTCGTAAAGACAAGTTGATGAAAATTATCTTTGTCTTTGGATGAGGAAAGGAATTTAGAACTACAATTACGATTATGAAGTTATACACGTGATTGATTGTGGGAAAGGAATTGTTGATTGATGTTACAGTGGATAAAACATTGTTGGTGGACTTTTAACATGGAGAAGATAATAGATTTTATGGTCTATTCGACTTTTTAATGGATCGCTTCGTTCACCGCAACTATGGTTGAAAAGTTTTATCATCTACCATATGTTCTAAATCTCGATTTACATCGATGAAGACTATTGATAATTTATTTATCTTTAGTCATAATATTCTTTATCGAGCTAGTTGTCAGGTTTCACCCTTTTGTTTCACAATTCCTTTCGTGTAATAAAAGTGTATTTGGGTCGAATGGGGATAACAAGGAATAGAACGGTGGTCTATAGTTGTTGAGGTTCTCCCTAAAGAGTATGGAAATAATTTTATTGAGGACTTTAGTGTCAGTATTTTATACATCATTTAATAGTTATTTTTGGTGAATTAAATAGGTGAGGTTAACCCAACTTTGGAAGGGTGTTTTGTCACTATCATACAAGATGTCTAATGACATACAAACTCGTGTTATCATAAGACATGGTGGTTGTTTCATCCACTTCACGAGTATATTTACAAGCACTACCTATATAATCTTGGTGTTTGTTTGGAGTATAATACCCAAATAGAGACAATGGAGATAATGATATGTCAAGAGAAGACTCACCATGGGAAGAATATGATAGTAATCTTCGTTTTTCTTTTGGGGTCTATTGGGTCAACCAAGGATAATTTCGTGGCCATATGATATCTACCATAACCTAAAAGCATGGCCTCCCATGTACGAAGGTTTCTTGAGCACTTCCCAAAGATTCTAATTTCTAAAACAACTTTTGACTATACCTTTATGTAAGGTGTCATTGTGACGTCTACAGTTGGTATATATTTGTATCCAAACTCACAAAAGATATGTGTTGTTGTATTTTGCACGACAATTGTTGTATTAAAGTTGTAGTATTTTTTCGTACTCATATATTTGGCGACTCAGAATGGGTTGGATGGAATGGACCTATTTTGGGGTCGTTACATTTGGTATCAGAGCTATAAGTAAAGAGCCCCGAGCCTCTCGCTGGTGACTTCCTGTTGATGGGGATGCACCGAAGCCAGACTCTCCGTAGGGGGGACGCCTGCTCATCATGGCAAAACCGACAGTATCAATGTGAGGTCTTGACACAAGTTGGTGTCCAGAGTTACATTTGGTATCGAGCTTAGGGATACGATCTCCATGAGATCGGGATTAGAACTAGGAGAGGGAGATGAGTAAATCCTTCGCTAAGTGTGTCCTACCTAAGATTATTTGTTGGTCACCATAATATCGGATATTATGTGATATGTTAATTTGTTAAATTAACCCTTGTTTTGAAGTCAGTATTCTAGAATGATATCTCAAATACGTGAGACGAAGAAATGGAGAAATCGTGATGATGGGAGATAGAATCGAAATGAAAACAAGGTATTCTCAACTCTTTGAAATACTGTGTACGTAAATTTTGGGACGAAATTTCATAAGGAGGGAGATTGTAAGACCCCGAATTTTATGAAATAAAAGTATTCAATTTTTTTTAATTACTATTCATGAAGTTTACTATTCACGAGTTACTATTCACGAAGTTACTATTCACGAGTTACTATTCACGAAAGTTACTATTCACGAGTTACTATTCACGAAAGTACTATTCATGAAGCATGATAATTTTTTTTCAGAAGAAGGCATTACTCAATAATTGTTAGAATTATCGCTCAATATTTTATTTTATTGATTCAATAATTGCTACGTTGATATTTTATATTATTGTTGTTTCAATAATTGTCACGTATACAAGATTTTCCATTATCGGAGCAATAATTCATATTATCTGAATAATATTATTGGATAACATTATTGGCAATGTCTAGAAAGTTCTGTCTAAGGAGAGGTTTGGTCACCTAATTGCGCGCCAGTAAGGAGAAATCCTTATTGGAAAGCCCCCTCTTTCCTGGGAACGGCCTGGTTGCCAGTACTGTGATTCTGTAATATTATTTGTGAATAATTAATTATTAATTTATATGATGAGGAAAATATTGATTTTATGTGGATATAGATGGAGAAAATTTTTAATGTGACAATTGTTGAAAATTAATATTTTATCTTTTTCTGATAAAATAATTCATTTAAATATATTATTTTAATAATATATTAATGGTGATATTTTTATAATGAATGTGGGATATATGAGTATATGAGGAGGAAGAGTATTTTTGTGGCATTAAATGTTTAACACATGTTTTGTGTGTTGGTGGATCCATTTCTTCGAATGAAAATTGATTATAGATCGTAAAATCGACCATTTGTGGATTTCGGTCAATTTTTATTTGGAATTTGGAAAAACTTTCTTCTGCAAAGTTGTAGAGAATTGAATTTCCTATAAAAAATCGCGAGATTAGAATTTTCTGATAAAAGAGTTATTTATTGTGAATTATTGAAGTTTTAAGATATATCGGTGTGAATTGATTTTTGGAGTTTAAATTATTTTTGTTAGAAAAACGTTTTTTTGTATTTTTTGGACATCATTAGCATGTGTGGCTGGTGTTTTTGACCAAAAGGTGGGCTAAGGAAAATTTGTATAATTATATTAATATTATATTCAATTTTCGCTTTTGGTGTTCTAAGCAATTTCCTATAAATAGGTGCTTAGGTTAGAATTGAAAATCACACCGTAAACTCAAGTTTTCTCTCTATATTATCGAGCGTATTCTTGTGAGTATTTTGAGTATACTTTGAGTATTGCTATATACGGTGCAAGTTCGATTCATTGTTATTCCAATGTAAGTAATCGCTTCTTTTGAGGTAAGGGATAGTAAGGATTTTAATGGTTATTATGTTTTTAGTTTCGAAATTTTTCTGAACCTTCAAAATTCTGGAAAAATTTGAAATGATATTTTGATGAGTTTTTATAGAGTGTGTCCAAAATGGCGATTTTTGGATGTATAGATTAGAGTTATGGATTTTATGAGAAAAGAATATTTTAAAAGTAACTATTTATAACTCCTTGTGATTAACTCCAAAATTGATGAAATTTTTATTGGGAGTACATCTATATAATATCAATATACCGTGTAAATTTCAGAATTTTTGGATAAAAGTATAATTTATGATAAATGTTTAAATATTCGGGTGATTTTGGCCATATGAAAAATAGTAAATGAATTTTTAAAATTTAGAGAAAAAATATATGTTCAATATGGGACTATGTTATGCTAAATCCCGTAAAAGAAATATTTTTGGAACTGATTTGGTATTTTTCATGAAAATATTCTAGTTATGAGTAAATGAATTAAATATGTTATGTGAAGTAAGAAAATTGGAAAATATGATTTATTGGCTTGAGAATCATATATGAGATATATGCAGATTTTTATGAGGGTTTTGGTTAATGATGATGAAATCTTATGAGTTTAGCATTTTAGATGATTAAATGCATTAATTATTAAAGTGTAAATAATTGGATTAAATTATTTATAAGTTTAAGAAATGATTAAAATATTATTATAATATTAATAATATTAGATTATGAGATTTCTAAGTGATTTATAACATTTGGATTAAGGTGTTATAAATATGGATATGAATTTTAATTATACTTTATCTTTTCGTGTCGAGGTTACTTACGCACGATATACCTGATTTACGTATTTAACACGGGTACTATTCAATCATAAATGGTTTCTTTTTCCTAACCAAATTATCGTTGATTTATGAATCTTACTCTTGAAATTAAAACCATGTTTTGATTATATTGTTTTTATATAACATTCTTATAACCCTAATGATAATATTTCTTTCGACTGAGTGTAAAGATGGGTAGATTATTGGTATGATCGCGACTATAGGTTCTCTTCGCCAAGAAGTGCAAAAGTTGAATTGTTGGATCGGTATGATCATGACCATTGAATTTACAATTGAATATTTTTAGCTTAAGTGCAAAGGTGAATCGATCAACATGGTTATAATTATTGTTATATAACTTCAAATGATTATGTATTTCTTTGATATATGAATATCTTTCGCTCGTCAGTGCAAAGATGACTTGTTGATGAATATCTTTTACTCAGTAGTGCAAAGATGAATTATTGATGAATATCTTTTTGCTCGTAATGCAAAGATGACTGTTGTTGAATATCTTTGCTTTGTAGTGCAAAGAAAGATGAATTATTGATGAATATCTTTGGCTCGAAATGCAAAGATGACCATTGATGAATATCTTTATTTTGTAGTGTAAAGATGAATCTGTTGATGAATATCTTTCGCCCGTGGTGCAAAGATGAATTTATTAGTATGATTATGAACATGAACCGTGATTTGGTATAACCATGATCTTTGATGTTTCGTGTAAAGACAAGTGATGAAAATTATCTTTGTCTTGGATGAGAAAGGAATTTAGAACTACAATTACGATTATGAAGTTATACACGTGATTGTGGAAAGGAATTGTTGATTGATGTTACAGGATAAAACATTGTTGGTGGACTTTTAACATGGAGAAGATAATAGATTTTATGGTCTATTCGACTTTCTAATGGATCGCTTCGTTCACCGCAACTATGGTTGAAAAGTTTTATCATCTACCATATGTTCTAAATCTCGATTTATTAACATGATGAAGACTATTGATAATTTATTTATCTTTAGTCATAATATCTTTTATCGAGCTAGTTGTGCTCACCCTTTTGTTTCACAATTCCTTTTCGTGTAATAAAAGTGTAGCCGGGTCGAGCGGGGATAACAAGGAATAGAACGGTGGTCTATAGTTGTTGAGGTTCTCCCTAAAGAGTATGGAAATAATTTTATTGAGGACTTTAGTGTGTCAGATTTTATACATCATTTAATAGTTATTTTGGTGAATTAAATAGGGTGAGGCGAACCCAACTTTGGAAGGGTGTTTTGTCACTATCATACAAGATGTCTAATGACATACAAACTCGTGTTATCATAAGACATGGTGTTGCTTCATCCACTTCATTGAGTATATTTACAAGCACTACCTATATAATCTTGGTGTTTGTTTGGAGTATAATACCCAAATAGAGACAAAGTGGAGATAATGATATGTCAAGAGAAGACTCACCATTGGGAAGAATATGATAGTAATCTTCTCGCTTTTTCTTTGGGGTCTATTGGGTCAACCAAGGATAATTTGTGGCTATATGATATCTACCATAACCTAAAAGCACGGCCTCCCATGTATACGAAGGTTTCTTGAGCACTTCCCAAAGATTCTAATTTCTAAAAGCAGTTTTTGACTATATCTTTATGTAAGGTGTCATTGTGACGTACTACAGCTTGGTATATATTTGTATCCAAACTCACAAAGATATGTGTTGTTGTATTTTGCACGACAATTGTTGTATTAAAGTGTAGTTGTTTTTCGTACCATATATTTGGCGACTCAGAATGGGTTGGATGGAATGGACCTATTTTGGGGTTACATTATGAAACTCTAGAGAGAAAATTATAGAGAAAGAAAAAAAAGTATTCTCGCTACTTCCCTACTCTTATATCCACTTCTTTTACGGTAAGGGGTATTATTTCTTTTGTGTTCATGAAGAGAACTTACATTATTCCATTATTTATTATTACATTGGAATAACTTTGATACGCGGACTACCCTATACTTAGTGAAATTCTTACGTTATTCCATTCGTTAGTATTACATTTGGAATATTACATGCATGCATGCGTTTCGCAGGACACGATTAAAATCTTTATTATTCATTGGAATATCCACATCACATGCGTTTCTACGGGACCGATTCCGTCTTTATTATTATTACATTGGAATATCCTGCTCGTGTTTTTTATCTGGGACTAATTAAATCTTTATTATTACATTGGAATATCTTGTATATATGGCGTTTTACATGGGACTGAATTCCGTTAATTATTATTCATTGGAATAACTGCGTATGTCTTGGTCTATCGCATGTCTGGTGATTTCTTTTGTTATTCTATTCCTTATTATACTCAGTTGGTTAAAGTTTTAACTTCTATACTCCATGAAATTAGTGGAATATTCTTGACATTTGAGCTTCATCCAGTATCTTTTCATGGAAATATTCTTCTGAGCATTCTTGAATTTTACTCTACAAAGAAGTATCATGTTGACAATTTGGACGTTATTAGTTCCTGAATAAATTAATTCTTGAACTTGTTTTATTGAATTCTTATATCATTGTCATCATACTCATGTTTATATTTTTTCAAAGTCATCTGTGGCCTGTAGTGCATAGATGGACTTGGTATGATTATGACCAGGGATTATTCGGTGTAATCATGATCGTAATGTTATAAATGATGTGGTAAAAGTCCTCATTGGCCTATAGTGCATTGATGGACCGTTGTTGGCATGATCATGACCATTGATAAATACACGAATGTCCTTGGCCCGTAGTGCATGGATAATTTGTGGTCGTGATACTAAAGAATATCCTTGGTCAGTAAAGTGAGGGGTGATTCGATGATGTGGATTATTTATTGTCGAGTCTCAAATGATAAAAGTCCTAAAAACCTTTTAAATCATAGAAGATAGTAGATTTTATTCTCTACTTGACTCTTCTAATGGATTGCTTGTTCACCGCAGATTAAACTTAATGTTTGTTATATTATATCGGTTTTAACATCGTTTAAGACTAATGATAATTTATTCTCGCATTTTCTTAGTCATAATATTTTCATCGGGCTAGTTGAGCTCACCTTTCTTTCATTTTTCTCTTCTGTGAAATGAGAACGTGGTGGGATTGAGTGGGGAAGCGGAGTGATGGTGGGATGATAGTATTAGCTAGTAGTCCCCACTATTCTGTTAAATAGTGTGACAATAAATGTAATGAGGACTCATTCTGAGAGTGGATATTGTCTAAAAAATAGTCTTTGTATTTAAACTCACAGCTCTCTTGTTGTATAATTAAGATTGTATTTATGTTCTGTACCATGTATTTGGCAACTCAGAATAGGTGATGTATACCTATTTTGGGGGCGTCACAGTTGGTATCAAAGCTTGGGGATATGATCCATGGCTAAGATGTGAGACTTGAACTAGGAGGGGAGAGACGGGGAATTCCTTCGCTAGTATGACCTACTTAAATTTATTTGGTATTTAATTGGTTGGTCAGAGTTTAGAGATAATATGTACATATGTCAACTAACCCTTGTTTTGTGGCAAGATTCTAAAAATGACATCCGAGAATGTTGAGAATAGCAATGGAGCACAGGAGACCGTTGAGTCTCCACATATCAATAATCAGGAGAATATGCATCAGGAAGGCGACAATCCTCATGCAAACAACAACACTGACCAAATGATGAATGATGGAATGTTCAGAGGCTTTATGCAATTCATGCAACATCAGGCGACCACTGGAAACACTGGAAACTCTCGAACGGTACCCGCTAAATAGTTCAAGGAGCTGGGACCACCGGAGTTTATTGGAGAGGCAAAATCACTCAAGGCGGAAGCATGGATAAAGCAGATCACCAAGATATTTGATGTCTTGGGATGCTCCGAGGAGCAAAAGGTTCCCTTTGCCACCTTTATGTTGCAAGGAGAGGCAGATTACTAGTGGGAATCGGTAAAGCGTACTCAACCTGCCGCACTAAAGATGACTTGGGAGAAGTTTCAAGAATTATTCAATGACAAGTACTTTCCCAAAAGTATTCGTCACAAGAAAGAAGTAAACTTCATTAAGCTGGAGCAAAACAACATGACCGTATCGCATTACGAAGCCAAGTTTGCCGAGTTATCCCGGTTTGCGTCCCATTTGGTTGATAATGAGGAGAGAATGACGCGAATGTTTTTAAGAGGTTTGAAACCGGAGATACGTCAATATCTTATTTCTCATAAACTGTGTTTGTATTCAGATGTTGTAAATAGGGCTCAGTTATTGGAGCGCGATAACGAGTCAACGCAATTAAAAGAGAGCAGTCGGCAAAATGATAATACCAGTGAGAGCAGTCATCGAAGCAATGACAACAAGCGTGGAGGGAATCAACAGGCCAGAAATGGTAATCACTTCGGTGGTAATCAGGGCCAAAACAATAAGAATGGACATATCAAGAAGAGGAGATTCAACAATGATGGAAAGACGTCAGCACCAGCACCCATTGTTAAGGAATGAGAACGACCACCTATCATATGCTTCAAATGCGGAGGAGAGGGACACATCAGTCCAAACTGCGCGATGCCGTCCAAAGCATGTTATAATTGTGAAAGAGAAGGTCACCTAGCCCGATTTTATCATTCACCGAAGACAAGATCAGCTAGGATGGAGGCACCAAAGGTCATCCCCTGAAAAGTCAAAGCCAGTGAGTGCAAGGGAGAGAGTTTTAGTGTGACCTCCCAGAAAGCAAGGAACCCGAATGAGGTCATCACGGTAAGCTTATCATAAACTCTAGCGAAGTATATACCTTATTTGATGTTGGTTCTACCCATTCTTTTATTTCTCCTACTTGCGCTCAATGTTTAAATTTGACTCCGGAGAAATTAGACTTTGACTTATCTGTTGAAACTCCATTGGGAGAAACCTTCATTACATCCACGGTTTATAAGTCTTGTTTGGTTCAAGTTGGTACCCACACATTACCTGTTGATCTTATTTCATTTAAAATACTTGCATTTGATGTAATTCTAGGGATTGATTGGTTAACTACTCATCATGCAAAAATTGATTGTTTTCGTAAGGTTGTTAGCTTTCATATTCCTAACCAACCTATTATGCGAATTCAAGCAACCAAACCATTAAAATCAATCATTCATCATCTCAAGCCATAAAGCTATTCGCTTATGAAAAACGGATGTCAAGCTTTCTTAGCTCATGTCACGGATCTAAACAAAATACGCCGATTTTGAATGATATTTCTATTGTTAATGAATTTCCGACGTATTTCCTGAAGAACTTCCTGGCCTACCCCCAGAGCGTGAAATTGAATTTTGTATCGACCTTGAACCCGGTACAAAACCCATTTTCAAAGCCCCATATCGAATGACTCCTATTGAACTTCAGGAGTTAAAGACCCAATTGCAAGAATTGTTAAATATTAGTTTCATTCGTCCTAATACGTCTCCTTGGGATGTTCCTATTCTATTCGTGAAGAAGAAAGATGGGAGTATGTGACTTTGTATTGATTATCGGGAGTTGAATCATGTCACCATAAAAAATAGGTACCCATTACCACGTATTGATGACCTGTTTGACCAGTTGCAAGGAGCCAAATTCTTTTCAAAGATTGATCTTCGTTCCGGATATTACCAATTGAAGATTAAAACTGATGACATTCTAAAGACGGCTTTCAGAACTCGGTACGAGCATTATGAATTTCTAGTCATGTCCTTTGGATTGACTAATGCTCCTGCTGCCTTCATGGATATGATGAACCGAGTATTCAAGGAATATCTAGATCACTTTGTGGTCATCTTTATTGATGACATCCTTATTTATTCCAAAAGCCGTGAAGATCATGAGCAACACTTGAGGCTGATACTCCAAAAGCTTTGTGAATATAAGCTTTATGCCAAGTTAAAGAAATGCGAGTTCTAGCTTGAGGAAGTAGCATTCCTTGGGCACGTGGTATCAAGTTATGGAATATCTGTTGACCCAGCAAAGATTGAAGCTATTCAAAGCTGGGAGCAACCTAAATTAGTGACCGAAGTACGTAGCTTTCTCGGTTTAGTTGGTTATTATCGGAGATTCGTGGAAGGATTTTCTCGAATCGCTACTCCACTAACTCAGCTGACTCGGAAAGATACAAAGTTCGGTTGGAGTTAGGAATGTGAGAAGAGTTTTCAAGAACTCAAGAGGAGACTCATTTCAGCACCTGTTCTGACAATACCATCCGGTTCAGAGGGATTTGTCATCTACAGTGATGCTTCGGGCATAGGGTTAGGATGTATTCTCATGCAACATGGGAAAGTTATAGCCTATGCCTCACGATATCTCAAAGAATATGAGAGGAATTATCCTACTCATGATCTAGAGTTGGCAGCTGTTGTTTTCGCACTAAAGATTTGGAGGCATTACTTGTATGGGGAGAAAGTGGAGATCTTTACGGATCATAAAAGCCTCAAATATTTCTTCACTCAAAAGGAACTCAACATGCGACAACGACGTTGGCTTGAACTATTGAAAGATTATGATCATACCATCCAATACCATCCTCGAAAAGTTTAACGTGGTAGCCGACGATTGAGTAGAAGATCATATCGCGATGCACAAGTGCAATATTGTCAACGCAAAGGCCCATTTTGTATGACTTGCAAAGGATGGAGATAGAGATAAAGACTCAGGGACCCACGTGATGATGACAAATATACGAGTAGAAACCGACTTTAATTGATAAAATTAAAGTCGCGCTCAAATTACGATCCGGAGTCGATGCGTATGAGGAAGAAAGTGCAAGAAGGTGTGCGATCACGGAAGCAAGAATCGATGAAGAAGGAATACTTGAGTCAACTCCAGACTTTCAGGTTCCTAACGACCACGATTTAAAGTATAAAATCATGATGAGGCGCATAACACAATCGCTTGCAATCCATCTCGGGAGTACCAAAATGTATCGTGATCTTCGCCATACATTTTGGTGGAGCAATATGAAGAGAGAGAGATAGTGTTGTTTATCTCAAGGTGTCTAACTTGTCAACGAGTCAAGGCGAGCATCAAGTACCAAAAGGTCCATTGCAACCACTTGAAATTCCAGAATGAAAGTGGGAGCACATTACCATGGATTTCGTTCATCGGGTCTTCCCAAGGTTTCTCAAGGCATAGATGCAATTTGGGTCATTGTTGATAGATTGACCAAGTCCGCTCATTTCTTACCAATTCGAGAAACTTATTCACTTGAACGCTTCTTCTCAGATGTACATAAATAAAGATTGTAAGACTTCATGGTATGCCAAGATCCATAGTTTTCGATCGAGACCCAAGATTTACTTCACGATTTTGGGTTAGTTTGCAGAAAGCTATGGGCATGATTTACGATTTAGTTCAAAGATATCACCCTCGGACGGATTGGGACAATCGAGAAAGGACTATTCAAACTCTTGAAGATTTATTAAGACTCGTGTCCTCGACTTCAAGGAAGTTGGGACAAGTTCTTACCATTGGTGGAGTTTTCCTACAACAACAGCTATCAAACAAGTATTGGCATGGCTCCATTCGAAGCGTTGTATGGAAGAAAGTGTCGTTCTCCAGTATGCTGGGATGAGGCGGGTGAAGCAACGTTGTTGGGACCGAAATTGGTACGTATGACTACGGAAAAGATTCAAACGATCCGATAACATTTAAAAACCTCACAAGATCGACAAATAAGTTATGTTGATCTTCATCGAAAGGACGTGGAATTCGATATAGGAGATCATGTGTTGTTATGTGTTGCTCCATGGAAAGGAGTTACGAGATTTGAAAAGAGAGGAAATTTCAATCCTCGATTCATGACCCATTTTAATTCTCGATCGAGTAGGAACCGTGGCCTATAGACTCGCTTATCGCCAAGTATGTCTCATGTTCATAACGCTTTTCACATATCCATGTTACGTAAATATGTGGAAGACCCGAACCACATTATTGAAGTTAGAACCGGACGAAATAGCGGAAGATTTGACGTATGAAGAGGTTCCCTGTTCAAATCTTGGATAAGAAGGAACATATTCTACGCTCCAAGGTTATACCTCAAGTCAAAGAATTGTGGAGAAACCACGATGTTGAGGAAATGACACGGGAGTTAGAATCAAATAAAATTAAGGTATCCTTACCTCTTTGACATACCGTATATCGTACCCCTAATTTCGAGGGCTTAAATTTCATAAGAAAGAAGGTTGTAAGACCCCAACTTTTATAAATAAAGATGAATTTTCTATAAATATCATTTTTGAATATTATGGAATGAATTTGATATAATGTTATAGTTGTGGGTAATATTTATAAATTTTGCAAAGTACGCAAGTTGTTTTATAATATTCGATTGGTGGAGAATATTCATTTTAACGAGGAATATTCATATAACAGCACAATCATTGATGGACCCTTATATAATGGAATTATTATGCCGGATTAAGAAAACGACAATAATACTTTATAAAAATAACAGCGGAAGTTTTATCGTTAACTGTTAAACACCCGGTGTTTAAAGTACAATAATACGCGTAGTTGCACAGTAGCACACGGTATTGATTATTGATGCTTATGTATGAAGTCACTCAATTTTGTTCAATTATTGCTACAGTAATTGCTGCATAATATCTCACGTTATTTGATTCAATTATTGTCAATATTTTATATATTATTAAATCAATAATTAAGACGACAAAGTTATAAATATTATTATTTGCAATATTAACGATGTCTAGAAGTTCTGACAAGGAGAGGTTTGGTCACCTAATTGTGGGCCAATAGGGAGAAATCCTTATTGGAAAGCCCCCTCTTTCCTAGGAACGACCTGGTCGATTAATATTGTGAATTATAATAAAAGTGATAAATATTTTTAAAATTATTAAGGTGATTTTTATGAAGTTTTGCTTATTTTATGGACCTCCATTTACCCATTTTTCAAAATAATTAGTAGAAAATTTTTTAGTGTAATAAAGGTGGGGGCCCACGAGTGGGGCCCATGTGTGTTGTAAAGTCTTGGGAGGAAGAAAATTTGGTTACTTAGAATTGGGGAGTATAATTATTACATATATATATATATATATATATATATATATATGTTTATAATATATGTATATATATATATATATATATATATATATATATATTTATATTATAAATTTGTTTTACTTGAAAAAAAAAAAGGACGGTTACACTGGGGAAGGGCATAATTTGTCACGGGGAGGAGTATTATGGTTTATATATATATATATATATATATATATATATATATATATAAATTTTATTTTATTATATAATTATAAATAGAATATATTATATTTTATTTAAAAGATTTTGCTTTAAATATGAACCGTCCGATTAAAAAGTAAATCAATCACTGGACTGTTCATGAATTAGTTACTATGCAATTCCATTCTTTCTATAAATAGAAACTCATTCCTTCATTATTTTATTTAATTCACTTGAAACTCTAGAGAGAAAATATAGAGAAAGAAGAAAAGTATTCGCTACTTCTTCCTACTCTTATATCCAAATTTCATTTACTGTAAGGGTATTATTTCTTTTGTGTTCATGAAGAGAACTTTTATTATTCCATTATTTATTATTACATTGGAATAACTCAGATACGCTGCTACCCTATACTTGGTGAAATTCTTATGTTATTCCATTCGTTATTATTCATTGAATATCCTATTCATGCGTTTCTGCTTTGGGACTCGATTCCGCCTCTTTATTATTACATTGGAATATCCCGTTATGTGCGTTTTTATGGGACGATTTCGTCTTTATTATTACGTTGAATATCCCGTCTGCAAGCGTTTTACGCCGGACGGTTCTCGTTAATTATTATTCATTGGAATAACTCGCTGTCTGATTCATCTATCGCACGCCTGGTGATTTCTTTTGTTATTCTATTCCTTATTATACTCGGTTGGTTAAAGTTTTAACTTCTATACTCCATGAAATTAGTGGAATATTCTCGACATTTGCGCTTCATCCAAAGATCTTTTTCATGGAAATATTCTTTCGAGCATTCTTGAATTTTACTCACAAAGAAGTATCATGTCGACAATTTGACGTTATTAGTTCCTGAATAAATTAATTCTTGAACTTGTTTTATTGAATTCTTATATCATTGTCATCATCCTCATGTTTATATTTTTGAAAGTCATCCGTGGCTCAGAGTGCATAGATGGACTTGGTATGATTATGACTGAGGATTATTGATTGTAATCATGATCGTAATGTTATAAATGATGTGGTAAAAGTCCTCATTGGCCCGTAGTGCATTGATGGACCGTTGTTGGCATGATCATGACTATTGATGAATACACGAATGTCCTCGCCCGTAGTGCATAGATAATTTGTGGTCGTGATACTAAAGAATATCCTCGTCAGTAAAGTGCAGGGGGTGATTCGATGATGTGGATTATTTATTGTCGAGTCTCAAGCGATAAAAGTCATGAAAAACCTTTTAAATCATAGAAGATAGTAGATTTTATTCTCTACTGACTCTTCTAATGGATCGCTTGTTCACCGTAGTTAAACTTGATATTTGTTATATTGTATCGCTTTAACACTATTTAAGGTTAATGATAATTTATTCTCGCATTATCTTAGTCATAATATTTCATCGGGCTAGTTGAGCTCACCCTTTCTTTCACGTGTTCTCTTCAGAAATGAGAACGTAAATGAGATTTAGCCTGGGGAAGCGGAGTGATGGTGGGATGATAGTATTAGCTAGTAGTCCTCACTAATCTGTTAAATAGTGTGACAATAAATGTAATGAGGACTCATTCTGAGAGTGTATATTGTTTAGAAAACAGTATTTGTATTTAAACTCACAACTCTCTTGTTGTATAATTAAGATTGTATTTATGTTCTGTACCATGTATTTGGCGACTCAGAATAAGTGATGTATACCTATTTTGGGGGCGTCACACTATCTTTGTTCCGAAATATAAAATTATTATTGATTTTTTAAAGTTAAATTAAAATATTTTTAAACTCAAAATTGATATGAATTTATTTAGTTTTACTTAATATAACGATGAATATTATAAATTATAAAAAAAATACAATTTAGTGTTTTTTCCCTTCATAAATCTAAATTAATCATCTCCTATTTAAGTTTGAAAATATTTCGAATTAACTTTCAGAAGTTAACAATAATCTTATAATTTGTAGAAAAATGATATACATATCTCGACCAAGTTGAATTACGATCAACGTGAAAATGTATACGATAAGATATAATAAATTAAAATTAGACTTTTCTTAATTACTACTTATCTCATATATGAAAGTAGTATGCACACAAGCCAATCATGTTTGATGATAAAGCATATACTTTGTAATAATCTTATTCATTTATTAATAAAAGTATTAATTTATTAAAGGCTTTTAATTATCTACATGATGTCGCTTTTTTAATATGTGATAAACCCATAGTTTTAAGCAATGCTTTTAGAATAATGATGATGATCATTCTAATGAGATCTAAATTCTTAGAAAGCTTAAAACTAAAATAGTTCCCAATCATTGGATTACTAAATTGGGGATTAGTGAATCCGGATAGATTGGTACATACGTTCTTTGCTCGTTGGATGAGGATGATTGATCTCACGATCATTTTGTGTGGAGACACTAAAGCAAGTATGTAGGTGCTTATTAGAGAATAAGTTCACCGAACGTGGCTCGCTAAGGAATACCTAATGGAGTTTTATTTGCTCGTCAATAGGAATTCAGAGTGATAGTAGACAAGTAATCCTTGGACTTGAGATCATCATAGTATCTTGTGTATGATGAGTTATACTTTGACTTATTCCTTAAGACCCTTAGGGTATATCAAAGGGTATGCTTGGGTATAATAAGTTGTACATGGAGATAATGTATGATCAATAAAGAATCTACCACTTCTAATAAAAGAAGAGAAATGTCCTATGTGATTCGATAAATGACAACCCAAAGTAGTCCTCGGGTCAAGGCGTAATGAAATTAGAAAGGAGTTTCTAATTTGCATTATTTTGAGTTAGTGCATTTAAGGATCGAAATACATATAATTAAATAAAATAAGACTCGATGTAAATTCCATGCCTTATATTTAATTGGGACATCAGATGGTGGAAGGATTGAATTGCATTTCCAGAACTATTTACTCAAAGGTTCTTTAATGATTAATGTTAAAATCTATATTATCCGGAAAGTCGTTGATCGCTAGGGAGGCTTATCCCTATTGTAGAATAAATATTATTTATTTAAATAAATTAATTATTTAATTTATTTATTTAAATAAGATTAGAATTGTTCTAATTGATTTATTCACAATAGGTTTAATATGGAGAACCTAAAGGGTCACACCATAAAAGGAAGAATAATTATTTAAGAAGTTAATGGCATAATCATAATAATATGTTAAGTATATTTAATTTAATCTATGGTGATAGAATAAATTAAATAGCTTAATATTTATTATTTAATATTTTAGAAATATTAAATATAAATTAATAAGAGAAGTCTTATTAATATTATTACAATTATTATTATTTTAATTTCTAAAAGAGTTTAGGAATTAATTTAATATAAGTACTCTCATTTATTCCTAATTGGATTAGGAAGGAAAATTAGTTAAAGGAGTTTAATTAATTATCCCTAATAAGATTAGGGAGCTTAATTAATTAAAAGAATTTAATTAATTAAATAAAACTCAATTCCTTAATTGTTAAGGTGGGTTGTCCATATCTATTAATAAGAGGAGTCTTATTATGGGTGGGATGGGTTGTTGACTTTTCAACATACGACATAATTCCAATTGTTGGGAGAGTACACCCTTTCTATAGAGATAGAAAAACTAGGGTTTGAGTCTAATACCCTTCTTCTTGAATTTTCTTCTTCCTTGGTGGATCACCCTCAGAGGCCAAACATATGGGTGGCTAACGTTGATCAAAGGAAGGAACAAAACCCCGGTGGATTCAAGTTGAACGCGAAAAGGATTTGGAGGTGAACTTGTACCGAGGAAGCTCGATCTTCAAGGGTATGATTTTATTCTTTATTTTCGTTTAATTAATAATAATCGCATAAAAGGTGATCCGTATATATGGTTTGTAAATTTTTAAACTCGATTTTTACTCGCTCGCTTAATTTATGCAATTTGATTGCGTTCTTGAATATTACAAACCTAATAAAGTGGTATCGAGCCAAACCTTTATGCTAATTATTAATTGTTTAATTTAATATATATGTTGATATGTGTTTAGAACAATTTTATTTGGGCATAATTTTATCAGTATAAAATTTATTAAAAAAAAAAAAAAAAAAAAAGAGGCTGCTGTTTCGTGGCAACAAGGGATTTCGGCAGGAGTGATTTTTTTATTTTTTTTTTTATTCACGCACGGAAATCAAGGCAGCTAGTCATGTTATTAAAAAAATTTTAAAGTTGCCGTTTTTTTTTTCTTTTGGAATGACAGAAAGCATACTGATATAATATTCATGTATGGCATATTCATGTATGGCACGGATCACGAGAAAAACAATCAAGTGACATGCTTGGAATAATGAAACTGTTTTAGGAAAAGAAAAAGAAAAGGAAGGCGGTTATATATATATATATATATATATATATAGTTATATATATATATATATATATATATATATAATAGTTATATAATGGTTATTATATTATATATATATATATATATATATATATATATATATATATATACTATATATATATTCTTAATTATTTTATAATTAAAATAAAAGTTTATTTTAATTTTAAAATAAAAAGTTTATTTTAATTTTAAAATAAAGATGTTATTTAATTTTAAAAAGAATTTATGCTAACTAAATTAAGTTGGAATAGGATTCCATAATAACTAATTGGAGTTGAAATTGGATTTTATTTTTCCTAAAATAAAGGAGTTTATTTGTGAATGAATGTAAGTAAATCCATCTTTCCTTAAATAAAGGAGTTTATTTAGATATGAAATAGATTTCATATTATTCAAAAATAAAAGAGTTTATTTGTGAATAGGAAAGAAAATCCATGTTTCCTTAAATAAAGGAGTTTATTTAAATATGAAATAAGATTTCATATTATTCAAAATAAAGGAGTTTATTTGTGAATAGGAGAAAGAATATCCGTGTTTCCTTTAATAAAGATTTTTTTTTACATGGAATTGGATTCCATAATTAATTAAAATAAAAGAGTTTATTTTAATTAAAATTTTTTATATATATATATAGAATTGGATTCCATAATTAATTAAAATAAAGGAGTTTATTTTGATTAAAATTTTGATTAAAATAAAATAGTTTATTTTATTCAAAATTAGATAAATTAAAATAAAATAGTTTTATTTTGATTTAAATTTGGATTAAAATAAAGGAGTTTATTTTGATTCAAAAATAGATTTTATACTAAATAAATTTGCCCATTAAATGATATCAATATATATATTAAATGTTTATTATTCATAAGATGAATGTTATTTATCGATGCATATGATGATGTGTATGATAATAAATGGGATTGATTATGGACAATTGACCAATGTGATTGGATTTTATTTTAGTTGGATGCATGAATGTATGGGTTTTATTAAATGGGGTCTCACAGACTGCCTTCTCTAAATTTTTCTTAATGTAAATTGATCTCCTCCTATGTACTTCCCTCGATCACGATCAAGGTTTCTATTTATTTTAAATAGTTTTGTAATAGGAATAGTTAGAATTAAATTTTGAAAAATTGGAGATAAAGGAGCAAGGAGCGCTTGAAGACCCGCTTTCAGTAATGGAGCCCAAGTTTAAATGTAATAGTTATATTTAAATATTAATTTCGCACCCCTAGGGTTTGACCTTTTGGTTCACTTGGTGGCTCTAGTGAACCAAACTAGAATAAAAGTCCATAATCAATTCGTAGTAGAATATAGTATTCTATATGCATGCTTATACTATATATATTATATATTATGCAAACATGCTTCGCATGTTCATTAATACGACGCGTATTTTTATATATATATGCATGCAAACTAAACAAGATGAGACAAATTAATAACAAACCCCTCAATTTTTTTTTATATTAAGTCCTAAGCGCTCAAAGATATTTGGAATATCGAACGCCGCCTTTCTAAAGCACGATAAAATTAATAGAGTATTAAATATTTAATACGAGTTTGTTGTGTCACCACAAGGCAAGTATTAAGTATTTAAGATGTTAATTTATCACATTTGATGCTTATAAAGAAAATTGAACAATATTGTTTTGTTGTGTCACCACAAGGATGATATTTTTCTTTTTGAATATATAGAGTGCTAGGTTTGACTTAACTTGGATAATTTTGATTTGGATGTGCCACCACTGATCAAAATAATCTAAGAGGCAAAAGAAAAGGAGTCAGATAGTTGATGTAATTGACAAAAGTTGTCTACCTATTTATTTATATATAGTTTGTTGTGTCACCACAAGGCTATATACATTTGAAATGGGATCCTTATTCTCATTAGCAAATCTTTAATTAGATTTTGCCGAACTATATAAGTGAGGGTAATATAGTTTGAAGAAAAATAGTGGGAGCTACCAATTTAAAACAAGACCTAAATTATTTTGGTAATTAATAAAAGAATGTATGTTAAAATGTTGTTAATTACAAATTCATTTACGTAATTTTACAATGTCTAAAATTTCTATCATCGCTGAAGCATATTAGATGCTAAATTAACGTAATCAATCAAACGGATTGGTTAAAGAATTTGAGAATAGTTCTCATAATGAAAAGCTATCTTATGTCCTTAATACGCCTATCCTCGCAATGGTTGCGCATAATGCCTCCGAGGAAGAGATTGCTACTTTTAGAAAGTGGCAAGAGATGATGCACATTGGCTCAACGCATCATGCTCAGATCTACGAGTAACGAGCTTCGCCACAAGATGAAACTATGGATGCTTTACTATATTCCCGCACATCAAGTAGTTGATGGTGAGGAAAGTAGGACCGATAGATATCGATATCTAAGGAGCTCTTCCGATCTAGAATGGCCAATGGCACTATATATGATGATAAAAGTCCTTAACATTATCAATTTGATTGATCAATTAGACAACGAAGTTTTGTCATGGATGGAGAGTTGAGCCAAGATTTGATCTTGCACTCACTCCCAGGACTCCTTTCACAATTGTTGTGAATTTTCATATGAACAAGCTAGATATCGCCTCACATTTGATTTGCTTAACATGTTGAAAATGTTGAGAGTGACTTTCCAACCAAGAAAAACAAAGTCTTATCGGTAGGGGCCAAAGGATCTTTGAAAAAGAAGAACGATTCAAAGAAGGTAAATAGAAAGGCATAAACAAAGGATAATAAGAACAAAATCGACACAGATAGCAAAGGAGTTTGCTTCCACCGCAATAAGCCCCGACATTTGAAAGAAATCATGCGAGAAGATTCTTGCAGAGGCTAACCAAAGAAGCTTAGTGAAGTTTCTACATAATACGCTTTTTGTTCATGATTGAAATAAATTTTTTCTTTAAGTCAAGGTTCTACTTGGGTATTGGATACCGACTTTGGTTATCATAAATATAGATTTATGAAGGACCAAATAAGTAGAAAGCTAAACAAGTATAAGTAATCCTATGTGTGGGAAATGAAGCAAAGGTTGCAACATTAGCTATAGAAACTTATAATTTAGCACTGCTTACGGGCAAATCTATTAAGTCAATAAGTTGTTATTGTATTTTAGTTCTCGTTGAAAACATTATTTCCATTTTATTGTTGGACAATGAAATCTTTGGTATTATAATTAAGAACAATTGTTGTTCTATTTATAATAATAATGTTTTGTAGATAGAATCGAATATTACTTAATAAATTTTGTATACTTGACTTACATGAAAATAATTTTGCATATTGAACAAATTAGTATAAGAAAAGGAGATGATCATTCAAAGAGTTGAATATATGTATTTGTTGAAATACAAGTGTGAATTATTTGAAAGGTTCAAAGAATTCAAAAGTGAAACAAATTGGCAAAGTATTAAGATTCTTTGATTAGATCAAGGAATAAATACTTGTGCAATAAGTTTCTGGATCATCTCAAATGGTTTTCTCATAATGGACGCCTCCTAATACGCAATAATTGATTGATGTATCTGAAAGGAAAAATCATACCTTGTTGGACATGGTACGGTCCATAATGATTTTACCGACATTCCAAAGATCCTTCAGGATCATGTCCTAGAAATGGTCGACATATCTCACTAAAATGGTAACCTCAAAATCCGCCCCAAGACTCCATAAAAGTTATGGATAGTGGAGGATTCCTAATCTTAAGTATGTTAAGATAAGAGGTTGTCCAACTTATGTGAAATGGTTTCAAAGGATAAGCTTGGGACAAGATTTGACATGTACAGATTTGTGGGACATCCTAAAGTAAGTTTAGGGTATATGTTCTATAATTCTACTTAGCAAAAGGTGTTTGTTTGAAACACGCTTCTTCTAAGATAAAGGTGTTTATCATTAAAAGGGGCTAGTGGGAGGATAATAGATCTTGAAAAGTTCAAGAACCACAAAACACTATAAGTCAAATAAGATGAACTCGTAGATGATTCTATTGTATTTCACAAACCGAATCAGAACGGAATAGTACCAAAGATACCTAGAGGTATGGATTCATCATGGATGATGATGATGAGGTACACATCATAGAAGATGATGATCCGAGTTACATTCGATGAGGTAAGACTTCTAGTGTGTACAAAAGGGTCGATTGGGAGCGCCGTGAAATTTCTAGTGTTATATGTTGATATACTATGGATGAGGAATAACATACCAATGCTACAATCAAGAAAGATAAAGTTGTCTAAACATTCCTCCACGAATGATTTGGGAAGAGTATCTTAATTGGGGATATAAATCTATATAGATAGATTTAAGATGATGCTCGACTTAACCCAAGGAACGATATTCATTTGATGCTAAAGTCGTTTAGCATGGCAAACTCCAAGAGATGTCTCATGTTGATGAGCTATAGAGTGTATCTCTTTATAGTCCCCACAGACTCTCGAGAAGAGAGATCGCATGAGTGACAATCATGTATGCAATGAAATATACGAGACCGATGTCGATCGGTCATATTTGGAGAAGATCACGTATGTAAGACGCTGAAAACATCTTAAAGTTCTTAACCGCACTAAGGATGTGAGCAAACATGGTGGGTCCGAATTAAAACTAGAGGGCTTTACAGACTCAAGTTTTCGTATGCACTCAAGACGATCTAAAATCCACTTTAAGGTAAAGTGTTACCTTGAATAAAGGTGCAAAGAATCGAAAGGTTCCAAACAAAGAAAGAAGTTGGTTTAGTGATAAAGACAAAGTATATAGCTATAAATGAAGTCGCAAGTTGATTGTTTGGATTAAAAGTTCATTACGTAACTAAGAATAGTTCCTAAGTCTCATCTTGGATCTAAACATGTGTTGTGGCACTTTCATTTGATTATAAGAATCATTAAAAGATGGGAAATCACTATAGAGATAGTGGACTCTCATGAACAACATTACATATCCATTAACTAAAGCTTATCCAACAAAGCAGGATAATCGCCACTTGTAGAGAAGAAGAGTATGAGTTACACGACGATTGGCTTTAGTGCAAGTGGGAGATTGAAAGTAGTATGCACACAAGCCAATCATGTTTGATGATAAAGCATATACTTTCAGAATAATCTTATTCATTTATTAATAAAAGTATTAATTTATTAAAGGCTTTTAATTATCTACATGATGATGCTTTTTTTAATATGTGATAAACCCATAGTTTTAAGCAATGCTTTTAGAATAATGATGATGATCATTCTAATGAGATCTAAATTCTTAGAAAGCTTAAAACTAAAATAGTTCCCAATCATTGGATTACTAAATCGGGGATTAGTGAATCCGGATAGATTGGTACATACGTTGCTTGCTCATCGATTGGATGAGGATGATTGATCTCACGATCATTTGTGTGGAGACACTAAAGCAAGTATGTAGGTGCTTATTAGAGAATAAGTTCATCGAACGTGGCTCGCTAAGGAATACCTAATGGAGTTTTATTTTTCGTCAATAGGAATTTCAGAGTGATAAAGTAGACAAGTAATCCTTGGACTTGAGATCATCATAGTATCTTGTGTATGATGAGTTATACTTTGACTTATTCCTTAAGACCCTTAGGTATATCAAAGGGTATGCTTGGGTATAATAAGTCAGTACATGGAGATAATGTATGATCAATAAAGAATCTACCACTTCTAATAAAAGAAGAGAAATGTCCTATGTGATTCGATAAATGACAACCCAAAGAGTCCTCGGGTTAAGATGTAATGAAATTAGAAAGGAGTTTCTAATTTGCATTATTTGAGTCATGCATTTAAGGATCGAAATACATATAATTAAATAAAATAAGACTCGATGTAAATTCCATGCCTTATATTTAATTGGGACATCAGATGGTGGAAGGATTGAATTGCAGACGCAGAACTATTTACTCAAAGGTTCTTTAATGATTAATGTTGAAATCTATATTATCCGGAAAGTCGTTGATCGCTAGGGAGGCTTATCCTATTGTAGAATAAATATTATTTATTTAAATAAATTAATTATTTAATTTATTTATTTAAATAAGATTAGAATTGTTCTAATTGATTTATTCACAACCTAGGCTTAATATGGAGAACCTAAAGGGTCACACCATAAAAGGAAGAATAATTATTTAAGAAGTTAATGGCATAATCGTAATAATATGTTAAGTATATTTAATTTAATCTATGGTGATAGAATAAATTAAATAGCTTAATATTTATTATTTAATATTTTAGAAATATTAAATATAAATTAATAAGAGGAGTCTTATTAATATTATTACAATTATTATTATTTTAATTTCTAAAAGAGTTTAGGAATTAATTTAATATAAGTATTTCATTTATTCCTAATTGGATTAGGAAGAAAATTAGTTAAAGGAGTTTAATTAATTATCCCTAATAAGATTAGGGAGCTTAATTAATTAAAAGAATTTAATTAATTAAATAAAACCCAATTCCTTAATTGTTAAGGTGGGTTGCCCATATCTATTAATAGAGTGCTTATTATGGTGGGATTTATTGTTGACTTTTCAACATAATGACATAATTCCAATTGTTGGAAGAGAGACACCCTTTCTATGAGAGATAAAAACCAGGGTTTGAGTAATACCCCTTCTCTTCTTGAATTTTCTTCCTTCGTGGATCACCTCAGAGACCAAACATATGGGTATTAACGCCGTTGATCGAAAGGAAGGAACAAAACCCCGGTGGATTCAAGTTGAACGCGAAAGGATTTGGAGGTGAAGAACTCAGAGGCTCGATCTTGAGGTATGATTTTATTCTTTATCTTTTCGCTTAATTAATAATTGTGCGTATAAAGGTGATCAAGGGTATATGGTTTGTAAATTTTAAACTCGATTTTTACTCGCTTCCGCTAATTTATGCAATTTGATTGCGTTCTTGAATATTACAAACCTAATAATATATGCACATACGTCGTAATCATAATTCAGTTAAAAACTTTCGCAATGTATAACATAACTCTAATTTGTAAGTGTGAGAGTATATTGTACTTTTTGTTAATGGTAATTCGAGTTTTTATTGAAAGTATGTCGTGGATTACTTCTTTTTAAACTTAAAATTGGTGTGATTTACATCATAAAATAAATAAAAAATTTAATTCTTTTATTGTTATTTTAAAACGCTTTTAAATTTAAAAGTATCATAAATGAATTTAATTTTAAAAATTATAATTATAAAATTATAAATTATTTTAAAATCTATTGTCATCAAAAATCAAATAATTCCGAAAGTATAAATTATTCTAAAAACGTTTTGCTTAAAATTCAAGACTCTCTCCCACACGCAAACTGATGCAATCCACTCAGGGCTATTAATGTAAATAAAGAGCTCCACCAATCAACATCCGTATAACGGTAGCACAATTACTATTCAGTGCCACCTTGTGTAGTCTCCAATCCGTGTCATCCATGTGGCAGCAGTGACGGCCAAGTCTGACTTGTCCTTTTATGATTAGCCCACGTCATGTGTATCCTCCAGCTAGGATGTTCAACTCGAGTTAAATACCAGAGTTGACTCAAAGCTTTAAACCCAAAGAAACAGATCGCCTATATAACCGTACTTGTAGCTCTCACCTCATAGCTTATACAGTCTCTCTCTTACTTCTTCTCTCTCTAGACATGGCGACACTGAGACGAAACCCTAGTTTCCTCACTTTCATTTTACTCTCACTCCTAGCGATCGCCTCTGCTAAAGTCATCTTCGAGGAACGTTTTGAAGGTATATTTATACGTACATGTGTATTTATATGTATATTTACTAATCTCTTTCTATCTGTAAAGGATTGTGATCGCATTTTCGATGTAGTTTGAGTTTACTTTTGTTTCATTTTCGAATCAATGTGTTGATCTTGATCTGATTTGTGAAGTATAAGAGCTTAATTTTGTTTTTCTGTGTCGATCTAATTGTTATGAGTGATACGTATGATATGTTGCAGATCTGTGAACTAAGTCCTACTGTGCGGTTGAAATTTTGGAATTCACTCTTTTGTATGCTTCTGTTTCTTTGTCTGACTCTGGAAATTGATAGCATTGATCTTGATTATGGTTAGATAAGTTTATGATGATTGGAGTGATTATTCTATAGTGTTGATCTGTTTTATTAGAGATGAAAACAATGGAATTAGTTGTTGGACGATCATTTGAAGCCTGTTTTGACAGAGTTTTCAGTTTCTCGGTCAAAAAACTTTCTGCATGACATTAGAAATTTCAGATTTGAATAAGAAATATAAAATGACCACTAGAAATGTTCAAAATATACACTAGAGATGTAAAAGAGTTGAATCATTCTGTCTCTGCATTTTGCTTGAAAAAGTAACTTTTGAAATGAAACCAAATGTTTACTCTTTTTTCAGAACATTTAGTTGACAAAAACAGAAAATAAAGATGAAAAAGGAATATAGAAATGGAAAAGAAGTATGGTAAATTGGTAACCAGTGTTTGGTGCAAGTGGTTCTGTTGTATACCATAACTAGTGTTAGGTGCAATTGTATATACACGAGGTAGTGCTCTCTGTGTATTGAAACCTTGTTGCCTATATAGAAAAGCGTGTTTGTTTGTTGTATAGCTTGTTAGATCTTATTGTCATATATGCTTATTTGCTTCTATATATGCTAATTTGCTTCTAATTTGTATTGAGATTGTTAGATTGTGGATGCATCATATGATGAATGGATAACTTATTATTATGTAATTTAGTATGCTTAACATTACTGTCGTATTTCAAATCTAAGTTAGTATTGACAACAGTGTCATACTGATATAGGAAGATTGTGATTGATTACGTAATTTGAGAGTCTTTACTTTGTTTCCTTTTTAAAAATCTAATCTGTCTTAAAATGTCTTCTGTCAACTAAAATTTTCTGTTTAAGAAACCAACATTATTGTAATTGTATCTACTGATTTCAACAGTAGAATTATTTTGTTTTGTTTAGAGATGTTTGTTATGCTTGTTAAAATGAGAATGCTTTCTTTGTATAGTTTATGTTTCTTCTATTGTAATATGTTTGACTTGATGAATTCTTTAGATGGCTGGGAGAATCGGTGGGTTAAATCTGACTGGAAGAAAGATGAGAACGTGGCTGGGGAGTGGAATTTCACTTCTGGTAAATGGAATGGAGACCCTAATGACAAAGGTACCCCTCAGACCATATTTTTTACACCTAGGATTTATTAAGAAATTTTTGAGGCAATGCTTAAGGCTTTATATCTCAGGCGTCATTACGTGACTTCAAACTTTACTTTTGTTATTCTATCAGGCATCCAGACAAGTGAAGATTACCGGTTTTATGCTATATCTGCTGAGTTTCCTGAATTCAGCAACAAAGATAAAACTTTAGTTTTCCAATTTTCTGTTAAGCATGAACAGAAGCTTGACTGTGGTGGTGGCTATATGAAGTTGCTCAGCGGTGAAGTTGATCAAAAGAAATTTGGGGGTGATACACCATACAGGTGATACTATTGCTCTCTTTTATTCGACTCTATTTTTGTTCCCACCTGCATAGTGTCTATTAACACCATTAAATTTGCTGATTAGTTGTGTTATTTTTTTTTGATGCAGTATCATGTTTGGACCTGATATCTGTGGCTATAGCACCAAGAAAGTACATGCTATTCTTACATATAACGACACAAATCACTTGATTAAGAAGGATGTTCCCTGTGAGACTGACCAGCTGTCTCATGTTTATACTTTTATTCTCCGTCCTGATGCTACCTACAGCATCCTTATTGACAATGTTGAAAAGCAGACAGGCAGTTTGTACTCTGACTGGGATCTTCTCCCACCAAAGACAATTAAAGATCCTGAGGCCAAAAAGGTAAGCTTATGCATAACTTCATTTTGCTTTTACAAGAATTGTTTTGCTGTACTTTGGATTATGATGTTGACCCACATCTCAAACTCTTGGCAGCCTGAAGATTGGGATGACAAAGAATACATTCCTGATCCTGAAGACAAGAAACCAGAGGTAAAGGCCCTTAATTCTAATTCCACATACTTGATATTATTCCTCAGTTATGACTTTCAAATATCTAAATCAGAGTATAACTAAAAACTTTCTAATCAAACAGGGTTATGATGACATACCCAAGGAGATACCTGATGTTGATGCTAAAAAGGTAGTCTTTCTTGATTTAGTGCATGTAGATTATAATTACCTGTACCAGAAGACTCTAGAAGTATTGTGGTCATCAATTAAAATGGTTTGCAATTCCAGCCTGATGACTGGGATGACGAGGAAGATGGTGAGTGGACCGCCCCAACTGTTCCAAATCCCGAGTACAAGGGTCCATGGAAGGCAAAGGTTTGTAAATTATAATCCAAGTATAGATAACTTTTGATGCGCATCCTGTGTTTAACAGCTTCCTTCTATTTTCCTCTGCAGAAAATTAAGAATCCTGCCTACAAAGGAAAGTGGAAGGCCCCATTGATTGACAACCCAGGTTTTTCTCATTTCATCTGTCATGTTTTTGCATGAATATAAGCCTTCAAGATCTACAATTTACTAATACCATAAGTTGTTCTTGTATGTAGATTTCAAGGATGACCCTGAAATCTATGTTTTCCCAAAGTTGAGTTATGTGGGCATTGAATTGTGGCAGGTAATTCTTATTTTTTTTCCAGATATTGGTGTAAACATCATTTTGCATGACTATCCTTCCTATGTCATTTGTAAAACTTGAATATGAAGTACAGAAGTTAATGATATATCTTTCAGGTGAAATCTGGAACCCTGTTTGACAATGTCTTGATTACTGATGACCCGGAATATGCCTTGAAGTTTGCTGAAGAAACATGGGCCAAGAACAAAGATGTATGCTTCTTTTTTCTCTACTAATATACTTGGTGTTTTTTTTATCTGCCACTGCAGAATATTTTTGAATTTTTTGTTGAATTTGCAGGCTGAGAAGGCAGCATTTGATGAGGAGGAAAAGAAGAGAGACGCAGAGGTACATACGTACTTTGCCCATAAAAACTTGAAAGCATGTCTTTCTTATTTGTCTCGTATCTCTATATATATATATGTATGTCATGTATTTATATGTTGGTATCATGCTTTCTGTTTGTTATCTGGCTTAGCTTCGGACGTCTTCTGTTGAATGTTGTATCTTACTCTGTTTTGGTTCTGTATACAGGAATCAAAGGAAGATCCAGTTGATTCTGATGTAATAAGCTTGCCAACTTCTCATTAAAGAAACCTGATACATCTTTAACTGAAATCTAAAATTACTTTTTCTTTTATCCAGGCCGAGGATGAAGGAGATGATGCCGATGATGCAGAAGATGGTGCAGATAGCGACAAGGAAGATCATATAGATGATCCTGTTGCTGAAGTGGATTCTGATGTAAAGGTAAGGATATTTTTTCAACCAATTTTTTTGAATCAATCAACTTTTTGCCTGTCTTCCGCCTCTCATGTTGTCTTTCTTATTTGTTATTTGTGCAGGATGAACTATAAGAAGGGTATGTGCACTGTCGTGTTCTTGTCACTATTTGAGATAAGTTCTAGCCAATTAGGTGTCTGGAAAGAGTTTCCTCTACTTTTTTTATTTCTCTTCTTTTTCCCTAGCAGTTGATTTTTATGTAGGAAAAGAAACAGTTGGGAAGCCGAGGTAGTAGAACTAAAGGAATGGTTTAATCTTAAATTAGCCGAGGTTGTGGAACTAAAGGATTCATGTTCCCGTTTATCAAATAGTTTTGAGTACCGAAATTTTCTGCTCATCAAGCAATGCTTGTTATCCTGATGTTAAATTTTCATTCGAGTCATTCCTATTCAAATGTTTCCTGATAAATCAAAATCATATTTCTATCAACTTATTTACTTAATCCACCCCCTTTAGATGGTGATAAGTTACTTCTTAACCCCCTTTTTGTCAGTAACAGACCTGTATAGCTTGGGAATGAAAAGTTATGACTTGGAAGTACTTCTGTTTTTTGGGTTACTACTTCTACACACATTCACACAGCTTATTTACATGTCTTGGTCTTTTTGGACAAAACTTATTTTAGCATTACAATATATTCTGATTCATATTATATGAATATTTATATCTTTATTATTATATTTTGATCATATAAATTTTCAAATAGGTTACTGGTACCAATACAAATTCATTTTAATTTACAATATGAAAACTGTAAATTATATAATAAAAAAAATCCTATAAAGTTTTTAAACATTCAAAAGGCTTATCAGTTTAAATTTAATGATTTACTAATTCACATTGTAAGGTTAAAATGTGATACTTAACCTGGAACTCAGGAAGGATTCTTTCCTTTACACCGATATACATTTAGCGTTGCGGTGATTATGTCATTGGTGTCAAATGATCAGCCTTGTCGAGGGTTCAAGTCCCTCCTTCCGCTCATGGTTCCGAGTTGTAAACATAAATGTTGAATAAGAGATGATATGGTCTGTTGTGCGATTTTGTGCCTGTTTGGTTACTCCTACTCCCAAAAGAAAAACAAATGTCTAGTAAGCATCTACAACTACTACTGCTCTTACTCCGGAAAACAGAAAACTTCTTCTCAACAAAATATTTATAATACCACCTTGTGTGAAACTTTTTCGAAGTTCTAATACACTTATTCCTAGTAAACTTATTCCCAAAAAACAAAACCAGTTCAAGTACATATGAATAGTAAAAAGTTATGGCTATGAATTTCATTCGTTCTAATCTAAAAAGCCGGAAAATTTGAGTTGCTCATGAATGTGTTTCCTTTGAACTTTCAATATCTCTGTTGGCATCCAAAAGCTTATCTACTTGTAATGGTTTTGTCAAATGAAAATCCATTCCGGCATCTTTAGTCTTTCTTATTGCTTCTTCAGTCGACGCAGTCAGAGCAATAATAGGAATGTAGACACCATACTTTTTCTCCTCCGCCCTTATCCGTCTTGTTGCTTCATATCCATCCACTACTGGCATCTGGTGGTTAAGCATGCAAAAAAAATAATCATACCATGCCCACATATATTTATACATAGGAAAAAACAATCCATAACACATAGTGGCTATAAGACCTTATATGGTCACCACATCTTAAACCCTTCATTTCAAGATCTGGCGACTACGATTCAAACAAGTCTCCTACCGTAACAACAACACAACGTCACGGAAGGCTCCATATGTTTTTAAATCATGGACATCAGATCATGCAATGAATGGTGCAAGATGTGGTGGGAATACAAGCTCCTACAACCACCATTTGTTATGGATCATGTTATATATATATATATATATATATATATATATATATATATATATATAGAATGAGGATTAGGAAGGAATTTGAAAGTACCTCGCAATCCATAATTATGTAATCATAGGGGAGAGATTTTGAAGATCCTTCTTCTTCCATTCTCTGTTTACTTAAAACTTGACAAACCTGATCAAAAGCTTCTTGCCCATTCTCAGACGTATCAACATGTGCTCCAAGTTTAGAAATTTTTGTAGTAGCCACCATGCGCAAAACCTCACCATCTTCAACAACCAATATTTTTTTCCCACTCAGAGGCTTTTCAGCACTCTGCTTTGTTCATCACATTCATGTATCACTATCTTCTCAAGGTGGTGATTCTCTTGAGGCGACGAGGTTATCAAATCATTTGTTGTATTCGGGACTTTGGAATGTAACACTCCATGAGTCGTCGTCTCACTTCCTATTTTTGGAGAACTGTTGTGATACGTGACCTTAAATTCAGATAAAAGTCCTAGGACATCATATAGACGCAATCCATGAAATGGTTTTGACAGAACCATATCAGAACAAGTAGGATTATCCTCATCTGCCTCTAATTTTAATTTAGCATCTCGTGTTATGGGGATATCTAACCAAACAACCTTACAACAACTGGAGTAGGGAATTTTCCTCCGAAAGTTGGCAATAACAGAACATAGTTCCAAGATAGGTACCGTTATTGCATCACCATCAATCACGATTAGTATGAAACTCGATGAGCCTCTAGAAATGGAGCTTTTGTAGTTGCTTAATGGATGATCATCAGCATCATTTGATCCCGAGGAGTCATCATGTGGGCCCGAATTGGAATTGTGCAATGCAGAATTGTTCAAATACTCTGAAATCATCTCGGTTCCATCCAAAGAACTTACACCGTTTAGCTTGAGAATTGTCTTGTCGAGAACATGAGAAAACTCTGCCGATTGCTTGACATTTGACACTTTTACACCCTGGCTTTCGATAAATTTCTTCAAGATTTTTCCCCGTTCCTCGCCTGAAACATGAAGCACGACATGGGATCCGTCTGGTCTAGAGGCCGGGAAGGGAATATGTAGTCCGAAATGTGGATGAAAATCATGTGATTGAGCATCATTGTGCACATAAGTTTCCTGTCCCTCAATTCCAGTACAGGAGACAGGATCACGTACCATCAAAATAATACTGAATCTGAAACAAGTCCCGGCATGAGGCTCTTTATCTGCAATCTTTATTTCTCCTCCCATTAATCGCACCTGTCACATTGCCAACTTTTGTTCAGAAAAAAAGTAAAAACAAAATTAATTCTATAAATTTTTTTGCTAGAATACACAATTCAATGCTTTAGAGTTTCCTTCTAGATAGCACTGTGGAGCAGTGGAGGCATACCAGCATATGTGATTTTTAGAGCAGAACTGGCTACTGATATTGTTTGTCTTGCTGAAGAAACAAATAATCTAACTGCCTGCCAGTACTTCTTTTTAAAGATTGAAAGATACTGGAGTAGTTAACATGAAGTTAACTTTGGTTGATCGATCGATCAAATACAATATTGTTACACGCATAAATGGGAGGTGATCTCTCTCTCTCGTGTCAACACTGTATTTGAATGGACTACAAGATTTTAGAAATACTAAAAGAAAAATTAGGTAAAATTGCTTACCAAAGATTGAACAATACCAAGTCCCAAGCCACTTCCTCCTCCTTGTCCAAGAGCTGTTTCCTTAACTTGCACGTAGTACAGAAACACATCCTTTCTCCTATCCTTCGCAATCCCTTCGCCCGTATCATCCACATCAAATTCAAACTCCATATAATTGGGATTTCCTTCAACCGTGCCAAGGTCATCCAGATCGTTGAAACCCTCGTTGTTCTTGAAACACTTGAACAAACACTTGAGCAAACGACTTGTATTAGAAGAACATTTAGTCGTCTTCTTTACTAGGCCACGAACTGTCACATGACCTTTCGGTGTAAACTTGACAGCATTAGAGAGTAAGTTGCCAAGGATCTGTTTAAGTTTTCCTCGATCGCCCTTAACAAGGCGTGACTTAAAGATTGAGCCATCGCAAGGATCAAGAATCACGTCTCACGATATATATATATATTTTTCTTGCCTATTGGGTAGTACATATCGATAACATCCTCAAGGAGCTGCTGCAAGTCGAATTCTTTATTTTCAAGCTGTACTTTACCGGCTTCAATTTTTCTTGTATCCAGAACAGCATCCAGTAGTTCTAAACAAGGTTTACAGTTGAACAATTAAGCACAAGCTCGTGAACAACTCGTTTATTAAACAAGTCGAGCTCGAATTCCACATCTGGGCTTATTTAGGAACTCGATTCGACTGTTTAACTTTCTTATCAATCTCGAGCCCATCAAATCAAAACTAGAATTATAATAAAAATATATATATTAAAAACACAAGGAATATATATTTATAGTAAACTGACCTATAAGATCCTTTGTACAAGTCTTAATTTGTGTGATTTTTGGTGCCAACTCAGAATTGGGAGCGACGTCTTTCTGACAGATATCAATCAAACCAGCAATGGCTGTCAAAGAATTAAAATCATCTCTCTTTTCGCGGCTCTCAGTATCAATACAACATAAATGCAAAGAGCGATAACTACTATAACAAACATAAGTATAAGAAGTATGAGGGACAGCTTGCTATTTTCATAAATTAAGTTATCCCATTCCTTGCTAGGGAAAGCCATTGTATATACCTGAAAACAACCAAACATGACTTGACATGCAGTTAAAAAATCATACATACATACATACATACTCTCATATATCGCGTAAAACTCATTTTCACATGTATTTTTTATATTTTTCTCACATGAAGGTGGGACCCACTCCACGTTGAAAATATCAAAAATACATGTCCAATACTATGGTAGTTATCAGACCAGCATAGGAAAGAAATGTATAAAAGTACTTGGGCAAAGTGTAGAAAATGCATCACCTTACTGATTAACATTATGTACATACCGAATGAAGTCCAGCAATTTGAAGAGTTGAGCAATAAACCGTATGCCTGATTCCCCTAATAGTCACACGGAATCTTCTGGAATCACCATTCTCTGGCCTGCACGAATGAAAACCAGTATCCCATCCATTAGGTTTCATCGACCTCATTGTAACCGACACATTTCTCACTACTATTTGAGTGTCCGGGAGCTTTGTATGCACAAGAACTTTCCCAACGTCGCTAGCCAAATGAAAATCCCCGTCTTGAAATTCTAAATTCAAAAACCGGTCACCCACTACTCGAGCTGGAAAACCGACTTCAATCACCCCCCTCCCATCCATTCTAACCATGTTTTTGAAAAGAAGAGTCTGAGCCTTGTCAAATCCAACTCCTAGATAAGAATACACAATTTTTTTATTCAGTCCAACTTTCCTGAGCTGAAGGCTTAGCACTAGTGTTCACTGGTTGTCCGTATAGCTTCCCAGTGTCGCGATTCACTGGCTGAATGTACCATTTTGAAGATTCTGATGTGTCTGAATAAATTGCTCGGGTTTGATCCCCCTCATAATAATACGCAAAAAATAAACCATCTGATCCGAGGAATGAAACCTGAGACACTTGTGGAATTGTGGAAAGGGCTAAAAAGAGCGTAGGCGCAACCTAAGGAAATTCAAGAGCATTTGTTGTTAGTAAATCTTCTGGTATAAATGTCACGAGAATCAATTCTATACGGACTGCCTGTGCCGAGTTTATGACCTTTGTTTGTATAGCTCTGAATGGTAATTGAGGTCCTATTAGACTAGAACTGAGAGCTCTAGCTAAACTCAACGCCGACGAATTCAAGGGATATAACAATTTTGCAGAGGATTCAATTTCGAAAAGTGTTTTGTTTCGCAATTGATGACAATGTGCTGCCACAGTATGGTTGATTTGTTGAGTCATCGAACACAATTTGAAGATTATGTAAGTTGATGAACCCTGAATTTATATTATTAATCAGTAAACTAAGCAAAATTCAACTTAAGGGGAAACTAACAAATGCAACAACTAGTATTTACTTTACCAGAAGGATGAGAAAACAAAAGGGCCGGATTAAACTTGAGCAGCAACATATTTGATTCGACATTATATCTATCTATCTGCATAATTTACAAATGGCAAAATGATATATATATATATATATATATATATATATATATATATATATATATATCCGCTTCTCCAACGAAGGAAGGAGTGAACTAATAACGAACCTGCTATAGCGACGGTTTTTCGTCATTATATAGATGTAAACTTCGGGTTTTTATGCTATCTGAGACGAAAAAACCGTCATATACTATAATGGAATTATTTCTTTGGTTCATTTCCCTCAGATTCATTTGAGAGAAATAAATATATATATATATATATATATATATATATATATATATAAGACCTATATTTACTTGTATAATAATAATAATCATAAAGACTGAATATAAAAAACTTACAAAATATAGATGGCAAATGAAGCATCTCAGTCACGAGATGGCAGAATGATCATTCCAACAACTCCCATGGGAAGAGAAGTAGAAAAAGAGTATAGAAAGTTGAAATTAAAGTGAAGAGTTTGAAATTGAGATATAAACAAAAATCTTCTACTCAACAGAATTCTAGATTTTGATCAACTTTTGGACTCTATCCTATGGGAGGGAAACATCTCACTTTTGGAATAATTATCCTTTAAATCAAATTTTACCTAATTTTGTTTCTTAATTTCTATTGATTTATGCCCGTCCCACAAAAAAATCTCGATCAAAAAAATTTAAAATTGATACTTTTGTTAATAAACTTGGGGATCGTGTTATTTTATACTACTATCAAAAGCTATTAGAGCATGGATGACTTATAAGTTAAAATTTAAAATGATTTATAAATTATTTTAAGTGATGACTTATAAACAAAACTATTTGGCACCCTTTTGACTTATAAGTCAAAAATTAAGTTAAAATAAAATATAAATGTATTATTTGACTAAAATGACAAAACAGTCTTTACATTTGGTTAAACTTACTTATTTTAAAATGACTAATAATAAGTCATTTTAAAATGACTTATAAATCAAAAAGTAAGTCATCCCAAACACTTCAACAGAACAAAACCGAATATGGTCCAAATGTTTTTTAGATAAAAATATATTTAAAAATGAGAGTTTTCTAGGAATGAAAATGAGACTCTTTTGTAAACGAATTAACTTGCATTTTTTTATTTTATTTAGTTAGAGGTTTGTTTATACCAATTATTTTCTAGTGTACTCAATTCCACTATATAACTACCCCAAATCTGTTTTTTGCTGGCTGGACTTTTATGACTCAAAACCAAATGGGTTTCTTGGGAAATAAAGTATAAATAATAGGATTAAAGGGGGTAAATTAAAAGGAAAATAAACGTAACTTGTTACTTACTTATAAGTCAATAAGACAAAAACAACAACAAGTCGTTTTGGTTGGTCCTGAATCGAGTCAGTAACCTTTTTTTTGTTAACTCAGTAGGTCAATATATATTTTTTTTGTTTTACCAACATACAATGTATCTTTTACCTCATTTAATATGCAATGTAATAATACATTAATATTACTATATGCATAGTATTCTACTTTTTTACTTTGAACTTACCAGTGATATTTACCAACATGCAATGTATTTTTTGCCTCAATTAACATGCAATGCAACAATACATTAATACTACTACATATATTGTATTTTTATTTTTACTTTGAACTTACCAATGATATATTTTATAATTAATATATATTTTGACAATAAGCTTTTCTAATTCATGAATCTAATTAGTACAAAAGTATCTCATTTAATTTGCATAGTGCTCTAAGATATATATTATAAATAAATAATATTCTAATTACACATCAAAAATTATTACAAATTTACGATAAATCAACTATATATTTTTTGAAATAGAAAATCTTACTATATATATAAAAAAATGATTGGCAACACCAATATAATGTTATATATCCTACTGAATGAAGAGGGATGTATTATTCTTTTAATCTATCAATTAATATCTCAAGGCATAAATATTTTTTCAAATGTCAAAATAACTTTTATAAATATTGCACTTTGCATAGAGGACAATCCATAAAAAAATATGACCGTAATTTTCTTTTTAAATATTAAATGTAACACATCCATTATATGGATTAAAATGGCATAATGTAATGATTTAATTTGAAATTAAAAATATTATTAAGATAATATATAATAAGTATTTATTCAAGTAAACAACATCATGTTAAAGAGAATTATTAATAACTAATAAATAATTACTAAAAACTTATTAATAATATTACAAATAACTAATAAAGTTGTACTAATACAATTAATGTTAGTAATAATTTTTTATAAAATAATATTTATTCTTAACTTAGTTGGTAATCAATATTTTGTTAGTGTTGCAAGTATAAGATGTTAAGTTCAAATATTGAGATAATAGATATTTTTAGCTTAAATATGGAACCCATGAATTGTGTTAAATTGACATGTTAATATGTTTTAATATAAATTATTGTATATTGTAGTAATTTTCAAGATAGTAAAATTGTGAAGTGCATTTCACAATTATGCTTCTGAATCGCTTTACGCCTTGTTGATTATAATGGGCGAAAGCACACCTCTCGCCCATAAGGATCTTGATTTGAAGTCAATAATTTCGTGTATATTTTTATCACTCGATAGATAATACATAGTTAATCAAATAATATTGCTTAGTAATATACTTGATTTTAATATTATTATTATTTTATTTGCGTAAACGATATAGATGGGACGACGCACAGCATCGCTTATTAGAGACACTATTACAGCGTGGAAGTGCGTCGTGCGAACTAAAGATAATTTGAACAAGGAACTACACAAAAGCCACCTGCAATCTTTGAGATTGACCATCGGGATAAGAGCAGGTGAGCGATATATGCGAAAGATAGCCCCACAGTGTGCAGTACCCAAACCCATATGGTGCGATGTGTGACCGATGGAAGGATGAGCTGGGTCAAGAGGCGCAAGGCCGCCGCCAACAGATCCTCGTGTGTCGAGGAGAAGCTAGAAAGCAAAAGGCACGTGATCGGCGGTATATCACATTACAAACATTCTTGTGCTGTGGTACGTATGTTATGTTCTGATCATCTTTTGTACCTAAAATATCATATGTTTACATAATAATATGAGGAAATGAACTATAGGAGTCGATCGGCCTCAAGGTCTGACCTATCAATTGGTTGGATGTATGCCACCGCGATGGTCTACCAATTAAGTTCAGATAGCTGTAATAAGTTCACTTTATCCTAATATGTTGTTTATAAATTGTAACGACCTTCTTTAGTATTTTTTTATTTATTTTAACTATTTAATTGTTCATCTTCCCGACAGACACTTATAGGGCTTAATGAACGAAAGCTTATCCTGAAAGGCACCCCCGCGTCCGTCGATTGATCAAGAATTATGAGGGCGTCCATCGTGAAGAAAAATTATGTCAAAGCGAGAGACAAAGACGACGCCTCAAGCCATCACAGATGTGCACGAGCTCACCACCCGATCAGCCACACGATCGTTGATATCAAACCTATCATACTCCTGCGTTGTGTAGATCGTGATCTTAACGGCGGCATCAGATCTCTGAGTCCTGATGAGTTCAAGGAGGCGGTGGCGGCAGTGGCGCAGGCGAGGAGCAAGAAAAGACAACAATGAGGAGCAGTATATATATATCGTTTATTGTTTAGCTACATTGTCTTATATGTTTATAGTCTCGAGTCGATGTCTACTTTATATAACATATAAATGGATCTAATTTGGATGATAATAGGGTTCACAATCCAAATTTTTAGATAGTAAAGATTTCATTTTGCATTGACTAAAAAAAATGCATTGATAATACTTTTTTGTTGTAGTGTAAGTATAGCCAAATGGCATAATAGGGTTCACAATCCAAATTTTAGATAGTAAAGATTTCGCAATATCCAAATATCCTTATAGTATATGGGTTACTTTTGCATTTTATTCCAGTTTGTAATATCGATAGATAAATAAACTCTAAATCTTTATAAGTTTACTATTAAAAATCTTTATAAATTTACCATTAAGAATAAAAAAAAAATACTTATTTTTATTTAATATTGGCATATGAGCAACATATGGAACCAAGGTTTTCAGACCCGGACCGGTTATCGAATCGAAAAAAAAAATGTGAACCTGTGGGTGAACCGTTATTAACATAATGACGTCATTAATATATAAAAATCTATATTATTAGTAATTAATAAAATTTTAAAAAATCTCGTTTGTTATAAACTAAAATATAATCAAATTAAATTACAATATTACTAAAAATGGTTAATTTTAATATTAAAAAAAATTGTACAAAAAAAATAAAAAATCAATTTACCAAGTCAACTAACCAATTTTATCACTTGAACCACCTATTTTTACCGATTGAACCACCGATATAATTTGTTGGTTCAAACCAACCGGTTCCAGTTTTAACCGGCTGTTCGGGGTTTAAAACCATGTATGGAACTATATTTACACGGTTTATATTGTAATTCCTTGAATAAAAATTTAATCTCAATTCACATATTATGGTATCGAAAATTGGCAATAAATGATAAATCCATCAAAAGAAATTGTCATTATATACACACATACAAGTCCTTAAACAAAACCCAGAAACAACATTTAACATTACCCAGGAAAGTGGGACAAGAAAATAAATTAATAAGACAGAAAGAGAGACAAAAGAAGAATACAACAATGGCCACAGACAAGCTTATGCATTCTCAGCAGAAGCAGAAGCAGAAGCAGAAGCAGAAGCAGAAGAGGTAGGTTTGGGCTTCTTGACTATTAAAACGGGACACTTGATGTTTTGTGCACAGTGATTGCTCACACTCCCAAGAAATGCCCTGCATACCCCTCATAAACCAACAAATAAATATAATATAATATAAGCTGATTACCAAATATATCACAACCATAATTTAATAAACTAAAATATTGTGTTGCCAAATTATAATTGTGAAACATATCGATATATAAAATTAGATAGAATTATAAGCGAGTCCCGCTTATTACACATCACTCCGAAAAGATTATTACTCATACTTATCCATGTAATTGATAATCAAAAAATCGACATAAACATTCATTTTTTATTTAAGTTCTTGCATTTTATTAAGTAAATAACAAAGCAAAGAGTGTAATTTTGGTAGTAATCACAAAAGAAATGATATTTCCACATGTGTTTTTGATATTTCACATGGTTCTCTTTCACACGAGTAAGGGTGTAAATGAACCGAATCGAGTATTGAGTAATTCAGAATTAGTTTAAAAAATTTAGCGAGTATAAAATAAGGTTTGATTGAAGCCATCTAATTACCGAAATATAAAAAGACGATATCGAATAAATCGAACACAGTTTGAACTTTTCGAATGAATATAATCCGAGTATCAATAAAAATTACAATTTGAGGAGGTTGAGTAATTTATCGAACTTTAAAGTTTCTTTCATATTTGAATCATTTATATTTGAAATGAGTTCGAATCAAACTTTTTAATCGAAGACGAATCGGAATTTCTGAACTGTTTGCTTCATTTTTCTGACCTTTACACACTAGTATAAAGTGAGTCTCACCTTCATGTGAGAGAAAATCACGTAAAAATATCAAAAACACATGTGAAAATAGTGTTCCCCTAATCATAATTTCCTCCCAAAAACCTATAATTTTGAGTAATTAATCATAATTACTTTCCCACTTGGAAATTCTTTATCATTAATATCTCTTCTGAAGTAAATAACTAAAAGTGACAGTTAATTAGGGACACAGAGGGGTGGTTAAGGAAAGCAGTACCTCTTGATAGCACCATAGCCGTGACTGCCCAAAACCACCATATCAACATTCAATTTCTCCGCCACCTCGCAAATCACGTCCCTTGCATCTCCATTCTCTACTCGAGTCTCCACCTTAACCTAACCCACCCCAACCCAACCCAACCCAAAATAAAATAAATAATTATAAATTGAATAAATACCGTCAAAAATATATTCTAAAAGTCTCATCTATTTCAATACAACATTATAAAATGACATAATATTATTTAAAATTACAACCATACTTTCATTATTATATCTATACCGCACTACTAAACTAATGAATCTTTATAGGTATGCATGGAAAACAATAATCTTTATAGTACCGCACTACTAAACTAATGAATCTTTAATTAATTGACCATTTTATCCTTCACCACCCCCTGAACTTGCAAGAATTAACCTCATTCATGCCTGCCTTTATAAAGCCTTTTAGCCAAGGGAGGGATTAAAATAAAAAAAAATTATAAAATTTAAAAGACTAAATAAAAAGATTAAAAAAATAATATAAAAAAGAAAAAATATTAACATAATTAAAAATTGTATTGGCAAAAAAAAAGGAAGCATCACGCAAATTCACCTAGCGACCCGAGCCACTTGATAATAAAAGAGAGTGGTTAGCATGAAGTTAACTTTGGTCAATTAATTAATATAATATAATGTCTTACCGCAGGAATCAGGAAAATGATCTCTCTCTGCGTGTCGACACAAGATCAGATTGGTCAATTAATAAACTTACCATGAAAGTAACATAATCCATAATAAGATATGTGTAGATCTCCCATTACACATTTTCTCTAATTCCAGATCTAATGATCAAACTATGTTAATAGATAGTTAATGATATTAAAACTAATTTTACAAAAAATTAGAATCATAAAAATGTTTTCACCGTTAAAAGTTTAAAAGAATTATCATTCATTGAAATTTTGATTAAAAAAAATCACCATGTTCATGAAATGGTAATAAAAAAATGTCAGATTACTTTCACTTTTAAAACAATTATGCTATTCAATATAATAAATTAGTATCGACTTCAATTATACAATTCACAACTATAAAAATATAGTGTACCGAATGAAATTGGAGATAAATTATAAGGAGGGGATCCAAATCCGTAGTTTCCATTTATAGTTAGTTCTTATATACACTATAGTAGTAGTATAAAATGACATAATTTCTCGATTTTGTTGGCTTAATTTCATCATCAGTAAACTAACAACTTATAAATTTTTTAAAAGGATACACCTGCAGGCTGCAACAACATTATTTTGCAGATCAGGTTTTTTTTTTTGTTGGACGGAATAAAAAAGTAAGGAAAACTAAATGACCATTTTACCCTTCATCACTTATTAAATTTACAAGAACTAACCTCGTTGTCGTTGAGGCCTTTGCAAAGCCTTTTAGCTTTCTGCATCACGGACTCCGCCACCTCGTTACCGTACCTCTCCATGGTGGCTATCAAATCCGTCGAAAACAAATACCCTGAAAACCCAATCAAATTTACATTAAAAACCAACCCAGCACTCATAATCCCCCCTTATTTTTGTTCCCGAATATACCCTCAAAGTGAGGCTAAATTTACCTTCATAGTTTTTGTCTGGCCTACCTGTTCCGTCGACGGAAGGATAGATGGGTCTGGGTGGCTTGGCGTAGAGGAGGATGAGGGTATCTTTGGAATTAACAATATTCTTCAGGCACCATGAGAGAGCGTAGCTGCTCTCTTCTCCTTCATCAACTGCAACTAGTATCTTTCGCCCCATGGAAATCGATCACCAATTGATGGATATTTGAATTCGAAATTGATTAATAGGAAATGGGTGCTTTGTGTAGTATATTAGTATATATATATATATATAGAAGAGAGAGAGGGAGCAAGGAATATTACTCGTTACAGTGGGTTGGTTGACGATGGCGGTGGGCTAAAATAGAACCTGTTGGCGTAGCTCTGGTTTTTGGGGATAGTGGGGCCTTAAATATTTCTCCCTTTTCGTCATTATTACTATTTTGAGTAGTCTCATATTAAATATTTTTTTTTTTTAATAATTAAACTTTTACACATATTTTTTTTATTATATCCGTAGCATTAAATATCTCATACTTTTCTTATTTTAATTCTCTTTCTATATTTAATGATATTAATAAACAGAACGTAGCCCAATGATTCGAAATTACCGATTAGACCGACTTCAAAAAAAATCTGAATGAGGACTTAGGATTCGTTAATAATATGATCCAAATCTGAGCATTAAAAATAGTTCGAATAAAAATATGAGTAGTGAAACAACCCGGGTCAAATCCCGAGTCCGGAACAAATCTCGGGTCAAATTTCAAGTTCGAATCGAATCAAATTCATCAAAATAAGGTCTCAAACTACTTAAATTTAATAAGTATATTCTTGGTCATCATCTTACCACCATGGCGAGAACAAAAGGTCGTGACTTGAAAAGACTTATTGGTAGATTCTTTAAATTTCGACGTCTCGTCGAATCCGATCACACCTACGTGGACCCAAAGATCTTTCGCTTCTAAATTTATGTAGAATAATACCTATTTGGCCGTGTCCCCACCTCCAGGACCTCCATCTCTCCATTGTGGGATAATACCACGGCCTATCGTGTCCCCACCTCCAAAGAACCCGTCGGATGACCCACCCAGAGCTTTTCGAGAGATTCAAACTCGATACCATACGAAACAACTTCGAGTCAAATCGAAATTCGGAACAAATCTCGGGTCAAATTTCAAGTCCAAATCGAATCAAATTCATCAAAATAAGGCCTCAAACTACTAAATTTCAATAATATCTTCGGCTATCTTAAATTTCACCACAGCGCTCCCAAAAGTCGTGACACGAAGGTCTTATTAGAATTCTTAATTCTTTATATACGCAGACAAATTTTTTCCCTATCTTTCGATGTGGAATTTGAGATTATATAAAGTAGAATCTGAAAGCGAGGTTATACTTCATTGCTTAAGATTCAAACTACTTAAATTTTTGATTGTGATTCGATACATACTCGGCTAATACATATTCGATTAAATGTTCGATACATTCTCTTATAATATATATATAAATTTAAATCAAATTAGGATAATTAGTTATTATTTTGTTTTTTTTTTAATTTTAATTGTGATTTTATATTTGTAAAGTGTAATAATAAATATATTTTCTTAATTTTAAGTATAATAATAAATTCAATTTATAATTATATTTATTGTAAAACGCAGAGACTCGAATTCGAGCTTGAATTTGAAGCTCGCGAGTAGTTTGAATAAATATTCGAGTTGAGTCGGATCGAATTCGAGTAATAAATATTCGAGTCGAATCTGAGTAGGATTTTTCAAATATAATTTGAATTTGAGCCAAATTTGAGTACGAATTTATTTTTTCGAGTTGAATTCGAGTAGCTTTCTGTTCGCTTAGGTTCGACTCGTTTACACCCTTAGACATTATTATGGGCAATTTTATTATTTTATCCATCTTCTTTAATATGCGTGAAAAATCCACCAGAATTTTTATCCTGGAACGGAGGGAGTATAAGTTTTTTAAAAAGAAAATATAAGATATGATGAATCATCAATATAATCTTATCTAATTTGTATGTGAATTTCAATTGTAATTGAATTTAAAATTTTGAATACATATTAATTATTATGACTCTTTTTTCTATAAATATTTTAAATATTTTTATTAAAAAGTATAATAAGTTATATAATTAATTTCAACAATCTTTCAAATTAATATTAAATAATTTTTAATATTATGATACTACAAGTCTCATACATAAAAAATAGGTTTTATATTATTATTTTTCACGATTATTTTATTAAAATTAAAAATATACAATATTTTTATTACTAACAACACTTTGTATTATAAATATATTGAATTTTTAGTTAAATAACTTAAATAGTTATATATATAAACGACTAATTTCATAAATGAAATGATTTTAATTGAATAACTTAATAGTTATATATATATAAGCGACTAATTTGGGGAAAAAGTTATATACATAAGATGTGACGCCCCCAAAATAGGTATACAACACCCATTACGAAAGCCAAATATATCGTGCATGTAAAGAAAACTACAACTTCAATAATACAATTGTCGTGCAAAATACGACAACACATCTTTGTGAGTTTAAATACAAATATTATCTTCTGCATAATATCCACGGTCAAATAAGTCCTCGTTATAATTATTCAAACACTATTTTACGAAATAGTGAGGACCGCTAAAACATCTTTCTAGAATCATCACTCCGCATCTCGGACTAGTTCCTCGCTATGATCTCACCTCCGAGAAAAATGAAACAAAAGGAAAAGGGTGAGCTCAACTAATTTCATAAAAATATTATGACTAAGATAATATACAATAAATTATCGTTAGTCTTCAACAGGAAAAAATCTGATAAAATATAATAGCCAACAAATTTTAGATCAATAACTGCAGCGAAAATAACAATCCATTAGAAAAGTCAAGTAGAGAATGAGTTCTACTATCTTCTAAGATTTAAAAGTCCATCATAAATATTTTATCCTCGTAATAACAATCAATATACATCTTTAATCAAATATTCATCTTTTGCACTACTGCCAAAGATATTCATTCATATCACCCGGTTAAGTCATGTTCATCTCAACACATTGCTCATCTCTTGACTACTGGCTAAAGATATTCATCGATTAATCATTTATCTTTGCACTTCTGGTAGCAGAGATATTTAGTAATATCAACATTTAGGATGAGGATGATGAAAAATATTTTAAAGAAAACGAATCCGGTGAAACGGAAGGACAAATAGTAGGGATTAGATATAACAAGATATCCAAGATCAATAATACTTATAAATACCAATTTTGAAGCGAATTCAAAAATAAAGATCAAAACATGGATACAATCAAATATAGTAACCATAATAGACATCTTGGATAAAAAGAAGAAAATTTTATTTTTCGGTGAATAGTGCCGTATACGTGAATAGTAATCCCGACATAAAAAGTTCCAAATTTGATAAAAAGTTCATACCAACATTTTTAAGATAATAATATTAAAGAAAATATCATTTTAAGAAGAATATAACACCCTTTACCTCAAAATATCAAGTACTTACGATCGGAATATCGGGTATAAAATTTGAAGGAAACTTCAGAATCGATGAATAGAAACTCACAAAGTATCTAGATACTCACAAAATACACTCAATAATCTAGAGAGAAGAGAGAAAACTTGTTTACGGTGTGATTTTCAATTCTAACTTAAGCCCTCTATTTATAAGAAAATGTTAGCAGAGACTTGACCAAGAACCCGATGGCTTTTACCGCTACTATTCCCACCCACCACATTTGAAATAAATTTAGCACATTTCTTCACCAACCACAAGTGGGGCCCACTCAATTCTAGAAACCACCAAAATCATTTATAAACCTAATTTCTGAATCAGTCACCTCTTAAAATGCATAACAAATCATACGTTCATTTTTAACGGTTCAAAATTTGTGGACATATACTCAACTTATATATGTATAACATATCCAAAAATTACAACGATCCAACGGTCGGATTAAAAATTATAACTCACACAATATATCTCAAAAACTTTGGTTTAATTTTTAATACCTTCATTCAAAAAAAAAATCTTGATAAAACACCTCAACATTAACTCCTTCATTTTTAACCACAATAAATATATCCAACATTTATATCCACATAAAATAAATATTTCCTTATCATATGAATCAATAATTAATTATTCACAAATAATATTCTGTAATCACATTTATGACCAGCCGTTCTCAGGAAAGAGGGGCTTTCAATAAGAATTTCTCCTTATTGGCGCGCAATTAGGTGACCAAACCTTTCCTCGATGTAACTTTCTAGACATTGCCAATAATGCTATCTAATAATATTATTCAAATAATATGAATTATTGATCCGATAATGGGAAATCTTGTGCGATGACAATTATTGAAACAACAATAATATAAAATATCAACGCAAACAATTATTGAATCAATAAAATAAAATATTGAGCAATAACTCATCGTAATAATTATTGAGTAGTGTCTTCTTTACGTAAGGATCAATAATTCATCAATATCATGCATCCACGCAGACATCGTATTTTAACCACCGGGTATTTCAACAAAGTGTTAGCAGAATAACTACTGTAGTTATTTATAAAAACTCAAACTTGTCGTTTTCTTCATCCAACAGTTATTACATTATGGGCCCATAAATGACTTAGCCGTTGTCATACGAATATTCCCCACGACAACAAGAATATTCCACGACCAAACGAATATTCCCCGACAACAATGATTATTTTATAACCACTTGCATATTTTGCAAAATTTGCACATTTCACTCATAACCAGATAATTATATCAAATTAATACCTTATTATTCACAAATATAATTAGAGGAAATTAGATTTTATTTATAATAAGTTGGGGTCTTACAACCTCCCCTCCTTATGAAATTTCATCCTCGAAATTGACATACGTACCTGGTGTTTCGAAAAGGTGAGGATACCTCGCTTTCATTTTTGATTCCAACTCCCAGGTCATTTCTTCAATAACATGGTTTCTCCATAAAATCTTAACTTGTGGTATAACCTTGGTGCATAGGACATGCTCTTTTTTATCCAAGATCTTAACAGGTACTTCTTCGTACGTTAAATCTTCGACTATCTCGTCTGGTTCTAACGCAATAATATGGTTTGGGTCTTTCACATATTTACGAAGCATGGATATGTGAAAAATATTATGAACACGAGACATACTTGGAGGTAATATGAGTCTATAGGCCACATTTCCTATTCGGTCAAGAATCTCAAATGGACCAACAAATCGTGGATTAAGCTTTCCTCTCTTTCCAAATCTTTTAACTCCCTTCCATGGTGCAACACGTAACAATACATGATCCCCAATATTAAATTCCACGTCTTTTTGATGAAGATCTGCATAACTCTTTTATCGATCTTGTGTTGTTTGTATACGTAATCGAATCATTTGGATCTTTTCTGTAGTCATGCGTACTAATTCTGGTCCCAACAACATTGCTTCTCCCACCTCGTCCCAGCATACTGGAGAACGACACTTTCGTCCATACAACGCCACAAATGGAGCCATGCCTATACTTGCTTGATAACTATTGTTGTAGAAGAATTCCACTAGTGGCAAGTACTTATCCCTACTTCCTTTAAAATCTAGGACACAAAGTCTTAATAGATCTTCAAGGGTATGAATAGTCCTCTTTGATTGTCCGTCAGTTTGAGGATGATATGCCAAATTGAATCGTAAATCCGTGCCCATAGCTTTTTGCAAGCTAACCCAAAATCTTGAAGTGAATCTTGGGTCACGATCCGAAACTATGGATACTGGCATGCCATGCAACCTCACAATCTCATTCACGTATATACTAGCAAGACGTTCAAGGGAATAAGTCTCCCGTATCGGTAAGAAATGAGCAGACTTGGTTAATCTATCAACAATAACCCAAATAGCATTTATTCCTTGAGAAACCGTGGGAAGACCCGTAACAAAATCCATGGTAATGTGTTCCCACTTCTATTTTGGAATCTCAAGTGGTTACAATGGACCCTTTGGCACTTGATGCTCCGCCTTTACACGTTGATAAGTTAAACACCTTGAGATAAACTTTGCAATCTCTCTCTTCATATTGTTCCACCAAAATGTATGTCGAAGATCACGATACATTTTGGTTCTTCCAGGGTGGATTACAAATGATGTATTGTGTGCCTCCATCATAATCTTGTACTTCAAATCAGAATCGTTAGGAACACAAAGTCTGGAGTGGACTCGAAGTATTCCTTCTTCATCGATTCTTACTTCTAGAATAGCACCTTCTTCTTCATATTCATCAGCTCTGGTGAGTAGCTTGAACGGTTTTAACTTTATCGATTAAAGTCGGTTCTACTCGTATATCATCACGTGAGTCCCTAGAGTCTTTAACTCTATATCTATCATTTGTAAGTTATATGAAATGGGTCTTTGAAAATATTGCACTTTCGTCTTCAGATATCGATCTTTTACTCAACACGTCGGCTACCACATTCGCTTTTCCGAGGATGGTATGGTCGTGAACATGTGCGAAATGAGTCTCCTCTTGAGTTCTTCGAAGCTCTTCCCACATTCCTTGCTCTATTCGAATTTTGTATCTCTACGAGTCAGTTGCGTTAATGGAATAGCGATTCGAGAATATCCTTCAAAGAATCTTCGATAATAACCAACTAAGCCTAGAAAGCTACATATTTCGATTACCGACTTAGATTGCTCTCAACTGTGACTCATATCCCAACCTTGGATGGCACGTCACAATGACACCTATCATTTTACTATCGCACGAATATGGCGTCCCCTACGAGAGTCGGCGGTGTATTCCACAAAAAAGTCACCAGATAGAGGCTCGGTTATCAACTTCTATAGTTGGATTTTTAACTCAAGTTCAATAGAGCCATTCGATATGAGATTTTAGAAATGGGTTTTGTACCTGGGGTTCAAAGTCGATACAAAATTCAATATCACGCTCTGGGAGTAGGCCAGGAAATTTTTCAGGAAATACGTCAGGAAATTTACTAACAATAGAAATATTATTCAAATCTGACGTATTTTTGTTCAAGTCCTTAACATGGCTAAGAAAGCTTGACATCCGTTTTTCAATAAACGAATGACTTTACGGCTTGATATGAAAGAGTTTGACTTCAATGGTTTGGTTGCTTAAATTCGAATAACAGGTTGCTTAGGAATATGAAAACTAACAACCTTACAAAAGCAATCAATTTGGCATGATGAGTAGTTAACCAATCAATCCCTAAAATCACATCAAAAGCAAGTATCTTTAAATAGATAAGATCAACAAATAATGTGATGGTGCCAACTTGAATCAAACAAGATTTATAAACAGTGGATGTAACGAAAGTTTCTCCTAACGGAGTTTCCACAGATAAATCAAAGTCTAATTCTCTCGAGTCAAGTTTAAGCGTTGAGCACAAGCTAGGAGAAATAAATGAATGGGTAGACCCCGGATCTAGTAAGGTATAAACTTTGTATGAATTTATGATTAGCTTTACTGCGTTAACTTCGTTCGGGTTCCTCGCGATTTCGACCGATCACAAAAACGCTCTTCCGGGGAATCGTTGACTTTGACTTTTCGGGATGACCTTTTGAGTCACCATCCTCATTGGACTTGGTTTCGCTTACTGATTGAAATCTCGAGCGATATGTCCTTCCTTTCCACAGTTATAACATACCTTAAAGCTGTTGTAGGCGGTTTTGGTGATATGTCCTTCTTTCGCACTTATAAAGATACGGGTGGTGGTCGTTCTCTCTCCTTGGAACCGGTTTACCTTTGGTGCTAACATCTTCATATTGTCATTGTTGAATCTCCTATTTTTAAAATCTCCTCCTCGATTTCGCTTCTATTCTCATGGCCACGATTACCACCGGAGTGGTTACCGCTTTTGTCCAGAATGCTTTCCTTCCCTCGGTTGTCATCATTCAGATGATCGGCCGCCATTTGGTATGACCACAGTTGTGTTCCTCGGTTGAACATACTCATTATCTCGCTCTAATAATTGATCCCTTCTACAATATCCGAATATAAAGAAAATTTATGAGATATAAGATATCTTAGAATCTTGGGCTTTAGACCTCTCGAAACATCCTCGTCATTCGTTCCTCATTTTCGACCAAATGAGGTGCAAACTGGATGACTCGCAAACTTCGCCTCGTCTTTGGGACACAATCATGTTGTTTTGTTCGGTTTGATAAACTCCACCTCCTTCATATGGCGAATACTTTCGTAAAAGTACTTGTCATTGAATAGTTTCAAACGTTTCCCAAGATATCTTTGAGTGCGGTGGGTGAGTACGCCTCAAAGACTCCCACCGATGAATCGCCTCACCGCGGAACATAAAGGTGGCGAATGGAACCTTCGCTTCCTCCTTGCATCCCAAGACATCGAATATCTTGGTAATTTGCTTGACCCACGTTTCCGCGGCATGATCGGATCCGGCTTTCCCTTAAATTCGGTGGTCCCAACTCCTTGAAGCTGCTTGGGTTGTGACAAGCCACGCATTGCTATCATTTCCACCAAGATTTTGTGCACGAAGTCTCCTCGTGCGGTTTTGCATGAACCGCAAAAAGCTCCTAAACATTCCATCATTCATCGTTTGCTCGGTGAGTGTTGTTTACGGGAGGAATATTGCCTTCATTGCACGTTCTCTGGTTTGTAACTAAAGGTTGTTCCACGATCTCATACACTCCATTGTTAACGTTCTCGGTGGCCATTCTAAAATACGCCATAAAAAGCAAGGTTAATTAAACAAATTAACATATCACATAATATCCCTATATTATGGTGACCAACAAATAAGCTTAGATAAGACACACTAGCGAAGGATTTACTCATCTCTCCCTCCTAGTTCTATTCCCCAATCTCCGCCCGGAGATCATATCCCTAAGCTTTGATACCAACTGTGATGCCCCAAAATAGGTATACAACACCCATTCTGAGTCGCCAAATACATGGTACAGAAAGAAAACTACAACTTCAATAATACAATTGTCGTGCAAAATACGACAACACATACTGTGAGTTTAAATACAAATATTGTCTTCTAGACAATATCCACACTCAAATAAGTCCTTGTTACAATTATTCAAACACTATTTTACAGAAATAGTGAGGACTGCTAAAACATCTTTCTAGAACCATCACTCCGTACCCCGACTAGTTCTTGCTATGTTCTCACCTCCTGAGAAAAATGGAACAAAAAGGAAAAGGGTGAGCTCAACTAGCCCGGTAAAAATATTATGACTAAGATAATATACAACAAATTATCGTTAGTCTTCAACAGGGAAAAATCTGATAAAATATAATAGCCAACAAGTTTTAGATCAACAACTGCGGTGAAAGCAAAGAATCCATTAGAAGAGTCAGTAGAGAATGAGTTCTACTATCTTCTAAGATTTAAAAGTCCATCATTAATATTTTATCCCCGTAATAACAATCAATAAACATCTTTGATCAAATATTCATCTTTGCACTCTGTGCTAAAGATATTCATTTGTATCACCGGTTGGTCATGTTCATCTCAACATCTGCTCATCTTTGCACTACGGCCAAAGATATTCATCGATTAATCATTTATCTTTTGCACTACTGGCCGAAGATATTTAGTAATATCAACATTTAGGACTGAGGATGATGAAAAATATTTTAAAGAAAATGAATCCAGTGAAACGGAAGGATAAATAGTAGGGATTCGTATAACAGTTTATCCAAAATAAATAATACTTCATAAATACCAATTTTGAAGCAGAATTCAAAAATAAAGATCAAAACATGGATACAATCAAAGATAGTAACCATAATAGACATCTTGGACAAAAAGAAGAAAATTTCATTTTTCGGTGAATAGTGCCGTATTCGTGAATAGTGCCGTATACGTGAATAGTGCTGTATACGTGAATAGTAATCCCGACACAAAAAGTTTCAAATTTGATAAAAAGTTCATACCAACATTTCGGTATAATGATATTGAAGAAAATATCATTTTAAGAAGAATATAACACCCCTTACCTCAAAATATCAGTACTTCTGATCGGAATATCGGTATAAGGCTGAAGAAAACTTGCACTGATGAATAGAAACTCACAAAGTATCTAAATACTCACAAAATACACTCAATAATATAGAGAGAGAAAGAGAGAAAACTTGTTTCTGGTGTGATTTTCAATTCTAACTTAGCCCTCTATTTATAGGAAAATGTTAGCAGACTTGACCTGCAACCTGATGGCTTTACCTGTACTATTCCCACCCACCACATTTGAAATAAATTCAGCACATTTCTTCACCAACCACTAGTGGGGCCCACTCAATTCTAGAATTTTCCACCAAAATCATTTTTAAACCTAATTTCTGAATCAGTCACCTCTTAAAATGCATAACAAATCATACGTTCAGTTTTAACGGTTCAAAATTTGTGGACATATACTCAACTTATATATGTATAACATATCCAAAATTACAACGATCCAAGCATTCGGATTAAAATTATAACTCACACAATATATCTCAAAAACACTTGGTTTAATTTTTAATACCTTCATTCGAACAAAAATCTTGATAAAACACCTCAACATTAACTCCTTCATTTTTAACCACAATAAATATATACAACATTTATATCCACATAAAATAAATATTTCCTTATCATATGAATCAATAATTAATTATTCATAAATAATATGTAATCACATTTATGATAAACGGTAGCTCCTCGTGAAAGAGGGGCTTTCAATAAGAATTTCTCCTTATTGGCGCGCAATTAGGTGACCAAATCTCTCATTGATGTAACTTTCTAGACATTGCCAATAATGCTATCCAATAATATTATTCAAATAATATGAATTATTAATCGATAATGGGAAATATCATGCAATGATAATTATCAAACAACAATAATATAAAATATCAACGCAGCAATTATTGAATCAATAAAATAAAATATTGAACAATAACTCATCGTAACAATTATTGAGTAGTGCCTTCTTTACGTAAGGATCAATAATTCATCAATACTGTGCATCCACGTAGACATCGTATTTTAACCTTTGGGTATTCCAACGGTGTTACTTGTAATAACTACGCCAAGTTATTTATAAAAACTCAAACTTGTCATTTTCTTCATCCGACGCTTATTACATTATGGGACCCGCAGAATAATCTGGCTGGTGCATTTAATATTCCCGACAACAAGAATATTCCACGACCAAACGAATATTCCCAAACAACAATGATTATTTTATAACCACTCGATATTTTGCAAAATTTGCACATTTCACTCATAACCAGAGAATTATATCAAATTAATACCTTATTATTCACAAATATAATTAGAGGAAATTCGATTTTATTTATAATAAGTTGGGGTCTTACATAAGACTAATTTCGAGAAAAAAATTATATACGGATAATGATTTATAACATGTTCCTCCGTCTCAGGATATAAGTCTTGATAGACTTTTCACGCATATTAAGAAAATAAATGAAATGACAAAATTATTCATAATAACGTCATTAAATATGGAGAGAGAATTCTCCGGCCTCCAGCTTGATTGACCCAAAATCTTATAAACATGTACTGGTTTAGGCTTGGGTATACTATATATAACAAATACATAACCTAAATATTTTAGATTAAGAAGTTGTTTGAAATTGTTATAAACAATTAAGGAAATTGATATTTCCACACGTATTTTTTAATATTTTTACATAATATTTTTTTATTTGAAAAGAAAGAGGATCCCACCTTTTTGTGAGAGAAAACATGTGAAAATATAAAAAATTCATATGGAAATAGTGCTTCCCACAATCAAACCGACTTATAATTAGGTTTAAGAAATAAAATGTATTTGGCAAATTAATTTTAAAACTACTTATAATCAGTTTTTATGAAAATAATCAAAAACTTCATATTAGAGCTTCTAATTTTTTGCCAAATCTACTAATCTATCCCTATTAATTTTAGTAATTTCTTCAATTACCCATATGTAATTTTCAAAACATTCATTTTTAGTAATTTACACTTGAAAATAAGTGATTAACAAATTTTTTATACCAAATATTTTTCACTTCTTACTTGTTTAAGTGTTTTTTATTACCAAATACAAACTACTTTTTTAAAATTGACTATAAGCTAAAGCAGTAATTAGAATTACTAATTACATTTTTTTAACAAATTCCAAACATACCCTAATGCTTTGTTTGTGAGTTTGGAGAGATGAGATAGAAAGGAAAAATATAATGTTGTGTTTGTGAGTTTAGAGGAATGTGATGGAAAGGAAAAATATAAGAAGGGAAAGGATGAGAATGAATTATAATTTTTCCTTGTCATGTTTGTGAGTTTTAGAAAAGAATGGAATATATGAGATTTTAATTATAATGTTCCTTGTTTGTGAGTTTAGAAGGAGAGGGAAGGGAAAGGAAAATATTATTTATTTTGAAAGGTTACTTTAGGTAAAATAAAATATCTAATTTTCCTCCGTTTTTCATCCCTCCAAATTCTCCCACTTTTTTTGAGGAAGATTTTGAGCAAAAAATAAATAAACTTTACCTCCAAATCTATCCCTTCCGCAGTAAAAAAACTCACAAACACAGTAATAATGATGTTGGAGGTATCAAAACTTCACCAAAATAGAATACCAAATGATTTTTTTTTATAATATGTGAAATAATTGATGATATTGTTAGAAAGCGTGTGATTCCCTCCTCAGGAGGGAACCTTCCTTTACTAGCTCCGTGACTCCCTTCTCTTTCTTCTCCTGCTCTCCCCGTGACCTCCTGCTTTCCTATATAAATGAAATCATGCTGAATGAAAGAAATAAGAATTCTCTTTGAAGAATTTCTCTCTTTTCTCTTACTTATTCTCTCTAAATTTATGCAGCAATTATAAGAGTATATTTATATATTTCGCTAAAGTTTTATAACACGTTATCAGCACGAAGCTCTAACCAACTGAGATGGCAAAATTAAATTCTTGTAATTTATTATTATACTACAGGTTGGGCTATGCCACCAATAATATAATTTTATTCTTATAATTGCATTTAAATTCTGTTATTTACAATGGTACCATCTATCCTTGTTGATCTTACAAGACTTGGTGGGAACCTTTTTACCGCTTATTAAATTATGGGAATAACTTGTATATGTGAAATATCATATACCTGGTGAATAATCCTTTGTATTCATTTCTTATTAAATTGTTGGAATAACCTGTATACGCGGACTACCCTATACATTGTGAAATTCTTCTGTTATTCCATTCTTTTATTATTACATTGGAACATCCTCGCTTGTCATGTAATTTACTTTGAACCTGGTTTCCGTTATTTATTATTCGTCAGTAATATCACATGTTCGTGCGTTTACGCATGACCGTTCCATTCTTTATTATTCATTGGAATAATGCATACATCTTGAACTAACGCATGCAGGGTGAAGATCCATTTGCATTATACTAATAACATAAATATAAGAATATTTATATTTGCATTTTATCACCACTTGAGGTCGTGACTTAGTTTATTTTTCTATATCATACATGCAATTATTTATTATTTTAATAAATAATAATTGTGTTTTAACACAGAATAGATGGCTAACTTGGCAAAAATAGATTTTTCTATTTTGAAAATCTCTGGAGACAACTATTTGGCTTGGGCACTTGATGCAGAATTGCACCTTAGTGCAAATGAATTAGAAAAGACCATTGAATCAGGAAATACAGTTACTTCGGCACAAAATGCAAAAGCCATAATTTTTCTTCGTCACCATATTGATAAAGGATTAAAGATCGAGTATTTAACGATCAAAGATCCTTTGTCTTTATGGACACTGTTGAAGGAAAGATTTGACCACCAAAATTGGTTGTTCTCCCTAATGCCAAATTTGAGTGGCTTAATTTAAGGCTACAAGATTACAAATCAACTACGAAATATAGTTCCAATGTTTATAGAATAACCTCTACTTTGGCTTTGTGCGGAGATCCAATTTCTGAAACCCAAATGTTAGAGAAAACACTCTCAACTTTTCATCCTACCAACATGATTCTGTCACAACAATATAGACTGAGTAAGTTCACAAAATTCAGTGACTTGTTGTCTATCCTCCTTGTTGCAGAAAAGAATAATGAATTGTTGTTGAAAAACCATCAAGTACGGCCAATAGGTGCTACCCCATTGTCGGATATTAATATCACGTCATTCCAGCAGAGTAAACGTAACAATAGATGGTCATATAAAAAGAAGCCTTGGGGACGAAAGAATAAACGAGGCCATCGTAACAAAAAATTCCAGAACCACGACAATTCAGGCCACCAGAAGTGGCAAGTGTCTGAGTCGGGTAAAAATAAAGAAAATGCAAGACATAGATAAAGAATGGACCGGATGTTTGTTTTAGGTGTGGGATGAAAGGGCATTCGTCGCGTGCACGCCAGACGCCGAGGCATCTGGTTAATTTATTCCGTGAGTCTCAAAAGAACAAAGTAATGGAGACTGAAACAAACTTTGTTAATCATCAATTGAATATTGTTGATGTTCCACCAATGACTAACATTGAGGAAAAGGTTGTTGATATTACTGAACCTTCTGAAAGTATCTTTTGGGATATCGTTTAATTTCTTGTTTTAATTAAACACCCTGCATGTATAATATTATTAGTTTTCATTCCATATGTGGTATATGTTTCTCATGAATAAAATTATATTTGAAATGTAATTTTTCTTATTTATGTTTTTATATGTGTCAGACCATTTTTAATGGATATGGAGGATATATGTTTAGCAGACAATGCAACAACTCATACAATCCTTCGAAGTGAGATATATTTTTCACAACTGATCAAAGCTAATGGAAATGTAGGAACTATCTCTGGCACATCAAATTTAATCGAGGGATTTAGAAAAGTTAGTTTCTTGCTACCAAATGAGACACAAGTTTTTATCAAAGATGCTCTATATTCTAGTAAATCAAGAAGAAATTTGCTTAGTTTTAAAGATATTCGACTGAATGGTTTTCACATTGAAACAACTTATGAAAATGATAATGAATATCTTCTCATCACTTCTACTTTTTTTGGAAAAAAGAATATCCTAGAAAAACTTCATTCAAATTCTTCTAGATTATATACTATGAAAATTAGAGCAATTGAGTCTCATAATGTTATGATTCCAAAAATCATAGATCTCAAATCCTTTATGCTTTGGCATGAAAGACTCGATCATCCAAGTACTTCTATGATGCGTCGTATTATTGAAAATTCTACTGGTCATCCTCTCAAAGATCAGAAGGTTTTTCCTAGTAGTGAATTTTCTTGTGATGCGTGTTCTCGAAGAAAATTAATTGTTCGACCATCACCAGTAAAAGTTTATAAAGAAGCCCCAAAATTTCTAGAGAAAATTCAAGGAGACATTTGTGGACCTATTCACCCATTGTCTGTCCCATTTCGATATTTCATGGTTTTAATAGATGCTGCAACTAGATGTTCTCATGATTGTCTTCTCGCTTCTCAAAATTTTGCCTTCTCAAAACTTCTTGCTCAAATAATCAAGTTACGGGCTCAGTTCTCAGATCATCCAATCAAGTTAATTCGACTTGATAACGCAGCTGAATTTTCATCAATGACTTTTAATGATTTTTGTATGACTATTGGAATCTCTATTGAGCATTCTATTCCTCATATTCATACACAAAATGGTTTAGCTGAATCTTTAATAAAAAGACTTCAACTAATTGCACGACCATTAATGTTAAGGGCTAACTTACTTACCTCAGTTTGGGGTCATGCAATTCTTCATGCTGCAGCTATCATTCGAGTAAGACCAACGGCTCTTCATAAATTCTCTCATTTACAGTTAGTTCTTGGACAGATACCCAAAATATCACACTTTTGAGTTTTTGGAAGTGCAATATATGTTCCAATTGCACCTCCACAAAGAACTAAAATGAGAGCCCAACGAAGAATAGGTATTTATGTTGGTTTTGATTCTCCTTTTATTATCAGATATCTTGAACCTTTAACTGGAGATGTTTTTACTGCACGTTATATAGATTGTCATTTTGATGAAACTGTATTTCCTCCATTAGGAGGAGATATAGTTTTAAACAAAAAACCCTCTAAAATATCATGGAATGCATCAGATTTAAATTCACTTGATCCTCGTACAGGACAATGTGAAATTGAAGTTCAAAGAATTATTCATTTACAAAATATTGCAAATCAAATGCCAGATGCATTTAATGTTGCTAGAAAAGTGATAAAGTCACATACACCTGCAGTGAATACTCCAGCAAGGATAGAAATACCTATTGAAAAATCAATTCCTGGAGAATTGACGAATAAGGTAATAGAAGAATCTAATCCACGCCAGAAGCGTGGAAGACCGATTGGTGCAAAAGACACTGTACCATGAAAATCAAAAGCAAATAAGGGAATCCCAGAAGGAATACCTGTGAGACCCCAGATTTTTTGAATAAAGATTAAATTTTCTCGAAATATATTTTTGAATATTATGGTGTGGATTGATATAATGTTATAGTTGTGGGTAATATTTATAAATTTTGCAAAGTACGCAAGTTGTTATATAATATTCGATTGGTCGGGGAATATTCGTTTTAACAGGAATATTCGCATAACCAAGACAATCATTGGTGGACCCCATAATGTAATTATTATTGTCGGATTGAGAAAATAACAAAAATACTTTATGAAAATAATCGGCGGAAGTTTTACCGTTAATCTGTTGAAACACACGGTGTTAAAAGTACAAGAATAATCTGCGTGGTTGTATAGTAGACATGGTATTGATTATTGATGCTTACGTGAGAAGTCACTCAGTTATACTCAATTATTGCTACAGTAATTGATGCATCATATCTATCATATTATGGATTCAATTATGGTCAGTATCATCTTCATAAAATGTTTTTTTATTAAATTAATACTTGAGACGACAAAGTTATTCATATTATAAACTGCAATATTTATACTGTCTAGAAGTTCTGTCAAGGAGAGGTTTGGTCACTTAATTGCGAGCCAATAGGGAGAAATCCTTATTGGAAAGCCCCCTCTTTCCTAGGAACGACCTGGTTGATAAATATTGTGAGTTATAATATTAATGATGAATGTTGTTCGGAGTTGAATTTGGAGACGCAGACGTGATATTTGAGTCCGGAACGACGAAATTAGAAAGAATAGTCTATAAACACAAAATTTTCCGGGATTCACTATTTGGTCAAAAAGTCAACAGTTGACTTTTTCGGCGAAAGTCAAACTTCGAAATTTTAAAATTTATATTTTTGATAAAAATAGTTTCATTATGTTGAAATTGTTTGTGTTAGTAAAAATTGACATTTATTCCGATGATAATTGATGTCTAGGGTTTATATTGATAAATCGGGTAATTTATCGGATAAATGAGCAATTAATTACTGTCAATTCACATGCTTATATAACTATTTGTTCACATATGTGTTTTATTGAATCACATTATTTACTATTAGGGGAGTTGGTGCAAGATTGATAATACTTGCATGAATAAGTTAAAAATTGATGTATAGATGGAGGTACTATACTGTAATTCGTATTTTTTCACATGATTATACTATTGATTCACATGATTGAACTATTGATTCACATTATTTACTATTAGGGGAGTTGGTGCAAGATTGATAATACTTGCAGGACCAAATTAAAAATGAAAGAAAAGTTGGAGGTATCAGATTGTAAATTTTGAGCCCCAAAACGCTCAATTATCGAAACTATATTTTTCTATAAATAGAAGCTCATTCTTCCATCATTTCTTACCAATTCACAAAAGCTTTAGAGCGATTATTATAGAGAGAAATTATAGAGAGAAAGAAGAAGAGAAATCTGCTACTCACTATTCCAAAGATCCAGCTTTTTCCAAGGTAGGAATATTATTTGTTCAGACTGTAGGGAGTATTATTTCTTTCTTATCTATGAAGAAAACTTCGTTATTCCATTCTTTATTATTCTATTGGAATAACTCAGATATCGCTTGCTACCCTATACTTGGTGAAATTCTTCTTGTTGTTCCATTCTTTATCATTACGTTGAACATCCTATTCATGCGTTCTACGCTTGGGACCGGGTTCCATCTTTATTATTCATTGGAACATCTTGTCACATGCGTTTCACGCCGGACACCGGGTTCCGCTCTTTATTATTCTCGTTGGAATATCCTGTCATCATGCTTTTACGCCGGACCGATAAAATCTTTATTATTCTCGTTGAAATATCCCATGCATGCGCTTTTACGCCGGACTGATTTAAATCTTTATTATTCTCGTTAGAATATCCCATGCTGTGCATTTTATGCCATACCGATTCCGTTATTTATTATTACGTTGAATAACCTATCTACGCGGCCTATCATCGATGCATGGTGATTTTTTTGTTATTCCATTCCTTATTATACTCGGTTGGTTAAAAGTTTGACTTCTATACTCCATGAAATTAGTGGAATATCCTTGATATTTCAAGCGCTTCATCCAAAGATCTTTTCATGGAATATTCTTCCGAGCATTCTTGAATTTTACTCTACAAAACAAAGATCATGTTGACAATTTGGACGTTATTAGTTCCTGGGTAAAATAATTCTTGAACTTGTTTTATTGAATTCTTATATCATTGTCATCATCCTCATGTTTATGTTTTATTGAAAGTCATCTGTGGCCTATAGTGCATAGATGGACTTGGTATGATTATGACTGAGGATTATTCTTGTAATCATGGATCGTAATGTTACAAATGATGTGGTAAAAGTCCTCATTGGCCCGTAATGCATTAATGGACAGTTGTTGGCATGATTATGACCATTATTGAATACACAAATATTCTTGGCCCGTAGTGCATGGATAATTGTGGTCGTGATACTAAAGAATATCCTCGTCAGTAGTGCGGGGTGATTCGATGATGTGGATTATTTATTGTCGAGTCTCAAATGATAAAAGTGATGAAAAACCTTCTAAATCATAAAAGATAGTAGATTTTATTCTCTACTGACTCTTTTAATGGATTGCTTGTTCACCGCAGATTAAACTTGATGGTTGTTATATTGTATCGGTTTAACACCGTTGAAGGCTAACGATAATATATATTCTGCATTATCTTAGTCATAATATTCCCTATTGGGCTAGTTGAGCTCACCCTTTTACTTTCACTATTCTCTTGTGAAATGAGAACGTAGCAGGACTAATAGTCGGGAAGCGGAGTGATGGGCGAGATGATAAGATTAGCAGTCCTCACTATTCTGTGAAATAGTGTGATAATAATTGTTATGAGGACTCCTTTTGAGTTTGTATAATCTCTAGTAGACAATATTTGTATTCAAACTCACAGCTTATGTGTTGTTGTATGCATACCCACATACAGTTGTATTATTAAGTTGTATTTGAATTTTGTACCATGTAAGTGGCAACCCAAGATGGGTGACGATACCTAATTTTGGGGGCGCCACAACAGTATCAAAGCTTAGGGATATGATCCCTGGTTAATATGTGAGACTAGAACTAGGAGGGGAGAGACGGGGAATTCCTTCGCTAGTATGACCTACCTAAGTTTATTTGGTATTTGATTTATCGGTCAGAGTGTAGTGATAATATGTTGCATGTCAATTAACCCTTGTTTTGTTGCAGTGTTTGAAAATGGCATCCGAGAATGTTGAGATTATCAATGGAGCATGTGAGACCGTTGAGTCTCCATGCATCAATAATCGAGGATAATGTGCAACCGTAGGACAATACTCCTTATGAAAACAATAACACCGATGAAATGGTGAATGATGGGATGGTCGAGGCTTTATACGCAATTCATGCAACAACAAAGTAAGGCAGCCTCTGCTCAAAAATATGTAGAAATATTGATAACTCTCGGACGGTCACCGCTAGGCAGTTTAAGGAGCAATTCATGCAACAACGGGCGAAGGCAGCTCATGTCCATAATGCAGGTGGAAACGATGGTAACCCACGGTTGGTCACCGCTAAGCAATTCAAGGAGTTGGGACCACCGAAGTTTTTGGGAAATCCAGAACCACTTAAGGCGGAGACGTGGTTAAAGTAGATCACCAAGATATTTGATGTCTTTGGATGCTCTGAGGATCAAAAGGTTCCTTTCGCCACCTTCATGTTACGTGAAGAGGCGAGACATCGGTGAAAATCAAGAAACGCACTCAACTCGACGACTCAAGATGTCTTGGGAGAAGTTCCAAGAGTTGTTCAACGACAAGTACTTTCCCGAAAGTATTCGTCATATGAAGGAGGTGGAGTTTATCAAGTTGGAATAAAACAATATGACCGTGTCGTAATACGAGGCTAAATTTGCGGAGTTATCCCGGTTTGCATCCCATTTGGTCGATAATGAGGAGCGAATGACGCGAATGTTTTTAAGAGGTTTGAAGCTGGAGATACGCCAATATCTTATTTCTCATAAACCATGTTTGTATTCAGATGTTGTAAATAGGGCTCAGTTAGTGGAGCGCGATAACGAGTCAACGTAACCAAAAGAGAGCAGCCGGTAAAATGATAATACCGGTGATAACAGTCATCAAAGCGGTGACAATAAGCATAGAGGGAATCAACATGCCAGAAATGGTAACCACTTCGGTGGTAATCATGGTCAAAACAATAAGAATGGACATTTCAAGAAGAGGAGATTCAACAATGATGGAAAGACTTCAAAGACACAAAGACCGTTGTTAAGGAAGGAGAACGACCACCTATCATATGCTTCAAATGCGGAGGGGAGGGACACATCAGTCCAAACTGCGCGATGTCGTCCAAAGCATGTTATAATTATGGAAGAGAAGGTCACTTAGCCCGATTTTGTCGTTCACCGAAGACAAGTTCAAACTAGTATGGAGGCACCAAAGGTCCATCCCGTAAAAGTCAAAGCCAGAGTTTAAGAGAGAATGTTTTTTTCGTGACAAAGAACCCGAATAAAATTATCACGGTATGTTAGTCATAAACTCTTGTGAAGTCTATATTAGTGTTAGATACCGGTTCTACTCACTCTTTTATTTCACCTAGTTGTGTTCAATGTTTGAATTTAACTCCGGAGAAGTTAGATTTTGATTTATCTGTTGAAACTCAGTTGGGAGAAACTTTCATTTCCTCCACTATTTATAAATCTTGTTCAAATCAACACTTTCACGTTACCTGTCGATCGTATCTCTTTGAAAATACTTGCCTTTGATGTGATTTTAGGAATCAATTGGTTAACTACTCATCATGCTTTTTCGTCAAAGTTGTTAGCTTTCATATTCCTAACCAACCTGTTATGTCATGTAATTCAAGCAACCAAATCACTAAAGTCAATCATGGTCATATCAAGCCATAAGTAAAGAGCCCCGGTCCTTTCATTGTTGACTTCCTTGTGTGGAATGCAAGAAGCCGGACTTTTCAGTAGGCGTATGACTGTGAATGACGATGGCAAGTTGATATGTATCGGTGTGACGTGTTACCCAAGTCTTGGATGAGAGTCACAGTTTTGAATGATATTTCTATTGTTAATAAATTTTCTTACGTATTCTTGAAGACTTCTTAGCCTACCCCTAGGCGTGAAATCGAATTTTGTATTGACCCCAAAGACAAAACCCATTTCTAAAACCTCAAATATTTCTTCAACTAAAATAAACGTAATACGCGCCAAAGACGCGTTGGCTCGAGTTGTTGAAGATTACGATCGTATCATTCAATACCATCGTGGAAAGCGAACGTGGTATTTGACGCGCGTTGAGTAAGATCGTATCCACATTTGAGTGCGATGTTGTTATCACAAAGACCCATTTCGCATTCGACTTATAAATGATGAAGATAGAGTTAAAGACTCTAGGAACCCACGTGAAGATAACAAATATCTGAGTAGAATTAATCGACTTTAATCGATAAAGTTAAAGCCAAGCTACACACACCCGAGTCGATAAATGTGAAGAATTAAGAAGGTTCAAGAGAGGCGTTATTCTAGAAGCAAGAATCGACGAAGAGAAGAAATCTCAACCCTCGATTTAATTGGCCCATTTGAAATCCTCGATAAAGTAGGAACAAGTGGCTTATAGACTCGCTTTTACCGCCAAGTATGTGGCGTGTTCATAACGTTTAAAGTTGTTAGGGTTTGTAATATTCATGAACGCAATCAAATTGCAAAAATAATAAGCGTGTAAAAATCGAGTTTTAAAATTTTACAAACCATATACCCGGATCACCCTTTATGCACAATTATTAATTAAACGAAAATATGAAGGACAAGAATCATACCCTTGAAGATCCGAAGCTTCCTCGTGTACAAGTTCACCTCCAATCCTTTTCGCTCAACTTGAATCCACCGGGTTTGGTTCCTTCCTTTCGATCAACATTAGCCACCCAAGTGTTTGGCCTCAGAGGTGATCCACCAAGGAAAAAGAATTTTCAAGAAGAAGGGTGGTCATTAAAACCCTAGTTTTTCTATCTCTATATAAAAGGCGACTCTCCCAACTATTGGAATTATTACGATTATGTTGTAAAAAGTCAACAACCACCCCACCCATAATAAGACTCCTCTTATTTATAGATGTGGGCAACCCACCTTAACAATTAAGGAATTGGGATTTATTTAATTAATTAAATTCTTTTAATTAATTAAGCTCCCTAATCTTATTAGGGATAATTAATTAAACTCCTTTAATTAATTTTCCTTCCTAATCCAATTAGGAATAAATGAGAGTACTTATATTAAATTAATTCCTAAACTCTTTTAGAAATTAAAATAATAATAATTGTAATAATATTAATAAGACTCCTCTTATTAATTTATATTTAATATTTCTAAAATATTAAATAATAAATATTAAGCTATTTAATTTATTCTATCACCATAGATTAAATTAAATATACATAACATATTATTACGATTATGCCATTAACTTCTTAAATAATTATTCTTCCTTTTATGGTGTGACCCTTTAGGTTCTCCATATTAAACCTATTGTGAATAAATCAATTAGAATAATTCTAATCTTATTTAAATAAATAAATTAAACAATTAATTTATTTAAATAAATAATATTTATTCTACAATAGGATAAGCCTCCCTAGCGATCAACGACTTTCCAGATAATATAGATTTCAACATTAATCATTAAAGAACCTTTGAGTAAATAGTTACCGTGCATAATTCAATCCTTCCACCATACAATGTCCCAATTAAATATAAGACATGGAATTATCACAAGTCTTATTTTATTTAATTATATGTATTTCGACTCTTAAATGCACAACTCCAAATAATGCAAATTAGAAACTCCTTTCTAATTTCATTTCGCATTTGCCAAGGACTCATTGGGTTGTCATTTATCGAATCACATAGGACATTTCTCTTCTTTTAATAGAAGTGGTAGATTCTTTATTGATCATACATTATCTCCATGTACAACTTATTATACCCAAGCATACCCTTTGATATACCCTAAGGGTCTTAAGGAATAAGTCAAAGTATAACTCATCATACACAAGATACTATGATGATCTCAAGTCCAATGATCACTTCAGACTACTATCACTACAGAATTCCTATCGACAGCAAGTAAAACTCCATTAGGTATTCCTTAGCGAGCCACGCTCAAAGTGAACTTATTCTCTAATAAGCACCTACATACTTGCTTTAGTGTTCCACACAAATGATCATGAGATCAATCATCCTCATCCAATGAAAAGAACGATGTATTCAATCTATCCCGGATTCACTAATCCCCAATTTAGTAATCCAACGATTGAGAACTATTTTAGTTTTAAGCTTTCTAAGAATTTAGATCTCATTAGAATGATCATCATCATTATTCTAAAAGCATTGCTTAAAACTATGGGTTTATCACATATTATAAAACAAAGATCATGTAGATAATTAAAAGCCTTTAATAAATTAATACTTTTTATTAATAAATGAATAAGATTGTTACAAAGTATATGCTTTATCATCAAACATGATTGGGCTTGTGTGCATATTACTTTCAATCTCCCACTGCACTAAAGCCAATCGCCATTGTATCTTATACTCTTCTTCTCTAAGTGACGATTATCCCATTGTTGGATAAGCTTTAGTTAATGGATATGTAATGTTGTTCATGAGAGTCCACTATCTCTATAGTGATTTCCCATTTTCAATGATTCTAATAATCAAATGAAAGTGCCACAACACATGTTTAGATCCAAGATGAGACTTAGAACTATTCCTAGTTACGTAATGAACTTTTAATCCAAACAATCAACTTGCAGCCTTCATTTATAGCTATATACTTTGTTTTTATCACTAAACCAAAGAACTCTTTTCATTGTTTGGAACCTTTCCAATTCATCGCACCAATTGCTCAAGGTAACCCTTTACCTTAAAGTGGATTTTTTCGTCATCTTGGTTTGTCTCGAAAAAACTTGAGTCCGTTAAGCCCTCTAGTTTTATTTAGACCCACCATGAATATGATCACATCCTTAGTGCCTGGGTTAAGCACTTTAAGATGTTTTTCATGCACTCATAGTGAACTTCTCCATAATATGACCGATCAACATCGGTCTCGTACATTTCATTCATACATGATTGTCACTCATGCGACTCTCTCTTTTCAGGAGTCTGTGGGGACTATTAAGAGATACACTCCATAGCTCATCAACATGAGACATCTCTTCGAGTTTGCCATGCTAAACGACTTTAGCATCAAATGAATATATCGTTCCTTGGGTTAAGTCGAGCATCCTCTCAGATCTATCTATATAGATTTTATCCCCAATTAAGATACTCTTCCCAAATCATTCGTGGAGGAATTTTTAGACAACTTTATCTTTTCTCGATTGTAGCATTAGTATGTCATTCCTTATCCGTAGTATATCAACATATAATATTAGGAATGTCACGGCCTCCTAATCGTCCCTTTTGTACACACTAGAACTCTTACCTCATCAGATGTAATCTGGATCATCATCTTCTATGATGTGTACCTCATCATCATCATCTATGATGAATCCATACCTCCTGTGTATCTTCTAGACTATTCCAGATTTACGATTCAGTTTGTGGTATAATAGGTCTATCTACATGTGTTCCTCTTATTTGACTTATAGTATTTTGTGGTTCTTGAACTCTTCAAGATCTATTATCCTCCCACTAGCCCCTTCAATGATAAACACCTTTATCTTTAGAAGGCGGTGTGTTTCATAATAAACACCTTTTGCTAAGTAGAATTATAGAACATATACCCTAAACTTACTTTAGGATGTCCCACAAATCAGACTTGTCAAATCTTGTCCCAAGCTTATCCTTTGAAACATTTTCACATAAGTTGGACAACCCCTTAACTTAACATACTTAAGATTAGGAATCCTCCCGTCCATAACTTTTATGGAGTCTTAATGGATTTTGAGGTTACCTTTCGTAGTAGATATCTGACCATTTCTAGGACATTATCCCAGAAGGATCTTTGGAATGTCAGTAAAATCATTTTGGACCGCACCATGTTCAACAAGGTACGATTTTTCATTCAGATACATCAATCAATTATCACGTATCGGGATGTGTCCATTATGAGAAAACCATTTGAGATGATCTAGAAACTTATTGCACAAGTATTTATTCTTTGATCTAATCAAAGAATCTTAATACTTTGCCAATTTGTTTCACTTCTGAATTCTTTGAACCTTTCAAATAATTCACACTTGTATTTCAGCAAATACATATATTCAACTCTTTGAATGATCATCTCCTTTTCTTATACTAGTTTGTTCAATTTGCAAAATTATTTTCACGTAAGTCAAGTATACAAAATTTATTAAGTAATATTCCAGTTCTATACAAAACATTATTATTATAAATAGAAAAACAATTGTTCTTAATTATAATACCATAGATTTCATTGTCCAACAATAAAATGGAAATAATATTTTTAACAAGAATTGGAATACAATAACAACTTATTGACTTAATAGATTTGCCCGTAGCATTGCTAAACTATAAGTTTTATGGCTAATATGCAGCAACCTTTGCTTCATTTCCCACACATAGGATTACTTACCTTGTTTAACTTTTTCTACTTCGCTTGGTCCTTCATAAATCTATATTTATGATAACCAAAGTCAGTATCCAATACCCAAGTAGAACCTCGACTTAAAGAAAATTTTATTTTAAATCATGAACAAATTTGTATTTATAACCAAACTTCACTAAGCTTCTTTGGTTAGCCTCTCGCAAGATACTTTCATTGCTTTCTTTCCAGTGTCTGAAGCTTATTGCAAAGGGAAGCAAACTCCTTTGCTATCCGTATCAGTTTTGTTCTTATTATCCTTTGTTTATGCCTTTCTATTTACCTTCTTTGAATCGTTCTTCTTTTCAGAAGATCCTTTGGCCCCTACCAGTAAGACATGGTCTTTCTTGGTTGGAAAGTGACTCAACATTTTTCAACATGTTAAGCAAATCAGCGAGGCTGATATCTAGCTTGTTCATATGAAAAATTCACAACAATTGTGAAAGGAGTCCGGGAGTGAGTGCATGATCAAATCTTGGCTCAACTATCCATCCATGACGAAACCTGTTGTCCTAATTGATCAATCAAATTGATAAAGTTAAGGACATGTATCCAGCATTGTAGTGTCATCTACCATTCTAGATCGGAAGAGCTCCTTAGATATCTCGATATCTATCGCCCTACTTTCCTCACCATCAACTACTTGATGTGGGGAATATAGTAGAAGCATCCATAATTTCATGCCGACTTTCAAGCTCGTTACATTCATAGATGCTGAGCATGATGCATCGAGCCAATCTGTGCATCATCTTGCCACTTTCTAAAAGTAGCAATGTCTTCCTCAGAGGCATTGTTTGCAACCATTGCAGGGATAGACGTATTAAGGACATAAGATAACTTTTCAGCCATGAGAACTATTCTCAAATTCCTTAACCAATCCGTTTAATACGGTTTGGTTAAATAACATCTAATATGTTTCGCAGTGATAGTAATTTAGACATTGTAAAATTCTGTAAATGAATTTGTAATTAACAACATTTTAACATACATTCTTTTATTAATTACCAAAATAATTTAGGTCTTGTTTTAAATTGGCATCTCCCACTATTTTCTTCAAACTATATTACCCTCACTTATATAGTTCGGCAAAATCTAATTAAAGATTTGCTAGTGAGAATAAGGATCCCATTTCAAATGTATATAGCCTTGTGGTGATACAACAAACTATATATAAATAAATAAGTAGACAACTTTTGTCAATTACATCAACTATGTAACTCCTTTTCTTTTGCCTCTTAGATTATTTTGATCAAGTGGTGACACATCCGAATCAAAATTATCTAAGTTAAGTCCGACCTAGCACTCCATATATTCAAAAAAGAAAAATATCATCCTTGTGGTGACACAACAAAACAATATTGTTCAATTTTCTTTATAAGCATCAAATGTGATAAATTAACATCTTAAATACTTAATACTTGCCTTGTGGTGACACAACAAACTCATATTAAATATTTAATACTCTATTAATTTTATCATGCTAGAAGGCGACGTTCGATATTCCAAATATCTTTGAACGCTTAGGACTTAATATAAAAATTGAGGGGTTTGTTATTAATTTATCTCATCTTGTTTAGTAGCATTTGCATATATATATATAAAATACGAATCATATTAATGAACATGCGAAGCATGTTTGCATAATATATATATATATATAGTATAAGCATGCACATATAGAATACTATATTCTACCCGAATTGATTATGGACTTTTATTCTAGTTTGGTTCACTAGAGCCACCAAGTGAACCAAAAGGTCAAACCCTAGGGGTGCAAGAAATAATATTTAAATATAACTATTACATTTAAACCCGGGCTCCATTACAAACGGGTCTTCAAGCGCTCCTTGCTCCTTGATCTCCAATTTTTCAAAATTAATTCTAACTATTCCTATTACAAAACTATTTAAAATAAATAGAAACCTTGATCGTGAATCGAGGGAAGTACATAGGGAGGAGTTAGAATTTACATTAAGAAAAAATTAGAGAAGGCAGAGGCATGCAGACCCCATTTAATAAAACCCATACATTCATGCATCCAACTAAAATAAAATCCAATCGCATTTGGTCAATAGTCCATAATCAATCCCATTTATTATCATACACATCACCATACGCATCAATAAATAACATTCATCTCATGAATAATAAACATTTAATATATATATATATTGATATCATTTAATGGGCAAATTTAGTTAGTATAAAATCTATTTTTGAATCAAAATAAACTCCTTTATTTTAATCCAAATTTAAATCAAAATAAAACTATTTTATTTTAATTTATCCAATTTTGAATAAAATAAACTATTTTATTTTAATCAAAATCTTTAATCAAAATAAACTCCTTTATTTTAATTAATTATGGAATCCAATTCCATGTAAAAAAAATTATTAAAGGAAACACTAATTAATTTTTTCCTATTCACAAATAAACTCCTTTATTTTGAATAATATGAAATCTTATTTCATATTTAAATAAACTCCTTTATTTAAGGAAACATGGATTCTCTTTCCTATTCACAAATAACTCTCCTTTATTTTGAATAATATGAAATCTTATTTCATATTTAAATAAACTCCTTTATTTAAGGAAACATGGATTCTCTTTCTATTCACAAATAAACTCTTTTATTTTGAATAATATGAAATCTTATTTCATATCTAAATAAACTCCTTTATTTAAGGAAAGATGGATTTACTTCCCTATTCACAAATAAACTCCTTTATTTTAGAAAAATAAAATCCAATTTCAACTCCAATTAGTTATCATGGAATCCAATTCCAACTCTAATTAATTAACATGAAAATCTAATTTTAAAATTAAAATAAACCTTTTTATTTTAAGATTAAAATAAACATTTTATTTTAAAATTAAAATAAACTTTTATTTTAATTATAAAATTATTAAAATATATATTATAGTAACATAGTAACATATATATATTATATATTATATATATATATAAGTATAACATAGAATCCATCATCCACGTGAGCATACACCTGCCCCATGTTTTTTTTTATGTGATATTAAGTTAACATGCTCCAGGAGAAATCTTGCTAACCAAAGTATGACATTCTTTTTCAAAAAAACATTCTTTACATAATATATATAACTATTATATATATATTATGTTAATCTTCTTTTTTTAAGGTTTCAGACGCAGCAAATTGTGAATTCGCGAAAAACGATTTTTTTTTTTTTTTATTTTTTTTAAATAAATTTTATACTATAAAATTATGCCCAATTAAATTATTCTAAACACATATCAATATACATATCAAATAAAATAATTAATAATTTGCATAAAGGTTTGGCTCTGATGCCACTGTTAGGTTTGTAATATTCATGAACGCAATCAAATTGCAAAAATAAGCTTAAGTGTAAAAATCGAGTTTTAAAATTTTACAAACCATATACCCGGATCACCCTTTATGCACAATTATTAATTAAACGAAAATATGAAGGACAAGAATCATACCTTGAAGATCCGAGCTTCCTCAGTACAAGTTCACCTCCAATCCTTTTCGCTCAACTTGAATCCACCGGGTTTGGTTCCTTCCTTTGATCAACATTAGCCACCCAAGTGTTTGGCCTCTACAGAGGTGATCCACCAAGGAAAAAGAATTTTCAAGAAGAAGGGTGGTTGGCTAAACCCTAGTTTTTTCTATCTCTATAGAAAAGGCGACTCTCCCAACTATTGGAATTATTACGTATGTTGTAAAAGTCAACAACCACACCACCCATAATAAGACTCCTCTTATTTATAGATGTGGGCAACCCACCTTAACAATTAAGGAATTGGGATTTATTTAATTAATTAAATTCTTTTAATTAATTAAGCTCCCTAATCTTATTAGGGATAATTAATTAAACTCCTTTAACTAATTTTCCTTCCTAATCCAATTAGGAATAAATGAGAGTACTTATATTAAATTAATTCCTAAACTCTTTTAGAAATTAAAATAATAATAATTGTAATAATATTAATAAGACTCCTCTTATTAATTTATATTTAATATTTCTAAAATATTAAATAATAATATTAAGCTATTTAATTTATTCTATCACCATAGATTAAATTAAATATACATAACATATTATTACGATTATGCCATTAACTTCTTAAATAATTATTCTTCCTTTTATGTGTGTGACCCTTTAGGTTCTCCATATTAAACCGGTTGTGAATAAATCAATTAGAACAATTAATTTATTTAAATAAATAAATTAAACAATTAATTTATTTAAATAAATAATATTTATTCTACAATAGGATAAACCTCCTCAATGATCAACGACTTTCCAGATAATATAGATTTCAACATTAATCATTAAAGAACCTTTGAGTAAATAGTTAAAAGATAATTCAATCCTTCCACCATACAATGTCCCAATTAAATATAAGACATGGAATTACCGTCAAGTCTTATTTTATTTAATTATATGTATTTCGACTCTTAAATGCACAACTCAAATAATGCAAATTAGAAACTCCTTTCTAATTTCATTCTCGCCGCCAAGGACTACTCAATGTCATTTATCGAATCACATAGGACATTTCTCTTCTTTAATAATAAGTGGTAGAATCTTTATCGATCATACATTATCTCCATGTACAACTTATTATACCCAAGCATACCCTTTGATATACCCTAAGGGTCTTAAGGAATAAGTCAAAGTATAAACTCATCATACACAAGATACTATGATGATCTCAAGTCCAAGGATCACTTGTCAGACTACTATCACTACAGAATTCCTATCGACAGCAAGTAAAACTCCATTAGGTATTCCTTAGCGAGCCAACGCTCAAATGAACTTATTCTCTAATAAGCACCTACATACTTGCTTTAGTGTCTCCACACAAATGATCATGAGATCAATCATCCTCATCCAATGAGCAGAAGCAACGATGTACCAATCTATCCGGATTCACTAATCCCCAATTTAGTAATCCAACGATTGAGAACTATTTTAGTTTTAAGCTTTCTAAGAATTTACATCTCATTAGAATGATCATCATCATTATTCTAAAAGCATTGCTTAAAACTATGGGTTTATCACATATATTATAAAACAAAGATCATGTAGATAATTAAAAGTCTTTAATAAATTAATACTTTTTATTAATAAATGAATAAGATTGTTACAAAGTATATGCTTTATCATCAAACATGATTGGCTTGTGTGCATATTACTTTCAACCAGGTACGTACGTAAATTTTGAGGGCGAAATTTCATAAGGAGGGGAGATTGTGAAACCCCAGATTTTTTGAATAAAGATTAAATTTTCTCGAAATATATTTTTAAATATTATGGTGTGGATTTGATATAATGTTATAGTTGTGGGTAATATTTACAAATTTTACAAAGTCACGCAAGTTGTTATATAATATTCGATTGGTTTGGGAATATTCGTTTTAACAGGAATATTCGCATAACCAAGACAATCATTGGTGGACCCCACAATGTAATTATTGTCGGATTGAGAAAACGACAAAAATACTTTATGAAAATAACGACGTAAGTTTTACTGTTAACTGTTGAAACACCGGTGTTAAAAGTAAAAATGTCTGGCGTGGTTGCGTAATAAGCGACACGGTATTGATTATTGATGCTTACGTGAGAAGTCACTCGGTTATACTCAATTATTGCTACGATAAAGAATTGCCATGATCATATCTATCATATTATGGATTCAATTATGGTCGATTATCTCTGCATAAAATGTTTTTTTATTAAATTAATACTTGAGACGACAAAGTTATTCATATTATAAACTGCAATATTTATAATGTCTAGAAGTTCTGTCAAGGAGAGGTTTGGTCACTTAATTGCGAGCCAATAGGGAGAAATCCTTATTGGAAAGCCCCCTCTTTCTTGGGAACGACCTGGTTGATAAATATTGTGAGTGATAATATTAATGATGAATGTTGTTCAGAGTTGAATTTGGAGACGCGAACGTGATATTTGAGTCGAACGATATGAAATTAGTAAGAATACTATAAACACAAAAATTTTCGGATTCACTATTTGGTGAAAAAAGTCAACAGTTGACTTTTTCGGGAAAAGTCAAACTTGAAATTTCAAATTTTATATTTTTGATAAAAATAGTTTTATTATGTTGGAATTATTTGTGTTAGTGAAAATCGACATTTATTAGATGATAATTGATGTTCAGGGGTTATATTGATAAATCGGGTAATTTATCGGATAAATGAACAATTAATTTCTTCTAATTCACATGCTTATATAACTATTTGTTCATATATGTGTACTATTGAATCACATTATTTACTATTAGGGGAGTTGGTGCAAGATTTATAATACTTGCATGACTAAGTTAAAAATTGAGGTATAGATTGTAAGACCCCAACTTATTATTAATGAAATTTAATTTTCTCTATTTATTATTTTGAAATAGTAAGGGTTGATTTGATTAATGTGGATAGTTATGGGTAAAATACATAAATATTTCAAAATAAGCAAGTGGTTATAAAATATTCATTGTTGTTGGGGAATATTCGTTTGGTCGTGGAATATTAGATCTTTGTCGGGGAATATTAAATGACGACGTCACAACCACCGTGTGGGCCCCATAACTAAAAAAGCGATTGGATGAAGAAAAGCGACAAATATAAGTTGTTTAAAAATAACGGTGTAGTTATTCATGAATTAATCTTTGTTAAAATACTCGGTGGTTAAAATACAAGAAGATACCAGGTATTGCACCAATTATTGATTCTTACGTAAGAAGGCCTTTACTCAATAATGGTTACGATAATTCTTTATTCAATATTTTATTTTATTGATTTAATAATTCTTTGCGTTGATATTTTATATTTGTTGTTGTTTCAATAATTGTCATTACACGGTATTTTTTCATTATCGAAGCAATAATTCATATTATCTGAATAATATTATTAGATAACATTATTGGCAATGTCTAGAAAGTTCTCGCATCTAAGAAGAGGTTTGGTCACCTAATTCATGGCCAAGAAGAAGGAGAAATTCTTATTGGAAAGCCCCCTCTTTCTGAAGGTGAACCGCCCGTTGTCAATATTGTGATTACGTAATATTATTTGTGAATAATTAATTATTGATTCATATGATGAGGAAAATATTGATTTTATGTGGATATAGATGGAGAAAATTTTTAATGTGACAATTGTTGAAAATTGAAATTTTATCTTTTACGATAAAATAATTCATTTAAATATATTATTATATTTTAATAATATAATAATGGTGATATTTTTACAACGAATGTGGGATATATGAGTATCTGAGGAGGAAGAGTATTTTTGTTGCAATAAATGTTTAAAACATGTTAAACATGTCGGTGGACCCATTTATCGATTTGAAATTTGATTATACTTGTGTAAAATCGCCCGTTTATGGATTTCAGTCAATTTTTGTTTGGAATTTGGAAAAACTTTCTTCTGCAAAGTTGTAGAGAATTGAATTTCCTATAAAAGTCACGTGTTTCGAATTTTCTGATAAAAGGACTATTTATTATGAATTATTGAAGTTCTGAAGCTCCGAAATAATTAATTTTTGGAAGTTTAAAATATTTTAAATATGAAAAACGTTTTTTGTCATTATTGTGGGTCTTGCATGTGTTGGAATTTGCTAAATTCAGATCCTTAAAAGTGGGCGTGGAAATTATAATATATATATTAATATTTTATTAAATTTTCTATTTTGGTGTTCTAAGCATTTTCCTATAAATAGGGTGCTTAGGTTAGAATTGAAAATCACACCAGAAACTGAAATTTTCTCTCTCTATATTATCGAGCGTATTCTTGTGAGTATTTTGAGTATATTTTGAGTATTGCTATATATGGTGCAAGTTCAAGTCATAGCTTTATATCCGTGTTTCAATTTAGAAATCTTGATCTTTTCGAGGTAAGGGATATTTTTTTTTGTAATGATATTATTTCTTCAATATCATTATCTTTGAAATATTGATCTGAAGTTTTTATCAAATTTGGAACTTTTGGTGCTCTGAGTTCTTATTCACGATTATCACATTATTCATTATTCTTAATCACGACACTGATTATTCATCGAAAAATAAAAATTTTCCCTTTTCGTCTAAAATATCTATTGTGGATACTAGCTTTGATTGTATCCATGTTTTGATCATTCTTGAATTTTACACCACTATGATTATTTTTGAGGTATTTTTGGACATGGATAAAACAAACTACGAATCCTTAATCCTTAATCCTTGTCATTTTGTTTCTTTGGATTCGCTTTTAAAATATTTTCATCATCCTCGGTCTTAAATGATGATTTTATTGAATATCTTTGGCTCGTAGCAAAGATGAATGATTTTCGATGAATATCTTTGGCCCGTAGTGCAAAGATGAGCAGTGTTTAGATGAACATGATTAATCGATGAATATCTTTGGCTGTAGTGCAAAGATGAATATTTGATTCAAATGTATATTGATTGATGTTACGGGGATAAAAGATAGACGATTAACTTTTAAATTCATACATAGAAGATAGTAGTTTGCATTCTCTACTTAACTCTTCTAATGAATTATTATTTCATTGCGAATATTGATTTAAAACTTGTTGTCTATTGTATTCTATTAGATTTTTTTCCTGTTGAAGACTAATGATAATTTGTTGTATATTATCTTAGTCATAATATTATTTTCTTGAGCTAGTTGAGCTCACCCTTTTCCCTTTTGTTCCATTTTTCTTCTCGGGGAGGCGAGAATATATAAATGACAGTGGGGTATGGAATGAAGGTTCTAGAGAGAGTTGTTTAGTAGTCCTCACCATTTTTATAAAATAATATATCAATAAATGTGATGAGGATTTATTTGAGTATAGATATTGTCAGAAGATAATATTTGTATTCAAACTCACAGTTTCTTGTTGTAATAATAAAGTTCTAGTTGTTTACATACCACGTATTGACAACTCAGAATGGGTGATGTATACCTATTTTGGGGGCGTCACAATTGGTATCGAGCTTAGGATATGATCTCTAAGTGGAGATGGGAGAATAGAACTAGGAGGGAGAGGCGAGTAAACCTTTCGCTAAGTGTGTCCTACTAAGCATATTTGTTAGTTGGTGGAGTATATAGGGATATTATGTGATATATTGATTTCCTTAATTAACCCTTGTTTTATGACAAGTATTTGAGAATGTCGGTGAGAATATTAACAATGGAAATGAGACCGTGGAGGCGCCTGTACTCACCAACAAGGGAGAGCGTGCAACAGTGGCAATGTTCCTCCTGTGAACAACACCACCGGGCGAGATGATGAACGAGGGATGTTTAGATGCTTTTTGCGATTCATGCAAAATCGACGAGGAGACTCGTGTTCAAAATACGAGGAGAAATGATAGCAATTCACGGGTTGTCACATGACCAAGCAGTTCAAAGAGTTGGGACCACCAGAATTTAAGGGAAAGCCCGATCCGATCACGCGGCGGAAACATGGGTCAAGCAAATTACCAAGATATTCGATGATGTCTTGGGATGCGGAGGAACGAAGGTTCCATTCGCCACCTTTATGTTCCGTGGTGAGGCGAGGACATTGGTGGGAGTCTCGTGAAGCGTACTCCATCAACCGAGACTCAAAGCATGTCTTGAGAGACATTTCAGAAACTATTTAATGAGAAAAACTTTCACGAAAGTGTTCGTTATATGAAGGAAGTGGAGTTCATCGATTAGAGCAAAACAACATGACGATGTCTCAAGACGAGCCAAAGTTTACTGAGTTATCGGTTTGCACCTCATTTGGTGGAGAATGAGGAACGTATGATGCGGATGTTTCTTAGAGGTTTGAAACCCGACATACGTCAAGATCTAATTTCTCATAAATTTTCACTCTATTCAGATGTTATAAATGAGGGCTCAATTATTAGAAGCGAGATAACGAAAGTCTGTCGGTTGAGGACCACAACCGAGGATCATCTAGGAGATGGTAGTCAACAAAACAACGATAACCACGGAGAAAGAAAAAGACGGACAAAAATGGTAACCACTCGGTGGTAATCATGGCCATGAAAATAGAAGAAGCGAGTCATGAGGAGATTTTAAAAGAGGAGATTTAACAACGACCGTGTGAAGACGAGCGGTCAAGCGTAGAACCGGTTCTAAGGGAGGAGAAACGACCACCGGTCGTATATGCTATAAATGCGGAAAGAGGGACATATCGGTCAAAGCGCCCACAACAATTCAAGGTATGCTATAATTGTGGAAAGGAAGGACATATTGCTCGAGATTATGACTGTAGCGAAACCTAGTTCAATGGGGACGGTGACTCAAAAAACATTGTCCCGAAAAAAGTCAAAGTCAACGGTTCTGGAAGAAGCGTTTGTTGTGGGATTTGGTCAAAATGCGAGGAACCCAAACGAGGTGATCACGGGTAAGCTTATTTATAAATTCTTGCGAAGTTTATACCTTACTTGATACCGGTGCTACCCATTCATTTATCTCTCCTGCATGTGCTCAACGTTTAAACTTGACTCAGGAGAAATTTAGACTTTGACTATCTGTGGAAACTCCGTTAGAGAAACTTTCATCACATCCATTGTTTATAAATCTTATTTGATTCAAGTTGGCACCATCACCTTACCATTGACCTTATCTCTTTAAAGATACTTGCTTTTGATGTGATTTTAGGGATTGATTGGTTAACTATTCATCATGCCAAAATTGATTATTTTCGTAAGGTTGTTAGTTTTCATATTCTAACCTTGACTTTGTTATTTAATTCAAGCAACTAAACTATTAAAATCAATCACCATCATATCTAATCATAAAGCTATTCGTTTATTGAAAAACGGATGTCAAGCTTTCTTAGCCCATGTTATGGATTTGAATAAAGACACGTCAAATTTGAATAATATTTCATTGTTATTGACTTTTCCGACGTATTTCGAACAACTTCGGTCTACCCCGAGCGTGAAGTTGAATTCTTTATTGATCTTGAACCTAAGTACAAAGCCCATTTCTAAAACCCCATATCGAATGGCTCCTATTGAACTTCAGGAGTTAAAAGTCCAACTACAGGAATTGTTGGACATCGGTTTCATTCGGCCTAGTACACCTCCTTGGGGTGCTCCTGTTTTATTCATAAAGAAGAAAGATGGGAGTATGCGACTTTGTATTGACTATCGGGAATTGAACCATGTCACCATCAAGAATAGGTATCCTCTACCTCGTATTGATGACTTGTTTGACCAAATGCAAGAAGGGCACAATTTTTTTCAAAGATCGATCTTCGATTCGGATATCATCATTTGAAGATTAGGCGAGGATATTCCAAAGGCGCCTTTAGAACTCGGTACGGGCATTATGAATTCTTAGTCATGTCTTTCGGATTGACTAATGCTCCTGCAGCTTTCATGGATATGATGAACCGAGTATTCAAGGAATATTTGGATCAGTTCGTTGTTGTCTTTATTGATGACATCCTCATATATTCCAAAAGTCGTGAAGATCATGAGCACCATTTGAATTTGGTACTCAAAGGCTTCGTGAAAACAAACTATATGCCAAATTGAAGAAATGCGAGTTACGCTTGAGGAAGTAGCATTCCTTGGGCACGTGGTGTCGAAACATGGAGTATCTGTTGATCCGTGAAGATTGAAGCAATTCAAAGTTGGGGAGCAACCAAAAGTGGTGGATCAAGTCACGTAGCTTTTTGGGCTTATTTGGTTATTATCGGAGATTCGTGGAAGGGTTTTCTCGAATCGCTACTCCATTAACCCAAATTTAACTCGGAAGGATACAAAATTCGTTTGGGAGCAAAGAATGCGAGAAGAGTTTCCAAGAGCTCAAGAGGAGACTCATTTATTTTGTTTCTAACAATACCATACGAGTACGGATGGATTTGTTATCTACAAACGATGCTTCGTGCAAAGGGTTAGGATGTGTTCTCATGCAACGTGGGAAAGTCATAGCCTATGCCTCGCGACAACTTAAAGAGTATGAGAGGAATTATCCTACTCATGATCTAGAGTTAGCGGCGATCGTTTTCAGCGCTAAAGATATGGAGGCACTATCTATATGGGGAGAAAGTGGAGATATATTCGGACCATAAAAGCCTCAAATATTTCTTCTTCAAAAGGAACTCAACATGCGGCAACGACGTTGGCTTGAGTTGTTGAAGATTACGACCACACTATTCAATATCATCCTAGAAAAGCGAGCGTGGTAGCCGACGCGTTGAGTAGAAGATCATATGCGAGGAACGAGTGCGATGATGTCAAGTATGCGATAGAGCCAACTTTAATAGAAAAAGTTAAGGTTGCTTCAAGCCACCAGGCCGGAAATGATGCGTATGAAGAAGAAAGTACAAGAAGGAGCTATTCGAAAGCGAGAATTGATGAAGAAGGAATACTTGAGTCCACTCTAGACTTTGTGTTTCTAACGACTCGATTTGAAGTACAAGATTATGATGGAGGCTAATATACACCATTTGCAATCCATCCGATTGCAAAGTTTTCAGTGGAAGTACTAAAATGTATCGTGATCTTGACATACATTTTGGTGGAACAATATGAAGAGAGAGATTGCAAAGTTTATCTCGATGTGTTTAACTTGTCAGCGTAAGTAAAGTGAGCATCTAGTACCTAAGGGTCCGTTGCAACCACTTGAGATTCCAAAATGGAAGTGGGAACACATTACCATGGATTTAGATTCACGGGTCTTCCTTCGGTTTCTCAAGGCATCAATGCTATTTAGGTTATTGTTGATAGATTAACCAAGTCTCGCTCATTTTTCTTGCCGATCACGGAGACTTATTCCTTGAACGTCTTGCTAGTATATATGTAAATGAGATTGTGAGGTTGCATGGCATGCCAAGTATCCATAGTTTTGGATCGTGACCCAAGATTCACTTCAAGATTTTGGGTTAGCTTGCAAAAAGCTATGGGCACTGATTCTACGATTGATTGGCATACCATCCTCAAAGCAGACGGATAATCGAAAAGGACTATTCAAACTCTTGAAGATTTATTAAGACTACGTGTCCTAGACTTTAAAGGCGGTTGGGATAAGTATTAACCATTGGTGGAATTCTCCACACAACAAAGATTATCGAGCAAGTATTGGTGTGGCTCCATTTGAAGCATTATATGGACGAAAGTGTCGCTCTCCAATATGTTGGGATGAGGTGGGTGAAGCAACATTGTTGGGACCCGAGTTAAAACGTATTATACTCACCGAAAAGATCCAAATGATTCGACAACGATATACAAGCGGCACAAGATCGACAAAAGAGTTATGCGGATCTTCATCGAAAGGACGTGGAATTTAGTATAGGGGATCATGTATTGTTCATGAGTTGCTCCATGGAAGGAGTTACAAGATTTGGGAAGAGAGGAAAGCTCAATCCACGATTTATTGGTCCATTTCAAATTCTTGACCGAAGTAGAAAATGTAGCCTATAGACTCGCATTACCTCAAAGTATGTCTCGTGTTCATAATGTGTTTCACATATCCGTACTTCAGTAAATATGTGAAAGACACGAACCACGTTATAGAGTTAGAACCGGACGAGTTAAGCAAGAAGACTTAACGTCACGAAGAGGTACTATTAAGATCTTGGATAGGAAGGAACATGTCCTACGCTAAGAAAGGTCATACCACAAGTTAAAGTTTTGTGGAGGAATCATCTTATAGAGAAATGACACGGGAATTAGAAAGCGAAATGAAAGCGAGGTATCCTCACATTTTGAAACACAGTACGTGACGTCAATTTCAAGACGAAATTTCATAAGGAGGGAGGTTGTAAGACCCCAACTTATTATTAATGAAATTTAATTTTTTCTATTTATTATTTTGAAATAGTAAGGGTTGATTTGATTAATGTGGATAGTTATGGGTAAAATACATAAATATTTCAAAATAAGCAGTGGTTATAAAATAGTCATTGTTGTCGGGAATATTCGTTTGGTCGTGGAATATTCAGATCTTTGTCGGGAATATTAAATACGATGCGGTAGCGACCATGTGTGGGCCCCATATGTAAAAGCGATTGGATGATGAAAGCGAAAAATATAAGTTGTTTAAAAATAACTTAGCGTAGTTATTCTAATTAATATTTGTTAAAATACTAGGTGGTTTAAAACACGGTAGCACTGCGGTATTGCACCAATTATTGATTCTTACGTAAAAGGCACTACTCAATAATGGTTACGAATTCTGCTCAAGTATTTTATTTTATTGATTTAATAATTCTTTGCGTTGATATTTTATATTCTTTGTTGTTTCAATAATTGTCATTACACAAGTATTTTTCATTATCGATTTAATAATTCATATTATCTGAATAATATTATTAGATAACATTATTGGCAATGTCTAGAAAGTTCTCATCTAAGGAGAGGTTTAGTCACCTAATTGCGGCGCCAAGAGAAGGAGAAATTCTTATTGGAAAGCCCCTCTTTCTAGAGGCGCACGGTTGTCAATATTGTGATTCTCGTAATATTATTTGTGAATAATTAATTATTGATTCATATGATGAGAAAATATTGATTTTATGTGGATATAGATGGAGAAAATTTTTAATGTGACAATTGTTGAAAATTGAAATTTTATCTTTTACGATAAAATAATACATTTAAATATATTATTATATTTTAATAATATAATAATGGTGATATTTTTACAACGAATGTGGGATATATGAGTATACGAGGAGGAAGAGTATTTTTGTTGTAATAAATGTTTAGAACATGTTAAACATGTCGGTGGACCCCATTTATTGACTGAAATTTGATTATAGCCTGTAAAATATCCCGTTTGTGGATTTTGGTCAATTTCTGTTTGGAATTTGGAAAAACTTTCTTCTGCAAAGTTGTAGAGAATTGAATTTCCTATAAAAGTTGCGTGTTTCGAATTTTCTGACAAAAGGATTATTTATTATGAATTATTGAAGTTCTGAAGCTCCGAAATAATTATTTTTTGGAAGTTTAAAATATTTTAAATATGAAAAACATTTTTTGTCATTATTGTGGGTCTTGCATGTGTTGGAATTTGCTGAATTCAGATCCTTAAAAGTGGGCGTGGAAATTATAATATATATATTAATATTTTATTAAATTTTCTATTTTGGTGTTCTAGCGATTTTCCTATAAATAGGGTCTTAGGTTAGAATTGAAAATCACAATTTAAGCTGAAATTTTCTCTCTATATTATCGAGCGTATTCTTGTGAGTATTTTGAGTATTGCTTACTATCTGATTGCAAGTTCAAGTCATGCTTTATATCAGGTGTTTTATTTAGAAATCTTGATCTTTCGAGGTAAGGGATATTATTTTTTTCAGTAATGATATTATTTCTTCAATATCATTATCTTTGAAATATTATCTCAAGTTTTTATCAAATTTGGAACTTTTGGTTTGTGAGTTACTTATTCACGATATATCGACATTATTCACGAATCAAACCTTATTCATTGAAAAAATAAAATTTTTCCTTTTCGTCTAAAATATCTATTGTGGATACTAGCTTTGATTGTATCCATGTTTTGATCATTCTTGAATTTTACACCACTATGATTATTTTTGAGGTATTTTTGGACATGGATAAAACAAAGTACGAATCCTTAATCCTTAATCCTTGTCATTTTGTTTCACTTTGGATTCGTTTTTTAAAATATTTTTCATCATCCTCGGTCTTAAATGATGATATTATTGAATATCTTTGGCACGTAGTGCAAAGATGAATGATTCGATGAATATCTTTGGCCCGTAGTGTAAAGATGATGAGCAGTGTTTAGATGAAACATGATTAAGTGATGAATATCTTTGGCACTGTAGTACAAAGATGAATATTTGATTCGGATGTATATTGATTGATGTTCTGAGGATAAAAGATAGGCGATGAACTTTTAAATTCATACATAGAAGATAGTAGTTTGCATTCTCTACTTAACTCTTCTAATGAATTATTTTTTCATTGCGAATATTGATTTAAAATTTGTTGTCTATTGTATTCTATTAGATTTTTCCTGTTGAAGACTAACGATAATTTGTTGTATATTATCTTAGTCATAATATTCTTTCTTGGGCTAGTTGAGCTCACCCTTTTCCTTTTTGTCCCATTTTTCTTCTCGGGAGGCGAGAATATAAGCGAGTACGCAGTCTGGGTATGGAATGAAAGTTCTAGAGAGAGTTGTTTAGTAGTCCTCACCATTTTTTTTAAAATAATGTATCAATAAATGTGATGAGGATTTATTTGAGTATAGATATTGTCTAGAAGATAATATTTGTATTCAAACTCACAGCTTTTCTTGTTGTAATAATAAAGTTGTAGTTGTTTACATGTACCATGTATTGACAACTCGGAATGGGTGATGTATACCTATTTTGGGGGCGTCACGTAGATGGAGGTACTATACTGTAATTCGTATTTTTTCACATGATTATACTATTGATTCACATGATTGAACTATTGATTCACATTATTTACTATTAGGGGAGTTGGTGCAAGATTGATAATACTTGCAGGACCAAATTAAAAATGAAAGAAAAGTTGGAGGTATTGTACTGTAATTTTTGAGCCCCAAAACGTGCAATTATCGAAACTATATTTTTCTATAAATAGAAGCTCATTCTTCCTTCATTCTCACCAATTCACAAAAGCTTTAGAGCGATTATTATAGAGGGAAATTATAGAGAGAAAGAAGAAGAGAAATCTGCTACTCACTATTCCATTATCCAGTTTTTCCAAGGTAGGGAATATTATTTGTTGTACTTGTAGGGAGTATTATTTCTTTCTTATCTATGAAGAGAACTTACATTATTCCATCCTTTATTATTACATTGGAATAACTCAGTATCGCTGCTACCTATACTTGGTGAAATTCTTACATTGTTCCATTCTTTATCATTACATTGGAACATCCACGTCTACGTGTGTTCTCTGTGGGACCTAGTTAAATCTTTATTATTACGTTGGAATATCATCGTATCATGCGTTTACGCCGGACTGATTCCGTCTTTATTATTCTTTTGGAATATCACATGCATGCGTTTTGTGGGACCTAATTCCGTTATTTATTATTCTATTGGAATAACCTGCCTGTGCGGTCTATCGCATGCTTGGTGATTTCTTTTGTTATTCCATTCCTTATTATACTCAGTTGGTTAAAGTTTTAACTTCTATACTCCATGAAATTAGTGGAATATCCTTGATATTTGCGCTTCATCCAGTATCTTTTCATGGAAATATTCTTCTGAGCATTCTTGAATTTTACTCTACAAAACAATATCATGTTGACAATTTGGACGTTATTAGATCCTGGATAAAATAATTCTTGAACTTGTTTTATTGAATTCTTATATCATTGTTATCATCCTCATGTTTATATTTTGTTGAAAGTCATATCGTGGCCTATAGTGCATAGATGGACTTGGTATGATTATGACTGAGGATTATTCGGTGTAATTATGGTAGTAATGTTACAAATGATGTGGTAAAAGTTCTCATTGGTCGTAGTGCATTGATGGGACGATTGTTGGCATGATCATGACCCTTATTGAATACACAAATATTCTTGGCGTGTAGTACATGGATAATTGTGGTCGTGATACTAAAGAATATCCTTGGGTCAGAAAAGGGGGGTGATTCGATGATGTGGATTATTTATTGTGAGTCCCCGTGATAAAAGTGATAAAAACCTTCTAAATCATAAAAGATAGTAGATTTTATTCTCTACTTGACTCTTTTAATGGATTACTTGTTCGCCGCAGGTTAAACTTGATGGTTGTTATATTATATTAGTTTAACACTGTTGAAGGCTAACGATATTATATTACGCATTATCTTAGTCATAATATTTTCTCTCTTTGGGCTAGTTGAGCTCACCCTTTTACTTTCATTGTTTCTTCAGTGAAATGAGAACATAGCGAGGACTAGTCGGGAAGCGGGTGACGGGCCAAATGATAGCATTAGCAGTCCTCACTATTCTGTGAAATAGTGTGATAATAATTGTTATGGGGACTCCTTTTGAGTTTGTATAATCTCTAGTAGATAATATTTGTATTCAAACTCACAGCTTATGTGTTGTCAGACTTGCATACCCACGGTTGTATTATTAAGTTGTATTTGAATTTTGTACCATGTAAGTGGCGACCCAAGATGGGTGACGTATACCTAATTTTGGGGGCGTCACAATACCCGCTCCAGAAGTAGCACTTATTCCAAGAGTGGGAATAGCCCAGAAGAGGTTCAAAATCTCAGTGAAGGGATAAGAGATGAACACCAAGAGATCTCAATAAATTATATATATGATGAGAAAATATGGGATCAAAGCAAAGTCATGATTAATGATATATTTGCTTTCTCTATAGCATCAGATATTACTTTAATTCATGACACGGATCCTGACCCACAAAACGTGGAAGAATGTCGGAAAAGAAAAGATTGGCCAAAATGGAAAGATGCTATTCAAACTGAGCTACAATCTCTATTGAAAAGAGAAGTATTTGGGAGAGTCAAACACCGTTGGGTGTAATCCCGGTTTGAAACAAATGGGTATTTGTACGAAAGCGAAATGAGAAAAATGAAATTGTGAGATACAAAGCCCGACTTGTAGCTCAAGGGTTTTCACAAAAACCTAGTATTGATTATCAGGATACATACTCTCCAGTAATGGATGGAGTCACTTTTCGATTTCTGATAGGTATGGCAACCATGGAAGGTTTGGAAACACGTCTGATGGATGTTGTAACAGCATACCTATATGGCTCACTTGATAGTGAGATTTACATGAGAATCCCTGAAGAATTGAAAATGGCTGAATCACAAAGGCCCCATCACATATATTCAATCAAGTTACAACGCTCATTGTATGGATTGAAACAGTCTAGTCATATGTGGTATAATCGACTTAGTGATTATTTAATAAAAGATGGATATATAAATGATCAAGTATGTCCATGTGTTTTTATTAAGAAATCACAAAGTGGATTTTCCATCATTGCTGTATATGTGGATGATTTGAATCTTGTAGGTACTCCTGAAGAACTCACAAGAACTGCTACTTATTTAAAAGATGAATTTGAAATGAAAGATCTTGGAAAGACAAAATTCGCATTTGAGAATACAAGTAGAGCATTTAGCATCCGGAATTTTTGTTCATCAATCCACATATCTTTGAAAAGATTCTCGGTCATTTTCATATGGATAAAGCTCATCCTTTGACTACCTCGATGGTTGTTCGATCTTTAGAAGTTGATAAAGATCCATTTTACCTCTAGAAAGTGGGGGAAGAAGTTCTTGGACACGAAGTTCCATACCTAAGTGCGATAGGTGCTCTTATGTATCTTTGCAAACAAGAGACTGCTAATAGGATATTACTTTTCTTTGTCAACTTGTTAAAGAAGATACGCTTCTTCTCCCACTAAAAGACATTGGGATGGGATTAAACACATTTTGAGATACCTCCGTGGAAGTATAGATCTTGGGTTATTTTATCCAAGAAATTCAACGTCGCAATTGGTTGGATATGCCGATGCAAGATATTTATCAGATCCACATAATGGAAGATCACAAATAGGTTATGTATTTACATATTGTGACACGGCTATATCTTGGAAATCCACAAAGCAAACCATGACAGCTACATCTTCAAATCACTCGAGATTCTCGCTATACACGTGAAAGCAATGAGAGAGAGTGTGTTTGGTTGAGATCAATTATTCAGCATATTCAAAAGTCATGTGGATTACCATCAATCAAAGACATTCCTACAATTCTGTATGAGGATAACGCTGCATGCATTAGCAAGACAAATCAAATGCATATATCATTTTGATTTTGCGGTCATAAGACTTGAAAATATTTTGAATGCTACTTATATTTTTAAATTTATAATTAATTTGACTTATTTAACTTTTGAAAACAATAAATAATATATTTAGTATTGCTATATATAATTTATGGAAATTAATATTTCCACGTGAAAATGTCGCTATAGGTTCTACAACGACGATTTTTATATGAAAATATCAAAAAATAATATAAAAATATCAGTTTCCATACTTTATATATCATCCCATCCCAAGTTAAAATATGAGAGGACTGAGTACTACTCCCTCCGTCCCTAATTATTTGACGTTTTAGAAGTGGATACAAAAATTAAGATAATGATTAGAAATCATTAAATATAGTATTCAATTGTCTATAATACCATTAAATCTTTTGTTGGGATAAAGAGAGTTTTGTTGGATAAGGAGAGAGAAAGAGTTTAAAGTATCAAAAAAATAGGTAGAATAATGAGGTAATTTTAGAAAAAAATGTTATTAATTCTTCTAGATTTGAATAAACGTCAAATAATTAGGGACAAATAAAAAACACTAAAACGTCAAATAATTAGAGACGGAGGGAGTACATTTTAACAAATCCATCCAGGCATTTGCGCGTCATTCAGGAGTCGGGAGAAACAGGACCAAAGAAACTCAGGCCCTAACCTTTCTTTGTATTCTTACGTCTTTGCCCATTGCGTGCCTTACACCTCATCTTTTGTCTGGGCATAAATGTCGGATCAGGATCCTCTATGATGATTTATATGTGAGGATTTTGTGAAAATTTTGTTGTAGGGCTGATAACTAGGTTTGGCAAAATATGATTATGGGTTGGTTTTGGCTTTCAAAATACGGTTATGCTTCCATTTATGAACTAAAACCATATTAACTATTTTTAATATGGGTTATATGGGTTAATTGGGGGAGGTACTATACCGGTCGTTAACCAGTACATTGTTATTTTTTTTTTACCATAATTATAAGAATAATAAATAAAAAATAATAGAGCAAGTTTGAATAAAAAATTGTAAAAGAAAGTATATTTTTAATTGCAAAAATACTGTAAATTTACAGTGTTTTTGCAATTAAAATAAATAAATAAAATAACACATGTACCGGTCGTTAGTCCGATACAATGTGTACCGGACGCACCCACAACCCTATATGGGTTGGAACCATATGGTTATGGTTAAAAATCATATTAACCATTTTAAGATTTTTTGACTTTTAAACAAAATTTTTAAAAAATAAAATTAATATATACTATAGATAGAGAGATGGATATAAGGGGTGGGTAGGTTAGGGGGGTGGGGGTGGAGATGACAACACATAAAAAAGGAGATCCAATGACTCACAATTCTTTTTTTTGTCTGTGCATCAAAACCATCAAAACGACGTCGTTTTGATATGAATATTTTTTTATAAATTGACAAAAAATTAGAAGCCACCAAACGCCGTTTATTTTTACATATAATTATTTTAAATTTCTTGATTATTCTATATATGATTTTTTTTATATATATTTAATAACTTAGCCTTGCTATTAATATTAAGATAACTACAAATTTGGCTAAAATAAATAAATAAATATATTTGGTTATAATTATCGTTAATGTATTCAATGTGGCTTTAGTTATTTTTCTTTTATTATTGTTTTTGTTTGTTTATTTATATTATTACTTATTATTATTATTATTTGTATTTATCATTCCATAAAAAGAGTTTATTCTAAACCTTTATTATTTATATATTCCTTTATATATTTTTTTATTATTTATAATTATTTTACTTTACCTCTCGTAATCCACTGCTCAACAGAGAAAATCACCATCACAACTCAAATACTATTTTAAATATATTCTTTTTTACTTTACTTCATTTGTTTGGTAAAAGTAAACTGCGTTTGGTGGCCTTCTATTATTTCTGTCAACTTGTAAATAAAAATTCCTATCAAAACAACGTCGTTTTGATATACAGACAAAAAAAAGAGTTGTGAGTCATTAGATCTCTTTTATAATGTGTTGTCAATCCTATAGCAAAACCCTTATAATAATAATCTATTAAACGAATCAGAATTAGAATGAAAATGTACTGGCGGTGTCATTCATACTTAATGGACGGACTGGACATACTTCCTGGTTGGCCCACTGGAAGTGGAAGGATATGAGTTTTAAGTAGGTTGGCTTGGAGACTGTCGGTCCCATATTTTTGTTTCAACTTTTATCTCTACCTTTTTTGAATATCTGTTCAAACTAAACCTTTTTAAGTTTATAAATGCTTTCTTCTCCTTTTTATTATTGTTAACTATACAATTATAGATGTTTTCTTCTCCTTTTTCTTTATGCTTTATTCTCCTTGTCCTGAAATGTACTAAAAAGACGTATAGATAGATTTTGTTCATTTAATCAGCATTTATATGGTTGTCCCCTTCTATAACAAATGCATCGTGGTTAAGGGTGTAAATGAACCAAGTCCATTCGAATATTGAGTTGCTCAGATTTAGTTCACAAAATTTATCGAGTATAAAATAAGGTTTGATTGAGGTTCATTTAGCTACCGATTCGAGCACGATTCCGAATCGAGCCCAAACAGTTTAGACTTTTCCAACGAATATGATCCGAGTATCAATAGAAAATTATAAATTTAAGGAAGTTCGAGTAATTTAGCGAATTTTAAAATATGCTCATACTTGAATCATTTATATTTCGAGTCGAGCTCGAATCGAACTTTTAGTCGAACAAGTATGAATCGAGCCCGAATTGTTTGCTCATTTTACAACCTTAATCGTGGTGCCCCCAGCCTTTTGTAGTAGCATCAACTATAAATAGGAAAAACAAGTATATATATATATATATAATCAAGTTACACCACATGGATATGGATATGAGATACATGATCCCACTCCTAATAAATTTTCTAAAATCCAAAGTAGCCTTGCCTTGGATTTGGGATCCCTACAACATTGCCCTGCTAAATGAGCCTTTTGTTTTGCTCAACTTTTGGATTTTATGCTTTCTCCTCCTTGTCATGCCCTTCACTTCCATTAAGCTCCTCCTAAGTACCACTACCACTACCACTACCAGCAGCAGTTGCTCGTGGGGTGCTAACCGGCACATAAATTTTAGTGTTGGGGATTTCTCCGTCGCAGTTTTTGTGTCAACGGTGGTTGCGCTCATTTTCCCGCAAGCGCTGTTTTGGTATGCCTACCCTCTCGTAAGCATTTTCTTCTCCCCTCTCAATGCTTGCCTTTTTAACCGCTTCAAGTTGTGGTGGCGAGCCACCTTCCACGCCGTCGTTCCGGTGCCTGACCCCACTGATCACATACAACTACAAATCCTACAACAAGACCCAAGTCTAGAAGATGGAGTACTTCAAAATCAAACAGGACAGGTTTAATTGGTGTTCACAATTTTACTACTGTTACTAGTTAAGTTGATATATATATATATATATATATATATATATATATATATGAAAACTCTGATAAAACAGATCACAGCAACAATGAAATGTGGCGAGAGAAAATTCTTCTCATTTTCATCAGAAAGTTATTACAAAAACAGTAGTAGAAAAACATACACACCAAAACTATTTATACTAAAAATATTGCTTGAAAGATAAGCTAACCTTACCACTAACTCTAGTTAATTCTAATCTAACTATAGTATATAAGTTAGCTTGCTGTCACTATCAAGTGATCAGCACTATTCCAGTGCTTCTCTGCTCCATCATAAGGACTGGATGTGTTCACACTACTATTATCTGTCATGTCATGCTTTGTAGTTGTAGTCACAATGCTAAGGCATTTTATCATGGAAAGCTTCAGGCCTTTAGTGTCATGTGGACGTGGTGCTGCTTTACATGATACTAATCTTTGGTCTTATAGTTCTTTCAGAATTTATTCTTTGCGATTCTTGTAGTATCCTTAATATTCCCCCCACAAGTTGAAGGTGTGCAATGATTTCATAGGTTCAACTTGGAAAGGATATTCCAGTGAGAATAGCGAGCCAAAGGTTTAGTGAAAATATCTGCCAACTGAGCTGTTGTAGAAATATAAACAGGGAGAATGATACCTTCAAGAACCTTATCACGCACAAAGTGACAGTCTAGCTCAATATGTTTGGTACGAGCATGTTGAACTGGATTAGATGCAATGTTGATAGCATCACTATTGTCAACATGAATAACTGTAGGCTTAGAAACTAGAACCTGTAAATCAGTTAACAATCCATGAAGCCATAATAATTCACAAGTGGTCATAGCTAAAGCACGATATTCTGCTTCAGCAGAGGAACGAGAGACCACTGTTTGCTTCTTAGCTTGCCAAGAAATAAGAGAAGAACCAAGAAGAAAACAATATCCAGTAATGGATCGTCTGGACTGCTTACAAGTACCCCAATCACTATCACTATAGCCAACTAAGTCAAAAGAATTTGCAGCAGAAAACCATAAACTTTGGCCAATAGTAAACTTAACATATCGAAGAACTCTGAGAAGAGCTTTGAAATGAGGTTCTCGTGGTGCAGAAACAAACTGACTAAGATGGTGAGCAGTAAAGGAGAGATCAGGCCTGGTGATGGTCAAATACATAAGTTTACCTATCAAACGTCTGTATAAAGAAGCATCACTAGCAGATAATAAAAGACCCTCATCAGCTTGGAGTCGTTTGTTAGTATCCATGGGAATACTCAAAGGCTTACTAGCCAAAAGACCAGCATCTGTGACTAGATCCAGAGCATACTTCTTCTGACTAAGAGACATACCGTCAGAAGTTCGAAATACTTCAATACCTAGATAATAGGATATCAAACCAAGATCCTTTATACTAAATTGATTGTCAAGAAAAACTTTCAATTGAGTAATATGATCCTCATTGTTTCCACAAACCAAGATGTCATCAACATATACTAGAACAGCAGTAAAAGAATCTGTAGTAGTAATGGTAAACAATGAATAATCCGCATGTGATTGTGTATATCCCAATTGTAGTAGTGCTGCAGTCAGTTTCTCAAACCATTTTCTAGAAGCCTGCTTAAGTCCATACAAGGATTTGAGCAATCTATAAACAGGTCTAGAAGTTGATGTAGAAGGAAAATTAGGGGTATAACCCTGTGGTAAGTCCATATAGACTTCTTCATCTAAATCACCATGTAAAAATGCATTGTTAACATCAAGTTAATGCACATGCCATTTTCTAGCTGTGGCTAAAGCCAAAAGGGTTCGGACAGTTACCATTTTTGCGACTGGTGCAAAAGTCTCATGATAATCAACTCCTTCAGACTGTGTAAAACCTTTAGCAACTAACCGTGCTTTATATCTTTCAATTGTGCCATCTGCATAATGTTTAATTTTATATACCCATTTACAGCCAATGGATTTCTTCTCAGGAGGTAAAGATTGAACTATCCAAGTGTTATTGTCTTCAAGAGCCTTTAACTCTTTATGCATAGCCTCAATCCACTTGGGATTATGCATAGCTTGATGATAAAACATTGGTTCTGAATGGGCAGAGATAGATGCCATAAGAGATTGATGATGGGATGGCAACTTATCATAGGTAAGATATTGAGATAAGGCATATATACTTGTCAGATACAGTAGAAACAGTGATGGTATTCACACTTGAAATTCCAGAAACATGATAATCTTGCATCCATAAAGGAGTAGTTTTCTGTCGCAATGATGTTCTTAGTGGAATAAGGGGGGCATTGTGTTGGAAAAGAGAATCATCATGTGAAGTAATATGTGGTTCAAAAGATATAGGTGAGTTTGAAGAACTGAAAATGGGGGAGGAAGAATTGATATAGGGATTGACAGTAGAATGCCAATAATGATCATTCACAGAAGTAGAAATAAGGGTGAAATCTAGATTGAAGTTAGATTTGAAAGGAAAAATGTGTTCATGAAACAAAACATGTCTTGTAACAAATATAGTCTTGTCTTTCAAAGAATACAGTTTGTATCCTTTGTGATTATATGGATAGCCAATGAAAACTGCAGGAATAGCTCTAGGATCTAATTTATCAAGATAATGTACTAAAGCATAACACAAACATCCAAATACTTTCAGATGGTGATACTCTGGAGGCTTGTTAAACAACAACTAATAAGGTGTTTGAAATTGTAAAATAGATGATAATAACCTGTTGATAATGTATGTTGCAGTCAATAGGCAATATCCCCAAAAATGTTTAGGAGTAGAACTTTAAAATCGTAAGGCTCTAGAATTTCAAGTAATTGCCTATGCTTCCTTTCAACCCTTCCATTTTGTTGAGGAGTATGAGTACAAGAATTTTGATGATCAATACCAAAACGAGAAAGTAACAGTTTGACTTCTTTCCACATAAATTCGGTACCATTATCAGATCTCAAATTTTTAACTGTTGTACCAAAATGATTTTGAGTATACAAAATAAAATCTTGAAGAGTAGAGCAAACATGTTGTTTGGTAGTCAAAAGAAAAGTCCAAGTTGCTCTAGAATAATCATCAACAAGTGTAAGAAAATACTTGCATCCATTAACAGTAGGTAGCCTATAAGACCCCCATAGATCACAATGCACAAGTTCAAATGGACTAGCAGCTCTAGAATTGCTAACAGGAAATGGAACTTTTGTTTGTTTGGCTAAAGGACATATCAAACAAGGAGTGTTACATTTGTTAGACAACTTGTCTGATATAATATGTATTTTGCTTAGAACTTTATATGAAGTGTGACCTAATCGCTGATGCCAAAGGGAAGTATCAGTAGTACCAACAGCAGTGCAAACAGCCTTGCTTTTATTAGAAGGGGTGTCTAAGTAATATAAGCCATTCTTGCACTCACCAGTAGCAAGGATGCTCATCTAGTACAGGTCCTGAAACTCACAGCCATGTATAGAAAATTTGACACAACAATTAGTATCATGTGTGAGCTTGCTGATAGACAAAAGATTATAATGGAAAGTAGGAATGTATAGGACATTGTGTAAGGATATCTTAGGATTAATCCAGACTGAACCAGATTGTGTAACTGAGATACATGATCCAGTAGGAAGCACCACTTGAATAGGTGCAATAGGTATGATGGAGGTAAAAAGAGTAATATCACAACACATATGATCTGTTGCTCCACTGTTAATGATCCACTGAATACCAGGTTTAACTGAATGAGTATGTAATGAAAGAACAATACCTGCTAAATGATCATCAGGTATAGAAAAATCTTTGAATTTTCCTTTGTCAATGATGCTCAGTATATGATCAAACTTTGCTTCAAGTTGCTCAAATCTGCCATAATCCGCAGAAGGACTTTGAATTTCTTCAGACTGAGCTTGCATTGCCTTTGGTCCAGTATAAACATAACTCTTTTAAGAAAAATTACCAGTTCTTTGAGTGAAATTTCCTTTCTTAGTCATTCCAGATGTGTTACCAGATCCAGGTAATTGATTCTTAGGTTTATTGTGTAAAGGATGTCCTTTAGGATAGCCATTAAGTTTGAAGCAAGTCTCTCTAATGTGATTCTTGCCATGACAATAACTACATTCCATGCCTTCCTTAGAAACTTGAGGTTTATACTGAGTATTAACAAATCTGTTTCTGTTTTGAAAACCAGAAGTAGAACTAGTTTGAAAACCAGTATTAGAAGCAAGAGCCATGACATTAGGATTTGTATTTCCAGTCTGATAGCCTTGCCTCTGTTTTTCATCTTGTTTGATCAAAGAGTATGCATGAGTCACTGTAGGTAAAGGACTCATCATGAGGATTTGACCCCTGCAGTTGCAAAACTATCATGTAGTCCCATTAAGAACTGCATTAGTTTCCTCCTTTGCTCCTGTTCATCTTGTGCTTTAGATGCACCACATGTACATTTAGAAACTACTTCAAGAGCAGCATGTTCATCCCACAGTCCTTTTAATTTGTGATAATACATATCAACTGATAGATTTTCTTGCCATAAAGTGCTTATGTCCTTTTGAAGTTCATAAATCCTATGTCCATCAATGCTTGAAAATCTTTCATTCAATTCATTCCATACAGAGAAGGCATTTTCAACAAATTTCATACTATCACTGATTTCATCACTAACAGTATTCATTATCCAGCTTATTATCATATCATTCATACTCATCCATTGATTATACAAGGTTGAACTCTCAATAGGTGTAGGATATGTTCCATCAGTAACTGTCATCTTATTCTTAGCAGATAAAGCAATTTTGATTGATCTTTTCCATGTAGCAAAATTCTCAGCTCCATTGAGTTTCTTTGAGATTAAAATCATACCTGGATGATCATTATTGTGTAGAAATAATGGATGTGAGTTAGATTCAAATGCACGAAAATCTTCAATGCTCTGCTCTGATTCTTCATGTGTGTTTGATGCAGAAGTCATGATTAAATTCTTCAAGCAAAAAAAATTTCGAATTGAAACAATCGAATGAGTTGAACGTTATGATAGAAATCCAAGGATCTTTAAAATGATCTAGATTTGTAGAGTGGATGAGCAAGAACTGATAAAGGAAAGGAGAAAGAAAAAAAATAAGATGCTCTACACGAGCATAGGCTCTGATACCATGAAAACTCTGATAAAACAGATCACAGCAACAATGAAATGTGGCGAGAGAAAATTCTTCTCATTTTCATCAGAAAGTTATTACAAAAAAAAACAGTAGTAGAAAACATACACACCAAAACTATTTATACTAAAAACATTGCTTGAAAGATAAACTAACCTCACCACTAACTCTAGTTAATTCTAATCTAACTATAGTATATAAGTTAGCTTCTTTGTCACTATCAAGTGATCAAGACTATTCCGATCTTCTCTGCTCCATCATAAGGATTGAATGTGTTCACACTACTATTATCTGTCCTGTCATGCTTTGTTGTAGTCACAATGCTAAGGCATTTTATCATGGAAAGCTTCAGGCCTTTAGTGTCATGTGGACGTAGTCTTCTGCATACATGATACTAATCTTTGGTGCTATAATTATGTGAATGGTGTCTTTGCGATTCTTGTAGTATCCTAATAATATATATATATATATATATATATATATATTGTATATATTGTACGAATTAAAATAACTGTTTGAATTGTTAGATTTTTGTATTGTTATCATTATTATTATATAATTCAGTTCTACTTTTTTTTATAAGAGTACTTTGAGTAAATTAATATTACATAATTTAGTAGGATTCATTAATATAAGAAAATAAAATCACTAATTATTTTATAAATTTTGTGAGACTATTAAAATAAATTTAAAAATTTACTTGCTCTATTTCTTGTATTTTTACTTCGGTGGAATGGAAGGAATATTAAAAATTAGACAAAAATGTTCCTAATAAAATTGTTAATTATTATACAAAAAAAGAGAGTAATACTATCACTATGTGAGAAATTAATTAGTATTTAATAATGCAACAAAATTAGAAACTTAAAAAACCCGCACGCAACTGCCAATAGCAAAAGTAGTTAATACGAAAAAACACAACACAATTAACACGCGGGAACTGTTAAATCCACGCTCTTTTTTGTTATTTCCGCACTGTGGTCCCCACATATTTATCTAACTTATTTTGTAGGACCAATTTACCCTGGTTGAATTAATCCAGTTGCCCAACTCATCTCTTCCTCTCCCTTCCCTTTGCTCAACTCAGTCTCTTCAATCAATCAAATTCCTTTAATCAAACAAATCAATCTAAATCCAAAACAAACAAACCAAAACCATATCTAAATCCAAAACAATACCTTTTGTGTTTATCTGCATAAAGGATCAGGATAGCTCAGGAGGAAAAAGCTTTGAAATTAGGCCAACAAATGGCTGAAAAAAAGCGAGAAGCTGATAGCAGTAGCTCGCCACATAGCCAATACTCTCGGCCACACTGACAACACGGCCGATGATATCCTCCAGATCTTCTCCAATTTCGACGGCAAATTACGACAGAGCTTCCGCCGTACTCGACCGCGTCGAGGATTTGCTGGTTTGTTTTGCCCATACCTATTTGGGCTTCTCTTTACTTTTTTGTAGTTTCGTTACATATTAATGGTATCGGGGCCTTTTAGTGCTTGTGCGTATATAGGTATCAGGAACTGGAGGGTGTGGGTTTGGAGCATAAGCAAAAATTGGAGCTTAGGCTTGATTTAATGAATTTAATGTTTGCCAGGTCTTTTGGATGATATATACATATGGGGTTTGAACAACCGGATTTAGATTTAGATATGTTTTTGGTTTGTTTGTTTTGGATTTGGATTGCTTTGTTTGATTGAAGGAATTTGGATTGATTGAATAATATTTGGAGACTGACTTTAATTCAACGAGGATAGATTGGTCATACAAAATAAGTTTGATAAATATGTGGGGACTGCGGAAATAACAAAAAAGGGTGTGGATTTAACCGTTCCCTTAACGACTATCACTCCAACTCACTTGGTATACTCCGCCCACCTCCTTCACCTCCGGCGGACGGACCTCTCAGAGTCCTGAACAGCCTTAAACCTTCCCCGTCTCTCCAATTTCTCTCTCTAAAACCCTAACTCCCTTCCATTTTCTCTCTCTAAAAATGCAGTATTCAATCTCTCTATCCCTCTCTTCACATTCCCCATTCACCAGATCCGACTGCACAAATTCAGTCTCCGACCTCTCCTCCGGCAGCTCAATTACTTTGCGATCACTCCGATTCTGCGGTCTTAAGAGGGAAGCCTCCTTTGGACTCAAATCTTCCAATTCGTCGAATTTTAACCGATTAATCTCCAAGCAATGTCGTTCGAGGATTATGGTGTCGGCATCTTTATCGCAGAATGGGAATCCGTCTAGTGGTTTTGATTATGATCTCGTCATCGTCAGAGCTGGCGTGGGCGGTCACGGTGTTGCTCTTCATGCCGTTGAGAATGTAACCTTTTTTCCCAATTTAATCGTCCATTTCTTTTTATTTTATGAGTTGTTAATTTATTATTATACATTTGAGGTTCTTAGTTTAAGATTTTGGCTAGAATGATGTCCCTAGCTCTAATTGAGCTCGAGCTTAGCTGGTTAATGTCGCGAGCTGATCACTAGCTGAGCTTGGGTAGCGTGATTCCACAAGTGGTCTATAGACTGATTATTGGTTTGTCATCAGTAAGTTATCATGTTTACTGTTTCAAAAATATGACCCTCCAAGAGTCTCATTTGAATTTTTGCCTTTTTTTTACTCATAATAAGTTTTGCCTATTTTGGGACAAAAGGCAGTTTTTGTGTGGAATTGAGAAGAAATTTTACCTATAGTCCTATACTCTGCTTAATATTTTTCAATTAGTTTTTTTTCTTAAAAAATATTTGAGTATGGGTAAAAAAAAGTATTTGAAAGTATGTATATGAAAGTGTGTTGTAGGAAATAGGAAAAGAAGTCAAAAGTAAAGTATTGCACTCTCTTCTAGAAGAAGGGAGTCTGACTGCAACAAGCTTCAAGAGCTCTGCAACGCTATTTTTCCAGTAGAGTTGATTGTCAGAATTTACTTAATTAAAACATATATTTCTGAATTTTCTAGTATTTACTGTATAGACATTAGTTACCAGCACCTGTACAATTACATATGATGTCAAATTAGATGATAAACTTGAAACATCGTAATAATTTATACCCTACTATGTAAGGGGAATATTTACTTCTAAAATTGATAGAGGGAGTTCGCACTCACTTGACTAGGTATCATTGGGCTAACTTTGATGAAGAGACTACCAAAACTTTGACGAAGAGGTTAAACTTATAACTCAAGAGGACTGATTTTATTTGAAATTCTTACTGTAAAAAATACTTTTACTTCATTGATATATTTAGAACCTTAGTTTGTTGGAATTTCTGTCATGATAATATTAGTTAGTCTTAATTAGTGTGAAATGTAGTAGTACTAGTGATTCAGCAAAAGAGTAACAATACTGCAGTAGAGTTCCAAATTACTTAAAGTTAGCTGGCCTTAGGAAAAGGTCTATAAAGTGTCTGGTGCCTGCATAAATTGGATATGGATGATTGTGTTTTGTATGTTCTCGTGTTCTGTTAAATATGCAGGGATCGTAAACAATAATTTAGTCTATCCTTTGCAGGGATTGAAAACTGCCATCATCGAGGGTGATGTGGTTGGGGGAACCTGTGTAAATCGGGGATGTGTCCCTTCCAAAGCACTTCTTGCTGTAAGCGGCCGTATGCGAGAGCTTCAGAATGAACACCATATGAAGGCTTTTGGTTTACAGGTACTTCCCATTATTGGGTGCCAAAACTTGTAATAATTCTCAAAACCACATTCATTTTGTGGGTTTGTTATTATCTTTTGCTGCAATTTTTGGGTGTACAAAAACCTCGTGAGGAATATAGGAGGAATCATACATATCTTTTGTACCTGTCAAATTATCAGGCTTCTTTAAATTTTAGTTTCTGAATTAAATTCTCTACCATAATCGCTTTAGCTATTACTCTATTTAGTGAGTTGTATTTTTATATATCCTAATTCGATTTTTTTGAGCCGTGCATACGTATAAAGAAGACCTTTTGCATTTTGAGCCTAGAGATGCAATGCAGCTCTTGCTATTTAGTTTTCTGGTAGCTTGTCATTCATAATACACAGCTTCAAAATCGTGTGCACAAAAGGTACAAATGAAGGCTTAGTAGTTACTAAGCAAAATTCAATTTTAACTACTACATTGTTTATTTTCTATATAAACGGGTAATTGGCTGCATATTGTAGCCTCAAACACGTGAACATAAAAAATTAACTTGTTGAATTTGTTTAAGATAATAATAATTCTCATATATTGCGAATACCTGCAGAACATATTATGTTTCTCTTTATTTATTTTATTTATATATTACATCACTTCCTTTCTGCAATGGAAGGTTGACATCTTAAAAATATTCTGTTCATGTGGAAGTCCTCTACTACAAGTTTCTATAAGGACTACTGAAAATATTACATTACTTTCCAACTGATACTAGGGTGTACCAATGCGTCATACATAGTCTTGTAGAAAAAAATCCAAGTCGTGCAGTCTCTGCCAGTGATTCAAAAACCTTATTAGATCAAACCATATGCACTTCTCATAGATGGAGATGCTTTGATCAGGTTGGCAAGTTGTGGCAGACAAGAAAATTTGAATTATTGTTGCTTATTACTTGCAAAACATTATACAATATCCATACTCCCTTCTTTTCTTCCCTTGTTTGATTCCTTATATTCTAATCATATTGTGGTTGAAGAGTAAGCACATAATATTGTTCTTTACATTTTATAATTCATCACAGGTTGCAGCTGCTGGGTATGACAGACAGGCAGTTGCTGATCATGCAAATAATCTTGCTTCCAAAATTCGAAATAACTTGACCAATTCCATGAAAGCTCTTGGTGTGGATATATTGACAGGTGTTGGTACAGTTGTGGTACGTTGCACATGCTGACCTTTTGTTCCTCTGAATTCAGATCAATAAATATATGAAATTGATTTGACATATTACAGTTCATTTTTTGCATATGGTTCGTACTGATTGTAACTAATCAGAAATGACTGTCTGTATGCATTCAGGGTCCACAAAAGGTGAAATATGGAAAAGCTGAAATATTTAGTACTCTTTCATATTATTTAATACTTATTCATATTACAAGTTCAGGTCTATGCATGTGTAAAGTTCGTAAAAATTAATTAAAGATAAACACCACCCACTGTCCAAAACAACATATTTTAATTGTTCACATAATCAGACAAAGGGGCTGGCCTGAGTAAGAGAGTTATTTAAGTGCAATAACTACCGACTAAACATCAAAACCCAAACAAGAATATTCATAAAGTATATTCATCCAAATGCCAAACAGAGGATGAGAGGAAGAAAAGTAGCAAGAAAAAAGAAACAAACATAGAGAGGGAAGAAGTTTGCCAATGATGAATAAAGAAGAAGTCGCCTGCGATGAGTAAAGAAGAAGTGGCATGCGATGGGGCTACGATGGGCTGCAATGGTCGAAGGAGTCGAACTCCAAAGAAGTTGCAAAGGAGGTAGTAACTCGATCTATCTTTTTGTTTTAGGTTTTTTGATTTCCCCCCTTTAGTCCCTTTGTTTTAATTGATGGGTCAATGGGTCATGCCCATGGGTTATGGGTAAATGGTTTAAAACTTAACTTGGGCCAGAGCTGCTAAGGCGTGCGCCTTGGAAACTCGGCGTCTCAAGGTGTCGCCTAGGCGAGCACATGCGACGCCGAGCTGCCAAGGTATGCCTTAACAACTATTCCTCATGTAAACCCTCACCGTGCCCTTCTCTCCATCGCCTGGACGCCGTGAAAATTATTCCAGGATATAGGAACCATTTTTAAATTGGGAGTTGGAGGCGGTGGACAGCGGTTTCCTTTTTAGACTTGCTTTATGGAGTGCAATTGCATCAAGGACAAGGGGGCTCAATGAAATGTGAAGGAAATGAAAGTGGTAAAGTTTCAGTCAAAAATTCTCTAAGATTTTATCAGGCATCTAGCAGAATGATTTTTCCATGGAAGGTAATTTGGAAATCTTTAGTCCCAGTTATGGAAGCATTTTTTGGGTGGATTGTATCTAAGGGTGCTATTCTTATTGTTGATAACTGGAAAAAGAGAGGGTAGATTTTGTTAGGGTGGCTGGAGATTACTTTGATCCTTTGCTTATTTAGTGTTCTTTTTTGAGTAAGCTATGGAAATACTAGTCATCGCTTTTTGGAATTTCATGGGTTTAGAGTGGAGAGGCATTTAAGGAGGAGGTGCGAGATGGTGTCTCACTGCATTATGTTCTCCCTATGGACTTATTGAGGGAGAGAAATCAGATATGTTTTGTGCGGAGGAAAGATGCAGTTTGTAAACTTAGATCCCTGATGCTTTGTATGCTTTTCTTATGGTTGAATGGTGTTTGGCCATAGAGTTCTATTCTTTTTATTGAGGAGTATGTGGTAGGGTAATTTTTAAGAAAAGAAGTATTTCACCAGCAGGTTTGAAATATACTTCTAATAAAAACTCCTACACTTCGTCCAATGATACTCAACTTAGGAGTTAGGACCTAACTTAGGAGTTAGGACCTTGAAATAGCATTAATATTTCTCATTGAAGTTTTTTGACAATAGGATACTAGACTGCTGTTGCTCCATTTTCCCTACTCTCATCTTTAGTAAGGTTTTTAATTTGAGCAAATGAAATTTAGTCTTTCTATGTTCCAGACTTCCACTATTGAGCAGAAAAGTTATCAGGTTACTACTTATTACTATCAGGAGTGGTGGAGTGCTCAAAGAAGCCACTAAACAGTATTTAGTAATTTAAAATAAGAAGCCACTAAACAGTATTTAGTAATTTAAAATAAGATAATCAAAGATTATTATATCCTAGAGTAGAATCTCTCATCTTACCCTGAACCAAACTCAACAAGAAAAATGATGTGTGACAGCAATGATCACAACAATATTAACTGCCAAAATTAAACTCAACAAATACATTAATTTTAAGTCTACGGAAAGAGAGCTACCACTGCTGTTGATGACATAGACACCGACAAATATTCCCTCAGACACTTGCCCTCCGAATAACTGCAAAAAGCACGTGTTAAAGTGATCAACAGTTGGCTGTTTAAGTCTTTAACAGCTGACTATAAACAGCCAACTATCTCCATAGCTCTTCTATATTGATTATTGATGTAATATCTGGTTCATACCTCTCAGCTTATTATTTGAAGTCTGGTTACAATTTAATTGTAGTGGGACATTCAATTGTTGACTAATCTCTTAGTAGTATAATGACTGAAGCTAGTGACTCTCATTCTACTGTAACAATTAGTAGTAATGTTAGAGGAAGCCAGTCAAGCCACCATGGGCTTAATTCTTCCTTACAACTTAGTCCCATTAAATTGGATGGTACAAATCATTTGACTTGGTCTGAAGCATCTTTATTATCAATTAAGGGTAACAAAATGCAGAGTTTTATTAATGGTAAGTCTACAAAACCTGCTGAAACGGATCTGACATGATGATTGGGATTCCGATATCTCCATGGTTAAGACTTGGTTATATAACCCTATGGAACCTCATATCCGTAAGAGTTATTTGTTCTTGCCAATAGCTTTTCACATTTGGACCATAGTTGCTCAAACTTATGCTCATTCTTTCTAGTAACGTGTCAAAAAAGTTTAAACTTCGCACAAGTGTGCGGTAGACATTACAAAAAGAGAAAACAGTTGCTCAGTATTACTATGAGATTACAACATTATGGAAAGAGTTAGATCATTATACAATTTACCCTGCTCACTGTACCATAGATGTAGAGGCTTATCAAAAGCTTATGGAAGAGGATCGCGTTATTGATTTTCTTGTTGGCCTCACTATGGATTATGTTCAAATCCGGGCACATCTAATAGGGCAAGACCCTTTCCCTTCGCTTCAGGATGCTCATGCTTGTGTTTAGCGTGAGGAGAGTCGCCGACAACCGATCACTCTGCCTTAGTTGTGGTTAAACCTTCCAATTTTGTCTCTAAGGATTGGAAGGATAGTCTTTTTTGCGACTATTGTGAAACACCAATGCACACTAAGGAGACTTGTTTCAAACTTCATGGAACTCATGGTCGTGGTCGTGGTCATCCTCCTCGAAGTCATGGAGGTGGTCGTGGTTCTAGTGTTTATATGGTTGAGTCTTCATCATCTGCAGTGCAGTGCCACATATCCCTACTACTCCTAGCACAGACCCAACAACAAGCCCACTTTCTCTCCAAGAAATTGCTATTCTTCGACAGATAATGAACCGCATAGATGCTAGTTCAGCCTCATCTAACTCCTCCCATTTTGCATATCCAGGTATATCACCTTCCATTGTTATATCTTGTTCTTGGATCATTGTCTCCAGAGCATCTGAACACTTGCTTGGTTCGATTTATTTGTTTAGCACTTACCAGCCTAGTTTAAGTAAGGCCACTGTTCGAGTTGCTTATGGCTCTCTTGCCCCTTTCCATGGGCATGCACCCTCTTTTATTGCTAATTTGTTCTCACTGAGTCTCTCCAGTGTTTCGTAATATTTTTTCTTCCTGACTACCGGACAGATGATTGGTAGTGGCAAGGCTTGAGATGACATCTATATTTTTGGAGAATGAACTTTTCTCTCCTAGTCAGGCTCTTCATGTTTCTATTATTTCTCCTCTTGAAACATTGCATCAATGGCACAAACGTTTAGGTCATCCCTCTTTTGGTGTTTTAGAACACTAGTTTCCTAGTCTAGCAAAGAAATGTAGCAGGGACAAGTTCTTTTGTGAACCATGTGAATTGGCCAAGCACAAACGGTCAACCTATCTTGCTAGTAACAATAATCGCAGCGATGTTCCTTTTTCTGTCATTCATTTAGATGTCTGGGGACCCCGTGTTAGTTCTCGTTCAAGCTATCATTGGTTTGTCACCTTTATTGATTGTTTTTCTCTCTATTTTTATTTATTTCTTATGTGTGTGTGTGTATATATAAATAGGGACCTATTCCACAATCAACGTTGCATCCTTAACTAAGAAATGAAATAATGAAATATATATGATGAAAAGGTTCGCACTTCCAAGTTAACTCTTCTCCACACCACCCACCACCAACAAAACACACCCACAGCAAACACAGTGGCCTAAAAAGAAGAAATTGAAAAAACAAAGAAAAGTATAAAAAAGAATCCCATTAACATTCCCAACCATTGCACATTTTACTGCCTATCTAATTTTTTCCCCTCTTTCAGCATGTATTAAGCAAACCCTATGCCAGAAGCTAACGGTTGACCAAGAATCTCCTCCCCATTACTGTCAAACTCTTTTAACCTCCATCTCCTCATCCGACACACGCATTATGAAAGCCCTCAGACTTTTTTCAAAGAGCCCTTAACGGCTGCCATGAAATATCAAATACAGAAAACAGTTAAGTGCAATAACTAATACTTTATGATACTAAACTGGAAATTAAGTTGCATGTTTTAGAAAACAAGTTAACCTCACACTATACAGTGCATATGGTTTGACATAAGGTATAGGAGATGCATTAAACTTCTTTTTTATTGAATTCAGCTCCAACAAGATACTGTCAAAACTCCAATCTGGCTCTGGGTCAACGACAATCCCATCAACATTCAGAGGGCAAGTTCCAATATAACAGGTCCCCTAGTTAAACAAAATCCACAAAATTAGCACTACAAGGAAATTCAGAAACCTAAGCTAAATAATTTCAACCACATTTGGTCACTTGCAACAGTACTAAATTTATAAAAGAAAAAAATTAAAAAACAAAAAGACTTGGAAATTACAATCTGAAGACATGGAGATACAATTTTGTATATTATTCCCAAAATTTAGCATAAAACTAAATCACAAGCAAATTCCATAAAACAAATAAATAAATAAAAGGTTAAAGAATTTAAATGGAGAATCACAACTTACATTGCCACACATTGAAAAATGTTTCCAAAATATATGTTTTTTATTTCGTGTTGCCATCAGACTGTTAAACATAAATACGAATCTGAGTATATACGCCAATCTGTAATTTGAACTCTATTTGGTTAGAAATTAGAACCAAACAACATTAGAAAGTTTATGCACATGTAACAATTTAACAGTTCTCTAAGTTTTCTAGTACTTTTCATCCTCCCCACATGTTCAGTCAAATTCATGTACTCAAGTGAGCAGTATAGCAATTAACGCAAATGACACCTTAATGCACAATTGGTACCTTCCATTAAGACTCAAGCAAGAGTCATTGGCTTAATAAATGGGACATAGCTTAGGGATTGGACTGAAAGGTGTAGGCCACTTCTGTGTATTTTCGTTGTTCTAATAATATATACTTGTTCTGAGTTGCTTATTATTTTCATAAAATAAGTTGTATCGTAAATAAAATATTGTTCTTCTAGTTCATTTATTATTGAGTAGAGGTTGTCTATAATTTGTGTTTTATAGTCTCATCTGAATATGAGTTGCACCTCTACTTGCAGTGCTTACAAATAGAACTTATTTTAATATAATACAATAGATAATGACTAATTTTTAATTAAGCTAATCATTAAAATCTAATATAATACAACAGATAACATTGACCAAAATTCACTTGACGACTAACGACCTAAAATTTTAGTACTCTTTCATGCAAGCTTCGCTATTAAATCCAAGGCTTTATTCTAGAATTTAATCTTAATGACAGGGTTCAAATAAACGGCCGCATTGCTGAAAATCAGAGTATCGATTTGGTTATCTGTGTCACTGCTTCGATAAAATTTGAAATATTATAACTATAAATGTGTGTAAAGTCAAAATTTCGTTATAACGTAGAGAAAAAACGACATAACATAGAAATAAAGACAAAATAACAATTTAACATAGGAAGTAATAATAATAGCAATAATATGAAAACTTGGGAGTCCTTTCGTGGCTCAGAATGTGTAATAGTAATAATAAAATATGAATATCTACATATGAGCTTATCAAATAAAAATAATAATAAAAAAATATTTTTCAATATAATATTAGACAAGTTTACGAGATGTCAATAATATCATTTGGACAATGTTGTACATATTAGATGCTAAGTGTTTATCTAATTGATTTACTTGTTCTCTTGATTTTTTTTCATAATTCTTTAAAAATTTTGTAGCTCCTAACTATCATATGGGTTCGTATTGTGGGATACCAAAACCAATATCGTTACTAAGTCCTTGGATGCATCTTCTTCTAATCAAATAAATTATGTCTAGGTCTTTTTTTGGGTTGGTTTGTTAAAGATGCCACTACAATAATTTAAAACATTTACAAGCCTCAGGTTCATAACGAAGAATTGTCAAACAGAGTTTGGAGAGGTTACCTAAATTATAGTTGAATCCTTGCATTCATGTTTTACATCTATCTGAGCATTTCCTTCCTCAAAGTAGTGGGCTCCACCTGAATGAATACTAGAGAAAGCATAATCATTAGTTTTGGTCCAAATGAGTCGAAAAGAGAGTCAACATAAAATGTAAAAGTATACTATTTATATACAAAATCCTTGGTGATACATTTCAATAGTTATCTACCTTGACTCGACCTCTTATTTCCACAATTTTCAAGTCATATTTAAACTTGATCTATTGTACGCCAACTTCCATTACTGCAACATAAGCCACAAAATATCAACGATAAGTGAACAATTAATAAGTAGAACTTTGTACATTTTCTCCAAAAACAAAATGAGATACAAAGTAGTTGCAAATTAACATAGGTAATTGGAAAATGTTTGAGGAAAGGTGAAAATATGTCATTTTAGTTGTTGAACATATCACTTTAGTTAAGACAACTTCATAAATTATTCCAATCATCATTTTCTTAAAGCACATCAAATTTTGAAAGAAAAATTTTAATCTACTACTGAGGAGTACTATATTAGCCATTAGTAGCGGTGGAAAAAACAAATGTTGGACACGGATTGGACTCATATTGGACGCGTTTTGGACGCGAATTGGACACATTTTGGACGCGGATTGGACGCGTTTTGAATGCGGATTGGACGCCGAATCGACGCGTATTGGACGCGTTTTGCATGCGGATTGTACGCGGATTAGACGAGGATTGGACGCGTTTTGGATGCAGATTGAAGGGACGCGTGTTTTGGATGCAGATTGAAGTCCAAAATGAGTCCAAAACGCGTCCAAAAAGAGTACAAAACGCGTTCAATATGCGACCAATTCGCGTCCAATCCAATGCCAAGCGGTTTGAAGTCCAAAACACGTCCAAGACGCAACCAAAACTCGTCCAAAACTAGTTCAAAACGCGTCCAATCTGCGTACAATCCGCATCCAATCCGCGTCCAATCCAACGCCGAGCTGCCAAGGCGCGCCCTTCTCTCTATCGCCTGGACATCTAGGCAACGCCGTGAGAACTATGGGCACTTCACCTTCAACTGAAAAGTCCATGTAGCACCGTCTTTACCCATTCAGCGACAAAATTTATGTTGCCACTTGCTATGTATACTGAATTAGCACAAGTTCTTGTTAGTTCAAGAAACAATTTTGGAATATTCCTCATAAATCTGACCTAGAGAGACTTAGCCAACAAATTGGAATTTATTTCTAGTTAATGTAGAGAAATGGGCTTTTGCATATGAATAGTTTCTAAAATTTTGGTTTTATTGTATAATTTCAACTTTTTCAGCCGCAAGCAAGAGAAAGAGTTGAAAAGGATGGATTTGAAATTAGTGTTGCCAAGACTAGCTTCAAGGCTAATACAAAAGCCCTTGCTGAAAATGAAGGGGATGGAATTGCTAAGGTAATATATACCTTCTTGGACTGGAATTTATGACCTGGTGTGCTGAATAATCTTTTCTCTGTTTTGTACTTTGTGTACTAGAGTTACTTCTAACTTGGTTTGAAATTTGGTTCTGTTCTTGCCGAAACATATTGTTTTATGCTGTTGATTTACAGACCAGACAATGGTGAGATCCTTGGAGTTCATATCTTTGGGTTGCATGCTGCCGACCTCATACACGAAGCATCTAACGCAATAGCTTTGGGAACACGTATACAGGTTTAATTTTGTTTTTTAACAAGCACTTTTAGCACACGAGTTTCTTTGATTTCCTACAGAGGTATTCACTTAAATTTGGTTAACTCAAGCTCATCGTGTCAATTAGACATACCTAGGACTATAGTGCCAGTTGTAATTTCCTAGGTAAAAAAATCGTTCTAAATTTGGAATTAAATTAATCTCAAGTTTTAACTCCACGTCTATTGTTTGATAAAACGGGAGCTCAGCAGTTCCTAACAAAAAACAGTCAACAGTCTTTTACTTCGTGCATATATACTATAGTTTTGTACAGAATATAAAAGAGTATCAATTGTGCATTCATAAAGTCAACCAGCAAAGCAGGATTGTTGGGCTCTTGCAGACCCATATGTTTCTTTATTTGAGAAAGAAAGCAAAAAGTGAGTCTGTAAACATGACAATCAATACTCCTATACCAAATATAGGAGTTGTGACTCCCCCAAAATCGGTTTACATCACCCATCTTGAGTCGCCAAATACATGGTACAGAATTCAAATACAAACTTAATTATACAACAGTCATGTAAAATACGACTAAACATATGCTGTGAGTTTTAATACAAATATTGTCATCTAGACATTATACAAACTCAATGGGGTCCTCATTACATTTATTATTACACTATTTCATAGAATAGTGAAGACTACTAATGCACCATCTAAGACCATCACTCTGTTTTCCGACTAGTCCCTGCTACGTTCTCATTTCCTGAAGAGAACAATGAAAGCAAAAGGGTGAGCTCAACTAGCCCAGTAAGAAATATTATGACTAAGATAATGCATAATAATTTATCGTTAGCCTTCAACAGTGTTAAACTGATAAAATATAATAAATATCAAGTTTAACTGCAGCGGAACAAGCAATCCATTAGAAGAGTCAAGTAGAGAATAAAATCTACTATTTTCTATGATTTAAAAGGTTTTTCATCACTTTTATTGTTGGGACTCAGCTTAATAAATAATTCACATCATTGAATCACCCCCTGCACTACGGCCAAGGACATTCTTTAGTATCACGACCACAAATTATCCATGCACTACGGGCCAAGGACATTCGTGTATTCATTAATGGTCATGATCATGCCAACAACTGTCCATCAATGCACTACGGGCCAATGAAAACTTTTACCACATCATTTGTAACATTACGGTCATGATTACACCGAATAATCTCTCGTCATAAGCATACCAAGTCCATCTATGCACTACAGGCCACAAATGACTTTCAACGAAATATAAACATGAGGATGATGACAATGATATAAGAATTCAATAAAACAAGTTCAAGAATTAATTTATCCAGGAACTAATAACGTCCAAATTGTCAACATGATACTTCTTTGTAGAGAAAAATTCAAGAATGTTCGGAAGAATATTTTCATGAAAAGATATCTTTGGATGAAGCGCAAATATCGAGGATATTACACTAATTTCATGGAGTATAGAAGTCAAAGTTTTAACCAATGAGTATAATAAAGAATGGAATAACAAAAGAAATCACCGGCATGCGATGATCAAGACATTAAGCGAGTTATTCCAATGAATAATAAATAACGGAACCAGTCCGGTGTGAAACGCATGATCGGATATTTCAACAAAATAATAAAGATGGAACTGTGTTCTACGGTAGAAACGCATGCAGACATGGATATTCAATGTAATAATAAAGTATGGAACCGGTCAAGCCGTAAAACGCATGCATACATGATATTCCAATGTAATCATAAAGAATGGAATAATGTAAGAATTTCACCAAGTATAGGGTAGCTGGCAGATACAAAAGTTATTCCAAGCCAGAATAATAAATAATGGAATAATGAAGTTCTCTTCATGAATACAAAAGAAATAATACCCCTTACCGTGAAAAAGAACCGGATATAAGAGTAGGGAAGTAGCAGAATACTTTTCTATAGTTTCTCTATAATTTCTCTCTAGAGTTTCAGTGAATTCGTAAGAAATAATGAAAGAATGAACTTCTATTTATAGAAGAATGGAAATGCACTGTGCAAGGATTTTTCTCACGGATGCAACAATTATGCAATCAGATGAAAATGTTTTTGTAACCCACAGACACCATTTGTCAACCAACCAACCAATAAGAATAAAGCAAAATTATAATATATATATATATATATATATATATATATAAACCACACATGTTATAAACATATATATGCATATAATACTAATTACCTTTTGTAAAGCAACATCATTTTCCCCACCATTTCCCACCACATATATAAATACTTATTATTCACACACACCACAACCCACTCACCCACATTTAATATATATAAATACACCCATCACTCCACCACTCCACCCCATACACGGTTGAAAATCCCTCCTACAAAATCATTCATCCCACTAGTGGCCCCAACCAAATATATATATACCGAAAATTTTCTACCGATTACTTTGAAAAATGGGTAAATGGGGGTCCATAAAATAATCAAAACTTCATAAAAATCACCTTAATAATTTTAACAACATATATCATCATTATTATAATTCACAATATTAATCGACTGTGTCGTTTAAAAGGAAAGAGGGGCTTTCAATAAGAATTTCTCCCTATGGCGCATGATTAGGTGACCAAACCTCTCATCGATGAACTTCTAGACATCGTTAATATTACAAATAATAATATTAATAACTTTGTCGTCTCAATTATTGATTTAATAATATATAAAATATTGCCAATAATTGAATCAAATAACGTGAGATATTATAAAGCAATTCTGTGTAATAATAATTGAACAAACCGAGTGACTTCTCACGTAAGCATCAATAATCAATACCGTAGTACTCTTTTGTGTAACTACGCGTAGACATTTATTTTTTTAACACGGGTGTTTCAACAAGTTAATTAACGGTAAAACTTCCGTCGTTATTTTCATAAAGTATTTTTGTCGTTTTCTCAATCCGACTAATTCCGTTGTGGGGTCCACCAATGATTGTGTTGTTGTACGAATATTCCCCGACTAATCGAATATTATATAACAACTTGCGTACTTTGCAAAATTTATAAATATTACCCACAACTATAACATTATATCAAATTCATTCCATAATATTCAAAAATGATATTTATAGAAAATTCATCTTTATTTATAAAAGTTGGGGTCTTACAGGAGTGATGGATGAAGATCAACATACACGAATTATAAAGCCTTCTTGGTATTTTAAAAAGTGTCCTAGGTAGTTTAGGAAATTATTACTAGTTACATATGAATTAGTTCATTTAGTTATTATGTTTATTTCCGTATTTTAATTTGTAATCCTTAGTAGGATTCCTAGTTTTATATATAGAGTTGTAATTTTTACATTTGGATTTAGATGAATAATACTGAGTACTAGAGACAGCTTGGTGCTTTTCTGTGTTTCAACTGATTCTTGTGTGGATATAGGTTCTTTTTCTTCTCCTACTCTCTTAATCTTCTCATTGTTTCTTCTTAAGCAGCTACTAATGACATAAGAAAAATAATAAAGACAACACCATCACCATACGGGAGTTAATGTGATCATAAATGGTGACCAATACTAGCTCCATCCTGAAAAGATGGATATTGTTTTTTTTTTAAATGTTTGCACATATTTTAAACTGTATCAGAAATATATTTACTATATATTTAATATAGTCGACAATATGACATACTAATATATTCAGAATTTAAATATCTTTAGAGTGTAATGTACATATATGTTTTTGGCGCATCTTGAAATTCATTCCATGAATACCTATACTTAACCAATTATCTTTTCTCTACAGAGGGTAAAACGACACGAACTAATGATAGCTCCACAATAAAAGCATCTCATATTCTCTAAGAAGACTATCTGTTATGAGAAACTGCTCTTACTTTTTCCCTTTCATATTACCTAGTTATCACATTTATGGAAGGTTTAGCATATCATTTGTTTCCTGCTTCATTATGCTCTCTGCAACATTAAGAGAACCATAGAGTCTATTCTCATAACTGGAAATTCTCAGGACATTAAGTTTGCTGTCCATGCACATCCAACCTTATCTGAAGTGCTTGACGAACTTTTCAAATCAGCAAAGGTAATTTCTCCTTCCTTACTATAAGCAACTGGTTAAGTTCCAATTGTGGCAAGAGAAACATAGGAGCAGAACTAGTCTAGGTCCCTTATCAGTTATTAAGGTTCTTCTAGCCTAGCGTGCCTAGTACGGGACATGGGTTGACTAGTCTAACACTATAACAATTAACACAACATAATAGGCTTTTCTGTACTGTCTATAAAACAAACGATCAGATGATTTAGTATCAGATGACCACCTTTTAGTTTGGAGATTTTATGCAAGACCAACAAATGCTTTAAAGAACCCACTCTTTACATATTGCAGGTAAGGGACAAGGGGGGAAAGCCTTCTTAGCTCCTGAATTGAGATTCTTTCTCATTGTTCACTAGTATACTAGATCACCTATCAAATATAGTAGTATTCTTCAAGACTTAGTTTCGCTTCATTTTATGTATTGTTTTTTGCATCCGAAATGGAAAACATCAGCGCACGCCAAGGATCTCAGTTCCTTTTCGGCGTTCCTTCCTTATGCAGGTTAAAGTTGCTGTTTCTAGTCCAGTTGGTGAGCATGTGGCGGCGTAAGTTTCCCAGATTGGTATAGAGAGAAATACATGATTTTTGCTCGAAGTATAAAAGCAGCGCAGAAGTACATTCGAAGCAGTAGCAACTTCCTTAGTAGTGTCCTACACTTAGAAGAAGAGGTCCCCTAAGTTATCTATAAGTTACTTGCAACCAAGAATTCATTTTTGTCTTTCATAGTGTTTGAACTGTTTTTAAGGATGCCATGGAAAAGTATAGGATTTGAGAATAATTAAAACAACAATTTATACATGTATTTTGTAAAAAATATATTTTCAATCAAAAAGATACAAAAGAGAAGAAAATATGAATTGAGAAAAATGTTAATGAAAATCCTTAGTAAGACTGTGTTTGATTGTATTTTAATGCATTTAACAGTCTACCTTTTAATGTATTTTAACAACTCATGTTTGTATTAAGAGGTATCTGAATAGTTAAGATACATTAAGAGTTGGGTTAAGAGTTGGGTTATTAAGATGTAATTAAACACCAAAACATTAAAGAATCTTAATGAAGATAGGGGCAAAAAGAGACGGCAATTGCAACTCAGAACTCAAATTCGAGCTGTGATTCTTTCCCTAAATTTTCAGAATGTGATTTACTATTTGACCATATTTATTGTGACAAGCCAAACACCAACAATTTTACAAGAAAAAAACAAATGCAAAAATAATTTTCTTATGTTAAAACGAAAAGAAAATTAGGAAAAGGAAAATGTATAAATTACTGTAGCATGACTATGAAAAGTCGGTATTATCCTCTAGCTATTTTAAGTGTTGAATAGACTAATGTTTACCTGGAGTATTTGAATGTGGCAAGTGGTACCTTGGTTAATTGATATTTTGATTATTGTACTAGGAAACAATTTTTATTTTAGTTACTGAATATATTTTTTTTGTTACAAAGATATTACAATACTCAAAAAAGGATCCGGTTAGCATGAAGTTTAATTTTTGGTAAATTGGTCAATTGACCAATAGAATGCTGACACATATAGAACCTCGTCTGCATGTCAACACTCTATTGAACAATTGACCAACTTACTCAAAAATAAACTTCATGCTAACCACTTCCCTCAAAAAATATTACAAACTAATTATTAGTTAATATTTTGTCTAAAAAATGGACGAAAGAGCTAAGTAGTGAATATCACGTGAGCAAAAAAAAAAGTTCATGTATTATTAGTGACTAGCTGGGTCCTATGCCTCCGTTACTGTATGGATATTGGGATTTATCTCAAACTTTGAACAACTCAGATGATTTATTGAGTGAGCGGAAAATTCAAAATCATTTGTATTTTATTAGATAGACTAGATGTGTCTCGTGCCTCCGGCACTGTATGGACGATGAGATTTATCTCAAACTTTAGACAGCCCATATGATTTATTGAGTGAGCGGGAAATTCAAAATTATTTGTATTTTATTAGATAGATGGATGGTGGGATTTATCCCAAACTTTGGACGGCCCAAATAATGTGACGCCCCCAAATTCGAGTACTTGAAACCCTTATTCAGTGTTTCACGATATCAAACATCAAACTAAAACTTAGTAAAGTTATTATATCAAAGTGCTACTAATCCCAGGTACGTAGACCTTTAAATGTTCATTACATGATAATTTAATATCTACAAACATGTAAACTAGCTATTACATCAACCTTCAGCTATTCTACTATTTTTCCTTTTTCCTTGTCTTTTTCAGACCCTTCCGCCCAAGTCTGCTCAGCTGAAAACATTTATAAATAAACAAGTATGAGCATTTAATTGCTCAGCAAGTAGTAGCATTCTTTAAGGTTTAACAAGAATAAATGTTTTCTTTGAAGCATGCTTTGACAGTGAATCAAAACTGTAAAGCAATAAATCTTGAATCATTCGCATTTCTGGAATATCATAACAACATTGAATAACTGAGAGGTTTTAAGACCATGAACATATTTTCTTTTATTAAAAAGGTTCAATCAGAAATTTTATCAGATGAACCGTCTTATTTTACGAGCATGTAGGGTGATCAGCCCTTTATGCCCTGTATTGATCAATACTATCTTTTCCAGAACAATTTTCATGTTCTACATCACCACTCCCAGAGTGCAATAAAAATATCACATTTAAGGGTATGTTCATTAAACTGAATCCAAACTACAACAATATAGCTGGATAACTTAAATCATCGCACAATAATATTTCAAGAATTATTATAAAGAAATTGAAATATTTTACATATGTGTCTGGCCAGAAAGAATGGCTCAGACTTCTTTGCAACCTGCTCATACATATTGAATTGCATTTGATATACATGATAATACATTATCCAATCTTTTGAAGCTGATTGGAATAAAAAGATTATTCAATCTTGTAATATTCATAAATAAGGAAAGACAGTTCAGAAATTAAAGAACCTGTCAGCATATGAATAATCTCAGAATACTTGCTCAATAAAGAGTAAGATTTAGATACTTGCCTTGTTTGTAGTCTATTTGTACAATTTCAGCTTAACTTGTGTATTCTCATAGATCCTACACAATTATTTGCATTTACAATCATGTTAGCCAAGTAGACAAGTCATCTAGCTTGTATGTTCACATATCACATAAGCACAGTGATCATGTTCTTAGTTTATATTCTATATTTGAAATATTTATTTACATTTTTCAAATATCTCATTCATGTTCTTACAATAGCCTTTTCTTTCTTTTATAGGGTCTGACATAAGTTCTATTCATTTGGTTTAGTTCAAATTTCTTTTACTTCATCTGTCATTATTATACTTTGCAATTTTCCTTATGATTAGGTATTCAAGGTGAACACCTAAGGTATTTCACGTTTCACAAAATAACTTGATAGCATATCTTATACATCAAAGATAATTTCCACTTGTATGGTTATTCTAGCTGTTAGTGTTCATTCTCTTTGTTATGGTTACTCGTATTAGCTATATGTTACCACCATTAAGCAGCAGGTCCCTCCTTTGTAGCCCATCTTATTTAAGTTATGGATTTACTATAAATTATGTATACATCCCTCTTTGAAATTCAAAAGTTGAGAGTTACAAGTAAACTCTCAAATTACTATACATAGCCAAAAATGGCTTACCAACGCAGCAATAGCAGCTGATCACTGTTGCACATTGCTGATATTACACAACAGTTCCTTTTTCCCCAATCCCTTGCTTTAAGAGATCAAATTGGTGGTGTACTCACCCCTTTAAGAAAGTATTAGCCAACAGATATGGGTTACTACTATTAACATTCACAAGAGTAAGAGAGAACTCCATGGGTGTCGCCAAAACAAGCTTAACTCATCATTGTCGTTGGCGTGATCCTCCCAAATGTTGTGCCCAGCTTTAATCCCTACATCAATGACCCATTTTCACTAAGTTTTGGACATTTCACAACTGGTATTTACGCTTATTTCAGAGCAATGTCTGCTGGGCTATCCTAGAAATTTTATCTACACTAAATGAAAATCCAAGAAAGTCTCCATCTGAAGTCATAAACAGACGTGGCTGCTACCGTGGGCAGCAGCCCTGCTCTTATATAATGCCATTTTTGGCAACCTTTTGGTAAGCTTTTTACAACCTTTATTAGAAAGGTAAAATGGTGCACCCACCTTCTAGCATAACTTGCAAATTACAACCATTACATAAGGTATGCCCACCAAATTGGTGCCAAACTGGCCGGTTGGCTCAAGAAGACTCTGAAGGCTACTGGCGTCATTGTCCGCAGCTTTTCTTTACCAACCCAAACCTCCCCAAACCTCCCCAGCCCCTTCTTTTGTTTGCTACAATTTCTTTGTTACACATGTTGTTTCTTTTCTTTTTATTGCACCCAAATCTCAGTAGGTTTTAGATATAATAGCAACCAGATAACAAAGCATACTAAATTCTCAAATCCAACATCCTAAGCTGTCCAAAACAGTTATCAACCTAAGTTGACATACCAAAATCCTCTATTTTTGATTTAGCTTAAAAATTTAGTTTTCATCCCCTTCAACAAGGCACAACACTTTATTTACCCTTATGCATGGTATATATATATAACCCAAACTTTAATTCTAACGGATAAGCAATTATTAAGCAAAACAGTTTATTGAGGATTTTTGTCAAACACATTACAGGCACTGTTTTGCAACACAAGTGTCATAGCTATTTATTTTCTGTAAATCCCCAGTTAAGCTCCCTTATTACTCCACAACCACTTATCTCCTTGTGCCTAAATTGTGCTCACATCAGTCAATTACACAATCACATGCATGTCAAGCAGTTGATAATCTAATTAATTTATTCTCTCCATAACATGCAATACTTTTGATAACACATTCATATCAAATAGAAAAAATCCCACTATGTTTAGCATGTTATCCCCGAATGATTACACTGCTTTATAAAAATCAAATCAGTAGCACCCCTTTCCAATCAACCCGTAGCAATATTCATAACTATCAATTAGTGCCTATTAAACATCTTGAAATAAATATATAGCAAAGATCCCTTACCCTTCCAAGTCTTGATTTCCGAATTAATTGGTTGCAGCCCAAATACTTCTTAGTTTCTCCCACTTGATAACGTAACCTTCCGTAATTATCAATTACCAGCAAAACCTTCCCAACTCTAACAGAACATAAAGCGTCCAGCAAGTTTTTCTTTTAACAACATAGAGCCTTTTACTAGAAAATGAACTGGAGAAGGACTATAATATATCTAGGTTCGGATATCTCTATCAAAGATTTCCACTTAAAAGGAGTATATACGTGGTTAATATGTTGGTAGGCTAACTGAGGGGGTGTTTGATAAAAATTGAATGAATTTGAATCTGAATGAGCTGAATCTGAATCTGAATCTGAATGAAAAAAACTGTTTGATAACTGACATATCTTAAAGATCTGAATGACATATTTTTAATATTTTACCCCTCTGAAAAAATTCAAAATTGTTGTAAATTTATTTAATATTACATAATATAATAGTTAATATTTTTATATTATTTTTATTATTATTTTTAATTTTTTTTACTTCATTCAGCCAACCATTCAGCCATTCAGATCAAAAATTCGGACTTAATCATTCAGCCAACGCATCTGACCGATTCAGCCATTCAAACGATTTTTTTTCAAAACAAACGCACTTAATGATTCAGCCACTTACCGATTCAGCCATTCAAATCCTTTAAGTTCTAAACAAACAGCCCCTGAGTTGTTAAGGCTAGGCTTCTGATTAAGTGCCAGCTAATAGATCATTTCTTTATCAAAAGACACGTACCCACATTAAGCTGAGTTCTAATTGTTCTACTGTTAGTCATAGATTTAAGGCAGTGTTTGGCAAGAACAAGCAATTACCTCCCTTTCTATACATATTGCACCACATATAATGTATTTTAGATATAACAAAATACATTTCAAAATTTTGGATAGAATATCCATAAATCATTTTCATCAAAGTGGAGAGTATTTATTAAATATAAAAATATTAATTATTATATTTTGATATATCCCCACATCACATATTACCCTGCACATGATAATATAATAACACATACAGAAATATATATATATATATATATATATATATATATATATATTCCAGTAAAATCTTATTCTATTTACTCAGGAAAAATGTGATTCGCTACAGATGATTTATTGAATGAGCGGAAAATTCAAAATCATTTGTATTTTATTAGATAGATGGATGGTGAGATTTATCCCAAATTTTGGACGGCCCAGATGATTTATTGAGTGAGCGGAAAATTCAAAATTATTTATATTTTATTAGATAGATAGATAGATAGATGTATTTTATTAGATAGATGTATGAACGGTGGGATTTATCCCAAATTTTGGACGGTCTAGATGATTTATTGAGTGAGCGGAAAATTCAAAATCATTTGTATTTTATTATATAGATAAATAGATTAGATGTGGTATTTTTGCCACCTGTAATATCATATGTATTGTTGTCTTCGAAGAATAAACAAACCAGATATTTGTGGTCAAGATAAAACACAGCAAGAATCCCAGTAAAATTGTGCTCTAATTTTTTTTCTTTTCAAATTTTTAGAGCAATATCATGTATCACATTTCCAATAACTAACTCATACGTTAACCAAGTAATGCTAAATAATGACTAGTTTGTAATGTTTTTTTTAAGTAAGATAATATCTTTATAACAAAAAAAGATTCAATAACTAAAATAAAAATCAATCTCTAATACAGTAATAGGGACCCACCTGTCATGTATGAGACACTTTCGTCAATTTTTTTGAAAAAATATTAAGGACTAATTTATAATATTTTTTAAGTATAAAAAAATTAATTCAATAAAAACAATGAAAATTGACCTACAATAACCAAAATCATAATTAATTTTATTAAAATTATATGTGAACATAAAAATTAGACAGTATATTTAAATTCTATTTATTTATATTTTAAACCTCAACTGTGAATAAAATATAAGTCAAATATAATGTACGCCCAAAAAAACTCTAATTTTACATTTTACATTTTACATATAATAATATCCCCGAGTACGGTGGATTCTGATCCGGAAAACCTATTAATAAGTTTTTCAAAAATCGTTACCGAAGCTATTTACGACCTTACCCTTGCGTCGCCGACGGTGGTCCGGGAGTGGTGCCGTCAGGGGCTACCGTCGTTATCTAGATCCTGCTCCTTAATCGTTGCAACAGATGGCAATATAGCAGGTTTGTGGTGTCAGTTCAGTAACTATGAAATTTTGTGGTGTTTAGAATAATTTAAGACACTATTTTCTTCGATAAATATGGGGTTTTGCTTAGAAAAGTGAATATTGTATTTATCTGTTTTTTGTTTCTGAAAAATAAATTAAAATATTCAATTTGCATTCACTGTAATAATCCCCTCTAGGCTAGCATTATTGAGGTTGTTTTGCAAATTTTTTTCTTCCATATATAACAGAAATTTAATAAATTATGGATATGATGTGGAACATCATTGATATTATTCTATTAATACTGATATTGTGTCGTGCTACTGCCTACTACTATTAAACGATGACGAGAAAGTATAGAACTTCTTTCCAAGATAATTTGCTTGGATAAGCGAGTAAAAGCTTCATGAAAGAATCTTAAAGTGTGTAACAAGGAGAGCTTTAAACCGCTTTTGAAGTTTGAAAACTCTGTATATGTTGTAGTATATATGTATATAAGTGTTTACAAAGAAGAATATCAAAGTTTGAAACACTATAGGAGGGATTAAGAGCTGAAATGGACAAAATTCTCTCTGTTTTTTTCTTTTGGCTGATGGGGGTGTCTATTTATAGACCAAAATAGCCGCCGGTTTACCTGCGGCTGCCAGGTGGGCCCGGTCCTCATGGTCCCGTTGTCTCGAAGTACATGCACTCGAATCAATGTGTTGTCCGCTCAAACCTTCATAACTTTCAATCCGGAAATCTGATGGAGGCGTGTTATACCTTTCCGGAAAGCCTTTGACGAGAGCTACACAATGATATGGGATATGACCTTTTTCTAATACGGGAAGATGGGTCCATGACCAGATCTTCAAGTCTTCACAGTCCATCCGTTGAGCTGTCTTGTGCTGTTTTCATTCGGGATTGATGTTTTGGTTCTGCATGACCTCTTTTGCAGTGATTTGGGCTGAATTGATGTTGAGTTGACAAAATTACTATTTTGCCCTTTTTGGTAGGAGTGAGCATTCGGTTATTATCCGAACCGAACAAGCATTTCGGTTATAACCGAAAACCGAAAGTACACTGTTTTGGGTATCCGAACAATTAACCGAAATCTATGATAACCGAATTACCGAATAACCGAATAGGTTAATCGGTTATTCGGTTAATAACCGAATTTAGAAGACCTATTTAGCAATTAATAGCAGAAACATCAAAACATATTATCGACTACCGAGAGAGAACAACAACATAAGAGTTCCTACATGATTATTGATTAACACTCACAGCGACTCTTCTTCCTCTTGCCCACCCTGCAACTGTCACTGCCCTCCTCCTATCTCTCTCTCATCAACATTGTTCCTGGTATCCCTTCTCTTTTATGTGATACAACATCTGATTTATATATTTCTGCTATGTTTTCCCTTTGGCGGTCGCTTGAGTTTTATGTGATACAACATCGGATTTATATATTTCTGCTATGTTTTGATCGGCTCCACTTCCGCTGCCGCCGGCAAGCTCACCGTCAAGGAGCAGAACCTCCTCTCCGTCGCCTACAAGATCGTATCGTCGATTGAGCAGGAGGAGGGTCGGAGAAGAACAGATCTGAGAGAGATCTGGGTACAGATCTGAGAAGGAAGTGGGTCGGAGTCTCGGAGAAGAACGAAGAGCACGTTTCTTGTTCTGAGGGAAAGGCAGATCGATGAGGTCACGTTCCACTTGACTAAGGCTGAGCAGATCGATGAGGTCACGTTCTGAGGGAAAGGCAGATCGTCGATTGAGCAGGAGGAGGGAAAGGAGAAGAACGAAGATCTGAAGTAGTAATGGACTTGACTAAGGCTGAGTAAAGTAGTAATCACTAATCACTTAATTTGGTTATTCGGTTAAACCGAATAACTCAAAAATGAAACCCGTACAACCGAACCGAAAACCGTAAAACAATTCGGATATAACCGAAATATTAAAAATAACCGAAAATTTAGAAAATTTCGGTTAAATTATTTCGGTTCGGTTCGGTTTGGTAATTCGGTTGTATCTGTTTTTTGCTCAGTCCTACTTTTTGGGTTGGTTTCGGGCTTGATGCAGTTGTAGTCGTCTTTTCTCAAGGTTGTCTGCGAGATTGGACTGCTGTTGACTTTTGATAGTCCTCATGGTTGTCTCTAAGGTTGGTTTGATATTTTCCGGGGTTGTCTCTGGGGACGGGGTTGTCTTCGGGGTTTGACTTGATCTCCCAGGGTTGTCATAGGGGTTTGACTTGATCTCCCGAGGTTTGACTTGATCCGCTGGGGTTATCTCCGGGGTGTGACTTGATCTCCTGGGGTTGTCACCGGGGTTTGACTTGATCTCCCAGGGTCGTCTCTGGAAGATAAAAGACGATTCTGCCCTCCTACATGTTGAATTTTTGAAAGTTCTTGACTTGTTAAACTTGTAATCTTTGAAAGTTCTAGTCACTGTAACAACTAGAACTTGAAAACCCCATGAGTACTTTCTAAAAGAACAAGGTTACTTGGGATTCTACATTGATTAGAGAGAGGCAATAGATAGCAAAGTGAGCATGTTGATCATATGCTTTAAATGGAAGTCTCGCATTGAATACTAGACTATTTTACACGCGGGTTTATAAGCATTTATATGGATAGTCAAATTATTTGTGGAACTTAAGGAAGGGACATGGGCGGGACTCTTGCGTTGCGGTGAACCATCTGCGCCCAGGCCGGGGCTGGGGTTGCATGAGCGATAGGGTCACAAAGTCAAATTGGTGGTTTAGGCGTAGTTGCACTTAATTATATTTATACTTTTGTTTTGTTGTTAGTTTTTGAAATAACTAAAGTTCAGATAATTTCTGGTGCCTATCTTATTATCATGGGAGGTGAATTCATTGTTTAACCTGTTGCAGTAAATTGAGAACGAATATCGTCTTAAGGACAAAGGGTTCATGTTCGATTTAGGCATTTGTTCAAGTTTATACAGCAGGGTTATATCATTCCAACTGATTTAATTCATTGCCTTTTGGTCACATGGTTCCCATCAATTTTAAATAGATGCCAACAAATATGTGATCCATATTATAGATATTTATAATCCAGGAAATAATTGTGGAGGTTAGAGGCTGGCCAATTGCAGGACTATTTAGCTTAGTCTATATTTGTGAAATGTATGATAAACGGTGGTTTTTTCATTTCATGTTAGCATAGTAACCCCTACTTTTAGCCCTCATCCCTTAGCTTCTGCTCTATTTATTTTACTAAACTCCCAAATTTCTTTCAAACTCATGTTGCATGGTGGTTGATTTAGCATTGTACCAAGTTTCCTGTTATTTTTTTTCCTTTCTTCCTTTTTTCTTGAAATTATAGTATTAGAATATTGAAAAAGTGCCAAACCAAGGATGCCCATTCATATCTAAACGTAGTTAAATAAATCATTTAAGCATAGATAATATAACACTAAAAACACAAAATATGTGTTAGAGAACGAGCATGGGCCAATTATTTTATTCAAATGAAAAAGTACTCCCGTCTCTAAGATATTGTCCTCATTTCCATTTTCAAATGTTTGTCAGTCACTTGAAAAGTCAATGGCTAATTATCAAGATCACTTTTTGGTCGACCACTCTCTACACTTTATGATGATTATCGATTATCTTCTTAATAGCTTCATCTTCAACTTTCTTCTCATACCATCTAACAACTCTAATGATCTCTTCGAGTTGTTCTTACTAAAGTTCATTCACTCCAACATTTTGTTTACTTTTAAATGGAACTAAGCAACAAAGAAATAGACACCAATTGTCCCATGTTGTTTTGAATCATCTATTGTGCCACAGTTGTTTTGGGAGACATGTGTTCATCAAATGGGAACATGAGACTTCGCTGGTAGACATCTTGTTGATCTTTGTTTCTCATTCTCCAACACTTTAAAACATGAGGACGAGTTTTTCTAAATTTAGGAGATAATGCTACGGAGCACGTATGGAGATTAAAGAATTCTTAGTAAATTCTTTGTATTACTATTTAGACATAAATCTAGTCTACTTAATGTATATCTTTTAATTTGAGTAGTAGGTTATTTTCTATTAGTATTAGGAATTGTTTCCCTACTAAATTAATTCTAGTTTCTTTAGTCTATGTAAAGTGATGTAATCTATTATTATTATGTAATTATTCGTAATATCATCTTTCCATCTTTATTTCCTATTCTCACGTTCTCTCTGCGCTAACCTACCACCGCATCATTAACATGTAAAGTATCTTAAATTTCTTTTTTATCTTTTTTCCTATTCTTTTCTCAACAATTGTTAAGCCCCAAGTCCCGACTCCCATCACTTAAAAATCTAATGTCTACTGCAATTGTTGTTGTCCAGATCACTTCAATTGTTTGTCAATTAAGCCATCAAACAAGTAATCAAAATCTACTGATTAACGTGACTGTCCTTTTCTTGATATTGGACAATAATTAAAGCTCAATTTTATCAACCAATCCAACCACCAACAGACTGGGTTAGTTTTGTACAGTGTTCTAAAAGATCCGTTAGCTTGACCTATCCGGCTAAGGGGTGCCTATCCCCTTGGCGTTTTTTATTTTTAATATTAATTTGTAACTATATAAAACATATATTAGTTGTAAATATACTGAAGTGTATATGAAGAACTACTAAGAAAACATTTTTAAAACGGCAGAACAAATTCATTTCAAGTATTGTTACAAAATAATTTTACTTTTTTCTTTGAACATCATGTTTAAAAGAAAAGAAAAGAAAGCCTTAAAAAGGCTAATAAGGGAAACTCTTCAATGTTTCTTCTAGTTGAATTTTATAAAGGAAAGTGAAGTAAATGAAAACTGCAACAATATATTTTGTATTACCCAACCAACTTATAAAGATTATAGATTGCACAACACCTTATAAGGCCTGCAATAGGATCAGATCTTAAGGCCCATTTTACTTACTAGTATAAACCCCAAGTTAATTATATTTAGTCCACTTCTGTCTTCTTAACCGCCTCAAAATCATTGATGCGAAAACTATAGAGGGCAAACCTGTAAACATGTATAAATGCAAATTCTTATAATAAAAACCCTAGAAACCATCGCTTTCATTTCAACTCTCAGCCGCTGAGAGAAACACGTTGTAAGTGAGAGTGAGAGAGTCAATCAATCCGCATTGGCAACAAGGTTTAAGATAGTTAGAAGAGAGATCATGTGAGCGCCGGCCTCGGCCGTATCGGCAAGTACCTAAGCATCTGAAAGGCCGCAAAAACATTTTAAGCAAGGTAGGCACCACCACCACCTCCATCAATTATTGCAACGATTAGGGCCAAATTGAGGCGATGGAGGGTTGATTCCTCCTAGGCGCCCATCTTGGCCGATTTTTAGAGCACATGTTTTTTTTATAGTGATAAATGGTTTGCATAGGACATTATTTGCAAAATTGACCATGTTTTTACTAGGTTACGTTTTCGCCAAACCTAACAAATTAACAACTCAGTTGATTAGCTAGTTTCTTTGATTTCAAGTTTGTGAGACAAATATGTATATACACTTGTTATTTATATTTTTGGAAGTCTTTTTTCCCTTCTTTTTTTCACTCTAGTTCGATAGATCTATATATGGTTTTATTTTAGATAGATCTATATATGTTGTTATTTTAAATATTCTCTGAAATTTTAGTATGTATGTAAACCATGTCTAACTAGTTAGTGAAGAGAGTAATCCTAAAATCTTTTGGTTGATAGAGAACCATTAATGAACAGAGTCTGGATCAGGAATATTTGTATTCACAATCTTTATAATATCATACAACCAAAATGCATTAATATTATCATTACTTAATGGATAATCTTTTTTATTTTGTAATATTTTGTGTTGGTGATAAAATTATCAAAGAAAAAGGATATCTTTTTATATCATACAACAAAAATGCATTCAAAGTTAAATTGTTACTGTGTATGATCTATATTTATGCCATACAGTTGACCTTCCATCAACTTCTAGAAAATTAATTTGTAGTTGTTCTTTCTACAAATTCAACAAATTTGTGTTTAACTGCTAGTAAATATTTATTCAGAAATTTATTTCATGTATGCATTTGCCACAAGTAATTTTTTTTAAAATTTTAATATCAAAAGTTAATAGTAGAGACTGTTAGTGAATAAACCTCCAGGTATACAACCCAACCTCCACCTTGTAACTTGGGAACATTCTTTTTGTTAAAGAAAATATGATATAATGCTGTTCTAACAACAAAACTACACTTCTAGAATGAATCATCTAATATTTGTATGTGTTTCTGCAGGCACCAGGTGTCCTCACCACCAGTAGGCAGCGATTGGACAGTTCATGATTGTAAATTATGGGCCCGTGGTTGCGAGGCAGTAGCAAGTAATGTAGGCTCACCAGCAAAAAAAATTCAGTCCTCATTACTAGCAGGCAGCACTAGGACATTTTATACGTGTACATTTTGGGGCCATGGTTGCAGAGCAGATGGAACCACTGCCGGATTGGCCCAGCGTTCCTGGAACGTGGTTCGTTTTGATTTGTTGAACAATACGAGCACGCAATATGCTACATAACTAAAACACGGTACGCTATGATGTCTTTATATTAGTGCTTATATTTAGAAATTTTCTTAAAATCTAAATGTTAATAAACCTATGTTTTTTAAAAAAAAAATTAGTTGTGTCAACAAGTTGGCGGTTTTATAAATAATGTAGTACAAATGTAATGCTTGAGCATCCAATGCTAGGTTAGAATATGGATGTTTGTGCAATTATAGTTAAAACAACAACAAAAAATTGGTATGGTAAATTTAGAGTAGTGGTACATAAGTATCAATATGTGGTCGCTTGGTTAATGAGAGTATCTGGTACCTTTGAATTGGCCTTAAGACATAATTTTGACTTGTCTCCACGAGGCAATGCGAAATTTCACATAATCATATGAAAACACTGCGACTTCACATGCACAAGGTATTTAATATCGGGAGACCCAGCATCCAGAACGTTATAAACACAAGCCAAATGTCCAATAATTTTCTATCATTAACATGTTGTCAAGGTGTACTTTCTTGCTTTTCTAGAACTTATTGTGTTAGCATGTCCATATCATGTCGTATCCATGTTTATGCTTTCAGAGGCAGTTCATCTTGAGCCACAAGAACTCAAATTGGGTATTATTATGGCCTTGGTCTGAGAGGAATGCCATGTATGTTTATAGCTGCTGTTTATCTCTCCACAAGTTGTGGGATAAAGTCAATTTTTTTCTTCTTATTCTTTGGATTTTGCAATGGTTGCTTTTGGGGGTTTGCTACTGTCGTCTATTGATTTACATGGGGATGAGATGTTATATTATAGATTGTGATATCTTCTAATGGATTTTCGAACATCAAAGAATTCTTTCAATAATTTTTTTAAACCCGATGATATCTCTAAATAGTGTCTTTTTTGTTTCAGATTTCCCGTTGCTTATTTTTCCGAGACAAGTGTTTTTGAGCTGTTTATTTTGAAAATGGCCAAAATATGAGCATGCTGTTTTAGATTGTTTCCTGCTGACTTAGATCGTTTGTAACAGTAAGCAGTAAAAAAGTAGAAGCTAAAACAATCATGATGTAAGGACAAGGATGGAGGAAGGAGGACGGAATAAAAAGGATTAAAAGGAGATAAATATGCCTTAAAGCTACAAGCACAAGACTTAAAATCAAAAGTAATGAATCATTCAATATCATAATAATGAGATTGTAGCAATTTATATCGAAAAGCTAATACTTGGAGGCTAAGTAAAATAATAGGTAATCTAATTTGAAAAGAAAACAAATCTCTAATAATAATCTATTGCTATAAATAAAAACTCTAGAATTTATACCTATATATATATATATATATATATATATATATATATATATATATATATATATATATTCTAATATTGCCTACTAAATAAGCTAAGTACATTGAAATCATTTAGAAATAATAATATATAACAAAAAACCAATAATATTAAAATTTTATTTTCTTCTACTTCCATCCTTGTCAAATCACGGAACTGGTGTAATAAATCTCTGAATTTTCATGATCTAATTGTCATGATGTAATTAACATGATCTTATAGTGACAATCCACAGATGTCAAAAATGGCACGTATAGCATTGTTGTCAAAGGCGCGAGGCACACCTTTTGGGACCTCACCTGGTTTGAGGCAGACCCTAATTGGGTTTAGGCGGATTTCTTTAAACAAATTAGATTTGATGGTCTTTACAAGTACGCATTCTTTTGAAGTTTTCAATAAAAATCACCTTTAAGGTGCAACAACCAATACAATGTACCCGTTTTTGGGATTAATTGGACCTCTTTTGTGCTTAGACATAAAGCACGAGGAGTTGATAAGGCAAGCCTAACTGAAGTTATACTCTTGACCATCAAATCTAATTTGTAAAAATAATCCTAAGGAGTTGAGTTTACCTCAACAATATAAAAGAGAAGAAACCTACAGGCTAAAACAAAGAGAAAGAGAAAGGGAGAGAGGGAGTATGAAAGAAGCCCTAGTACAGAAACGGAGAAGAAGAAAGTAATTAGTTTCTCAACGATCAAGTTTTCAGTCTCTGGTAATCTCAGGCATCTATCCTCTATCCTCCATGTAATTTTTCCTTCTTTTTCTTTCCCTTTTTCTTTTTTCAATTGATTTTTTCTTCTCTATTTTTTTTCCGTCTTATTAATTCTTCTTCATGATTTCTTTTTCTTTCCTTTTTCCTTTGTTTTTATTTGCATTCTTCTTCATTTTCATTTTAATTTGTATCACAAAGGATAAGAGTTAAAAAATTCAAGAGAAAACAACAATACCTCACTTGAGAATTGAAACTCATTTGCTACACCCTTGAAGAAAACAACAATATGACGAAAAAGAGATAAAAAAAATCAAGAAGAAGAAAAATTATTAAGACGAGAGAAAAAAGTAGAGAAAGAAAAATCAATTAAGAAAAGAAAGGAGGAAGTAGATGGAAAAAGGGAAAAAATTACTTGGAAGTCAGAGGATGGATGTCTGAGAACACCATAGGCTGGAAGCTTGATCGTTGAGGGGCTATTTGCTTTCTTCTCCGTCGTTTATGTTCTACGGCTTATTTCATTCTCTCTCTCTCTTTCTCTTCGATTAAACTTGTATTCTCTTTTATATTGCTTAGGTAAACGCAAGTCTCTAACACTCAATTACTGAGTTTTAAAATGGACGAAAAAGAAAAGAAATGGACGGAAAACTTTAGTTTTATGTCCAATTCCTTTGTTACAGAGTTTTTTAATGAAGAAAAAAAATGAAAGGAAAACTTGGCCACATTTATTGCCAAATAACATAAGTTCATCTTTTATAATCTCTATTATACCCTTTAGTTTATAAACATAATTAAACTATTTTAAGGGTAACTTAGTTACTTAAATGAGGAACTTGAGTTATGTTTTCTTTTTTTTTCTTTTATAAACTCAGTAACAACAAGAAAACTTACTAGTTTTCCATTCTTTTCTTTTCTATCCCAAACTCCTCATAAACAGAGTGTAAGATTATTTTTTACAAATTTGATTTGATGGTCTTGATTACAAGTACGCATTATTTTTAAGCCTTCAACTGGGTTTGCCTTATCTGACCCTCGTGCTTTCTGTCTAAACCCAAAAGAGGTCCACCTAATCACAAAACATAAGTTCGTCGTTTATAATCTCTATTATACCCTTTAGTTTATAAACATAATTAAACTAATTTAAGGGTAACTTAGTAACTTAAATGAGGAACTTAAGTTAAGTTTTCTTTTCTTTTCTTTTATAAACTCAGTAACAATATAAAAGAAAACTTACTAATTTTTCATTCTTTTCTTTTCTGTCCCAAACTCCTCATAAACAGTGTTAAGATTATTTTTAACAAAGTAGAATTGATGGTCATGATTACAAGTATGCATTATTTTTAAGCTTTCAATTGGGCTTTCCTTATCTACCTCTCGTGTCTTTTGCCTAAGCCCAAAAGAGATCCACCTAATCACAAAGCCACCTCATTGTATGGGCTGCACTTCAGAGGTAATCCTTATTGTAAGTCTTCACAAGAATGCGTACTTGTAGTGACCATCAAATCTAATTTGCACATGTTTCTACTTCTGAGTCAAATAAATTTATAAGTTTATCTATAAAAATCTGTATCAGTAATTGCCCAAATTCAAAATGTTTTGTGATGTGTGAGAACTTTTAAATTTCCGTACACATCCTTGATAATATGAGTAAAGACGACAAACAATTTTGTAATTTAATCGCGGTCTTCGTCCTTGCACGTGGTTGTGGGTTACCCGCGTAGCAAGTTTTTTTTTATGCTAAGGCTACATTTGTTATACCAGGTACAAGGTCAGGACATGATGATATGGGCCGCACAGTATAGGAATAATGTATTCTGACATTATTTTTCGTTGTTGGTAGATTTTATACCCCAATCTAGTGTTTCGATGATAAAATGACTTATCACTTTAAGTTTTGGGGTCAAGATTGAGTTCTAGACGTGTGTTACAACTTCTCATGTGTGTGCAGGTATTGCGGGCTCACGGGTCACCCCTAACACGAGTTTTAGATTTATATTGATTTTATAGTTTGTTGGGCACCTTTATATTTAGAGTCTAGGTGTATTTCAGGATTTTTATTATTACTAGTTAACTGCACACACACTACGTGACTGATTTAATGTGAAAGAATAAGAAAGTGGTAGAAAGTGGGAGAATAACAGGGATAAGAGAGTGGGAGAGAAAAAGTAGGAATGAAAAAAATAACTCTATTTAAAAGAATTAATAGGGATGTAAAGGATAGAAAAGGAAACACTAAAAAGCTTTACAAAATTGTTAACACCAAAAAAAGGTTACTTTTTCCTCCCGTTTTACAATATAGATTTGGATATGGTTTATAGACTCGTAGTATTGGTCCATGGGTCATATCTTATTTGTTTACCTTTTATTTGGTATTTATGTGTCTTCTAGCGATTTTTACATTTATAGTTGATTAGTTTCCTATATGATTCTAAATCCTACTGATTTAGTATGAACATAATGTGTATAAAACATCTTGTGTTGTGATTTTTTTAACTTCGTCAGTTGTTATACAACATAATGTGCATCTCAACAGTTGTTCTTTGGATTGTGAGATACAATTTTAAACTCTTGGTGGGAGCCCTAAAAATCCTGGATGTGATGCAATTCTAAACCTAGTTTTTGTTTATTTGTTTTTAAATTTTTTTGAACGCAATTACAACCTGTGAGTGGATACGAAATCAATTCTTGGCAGCGTTAAGAACCATAGCTTATGCTCAATCGTTTCCTCAACGCTGTCCTTGAAAATTAATGTAAATACCCAAAATATTGTTTTCTGTGTGTTTTAAAAATTAAAAATCAAGTCCTTTCGAAAGTTGTTTTACTGGATACTTGTTAATTAGCATTATTTGTTTTTCTCCATTGATTCTTATTGCAAGACTATGATCGAATATTTTGAAGAGTAATATATATTCTTCACTTGAAACTGGTATGGGAGGAAACTAGTTTAAATTTTAACTAGCATTCTCCCAATTTCAGCTATATGGTATGAGGACTGTTTCAAATTTAATAATCTTTTAACTGCATTTATTTTGGTAATGTCTGAAGTGACGAACATTCATGATCTCTTTTTTTTTGAAATTATGAGCGGCACATTCAAGGATGTTGATTTTTCCACAAGGCAAGAAGTGAGGCGTCCTACTACGACCTTGCTGTCAATGGGAGGTTCACCTTCCCAAAGAAAGCAAACAAAGTAATACTCTGATACATAAGGCGGCAGGGCTGTTGTTCACATTAGCCCCGCCAAGAAACCGAAGGCAGGTACTACTAGCAAGTAAAGTAGCCGATATAGAAAACAATTACGCGCTGTTGAGGGCGGAGGTATGAGCAAGTGAAGTAGCAACCATAATTAAATCTGAATGTTGTTTTATGGTTTATTTTAAGCTCGGATGGTGTTGTAAACTAAATTTGGTATCGGCGTCATCTTTATTTTGAAAAGATTGACAGGATTATATTTTTACATGAGTTTTTGATATTTTTACATGGTTCTGTATCACATGAGAAGAAAGTGGGTCCTATCTTTATGTCACTAGGAAATAGTTCCCCTATATTTATTGAGTAGCACAGTATTATACATTGAATGTAGTTGCTTATGTCCGTACCACCAAATGCTGGCTTTGTGACACATTGGGTTCTCAAGTGGGCTATTTTAATTTTATTTTGTTTGTAGAAAAAGAAGCACATATTAAATAATTTTAATTTTTTTTAATGTTGATTATTCAAGTATAATCAGCTCATCATGCAAAAGGCCCAACCGTATATATTTTGCTTGGTACGACACATGCACACATCTAGGCTCTAGCTAGGGGTGGCTTTCCCTTGAAAATCAAAAGATAGTGTTGCTTGAACAATTGCGATACAAACATTCTCAATATATATCATTTTGTGTTATGTATAAATATTATATTACTCTTGAAATGTATTACGAGAATATTGTGCTGAATTATAATTGCGAAACAAATAAATATATGAGCCCCTTTGGGGTAAAGGTAAAATGCAAAGTTCGTAAAAATAATGTTATTGTCAAGATTTGAACACAAGATCTTTAGCTTAAAATTGGAACACAATGACCAACTAAGCTAACAAGCCTAATAGTTATAATTTTGCAAGGATTAATATTTATAACTAAATAAATCATTTCCCCAATAACAATAACAATAATCAATAACAATAACAATAACAATAACAATAACAATAATAATAATAATAATAATAATAATCATAATAATAATAGTACTAATAATAATAATAATAATAATAATAATAACAATCATAATAATAATAATAGTACTAATAATAATAATAACAATCATAATAATGATAATCATAATAATGACCCAAATCGCATTTATGCCTTGAAAAACTTTGGGAAGACCAAGAACGAAATCCATGGTAATGTGCTCCCCACTTCCATTCGGAATTTCAAGTGGTTCTGATGGACCTTTTGGTACTTGATGCTCGCCTTGACTCGTTGACACGTTAGACACCTTGAGATAAAAAATGCTATCTCTCTCTCTTCATATGTGTCCACCAAAATATATGTCGAAGATCATGATACATTTTGGTACTCCAGGATGGATTGCAAACGGTGTGTCATGCGCCTCCATCATGATTTTATACTTTAAATCGTGGTCGTTAGGAACACAAAGTCCGGAGTTGACTCAAGTATTCCTTCTTCATCGATTCTTACTTCCTAGATCGCACCTTCTTGACTTTCTTCCTCATACGCATCGACTCACTGGATCTCGTAATTTGAGCGACTTTAATTTTATCAATTAAAGTTTCAGTCTTACTCGTATATTTGTCATCATCACGTGGGTCCCCGGAGTCTTTATCTCTATCTCCATCCTTCGTAAGTCATACAAAATGGGCCTTTCGTTGACAATATTTGCACTTTCACACGCATATGATCTTCTACTCAATGTGTCACCTACCACGTTCGCTTTTCCAAGATGGTATTGGATAGTATGATCATAATCTTTCAAGCGATTCAAGCCAACGTCGTTGTCGCATGTTGAGTTCCTTTTGAGTGAAGAAATATTTGAGGCTTTTATGATCCGTAAAGATCTCCACTTTCTCCCCATACAAGTAATGTCTCCAAATCTTTAGTCTTGAAGACAACAATCGCCAACTCTAGATCGTGAGTAGGATAATTCCTCTCATATTCTTTGAGTTGTCGTGAGGCATAAAGGCTATGACTTTCCCATGTTGCATGAGAACACATCCTAACCCTTTGCGAAGCATCATTGTAGATGACAAATCCTCCGAAACGGATGGTATTGTCGAGCAGTCTTTGAAATGAGTCTCCTCTTGAGTTCTTGAAAACTCTTCTCACATTCCTCGCCCCAACCGAACTTCAGATCTTTCAAGTCACCGAGTTAGTGGAGTAGCGATTCGAGAAAACCCTTCTACGAATCTCCGATAATAACCAAATTAAGCCGAGAAAGCTACGATTTTTGGATCATCGATTTAGGTTGCTCTCGGCTTTGAATAGCTTCAATCTTTCTTTGGGTCAACAGATATTCCATGACTTGATACCACGTGCCCAAGGAATGCTACTTCCTCAAGCCAGAACTTGCATTTCTTCAACTTGGCATAAAGCTTATATTCACGAAATTTTTGGAGTATCAGCCTCAAGTGCACCTCATGATCTTCACAACTTTTGGAATATATCAGGATGTCATCAATAAAGACGACCACAAAATGATCCAAATATTCCTTGAATACTCGGTTCATCATATCCATGAAGGCAGTAGGAGCATTAGTCAATCCAAAGGACATGACTAGGAATTCATAATGCCCGTACCGAGTTCTGAAAGCCGTCTTTGGAATATAATCGGTTCTAATCTTTAATTGGTGATATCCGGAACGAAGATCAATCTTTGAAAAGAATTTGTCTCCTTGCAACTGGTCAAACAGGTCATCAATACGTGGCAATGGGAACCTATTTTTGATGGTGACATAATTCAACTCCCGATAATCAATACAAAGTCGATACTCCCATCTTTCTTCTTCATAAATAGAGCGAGGAGCACCCCAAGGAGGAGAAGTACTAGGACGAATAAAGCCAATGTCTAACAATTCCTGCGGTTGAGTTTTTAACTCACGAAGTTCAATAGAGCCATTCGATATGGGGATTTAGAAATGGGTTTTTCTTTGGGTTCAAGGTCGATACAAAATTCAATTTCACGCTCTGGGGGTAGGCCAGGAAGTTCTTCAGGGAATACGTCAGGAAATTCATTAACAATAGAAATATTATTCAAAATTGACGTATTTTTGTTTAGATATGTGACATGAGCTAAGAAAAGCTTGACATCCGTTTTTCAATAAACGAATAGCTTTATGGCTTGAGATGACAGTGATTGATTTTAATGGTTTGGTTTCTTGAATTCGCATAATAGGTCGATTAGGAATATGAAAGCTAACAACCTTACGAAAATAATCAATTTTTGCATGATGAGTAGTTAACCAATCAATCCCTAGAATTACATCAAATGCAAGTATTTTTAATGCAATAAGATTGACAGGTAATGTGTGGGTACCAACTTGAACCAAACAAGACTTATAAACCGTGGATGTAATGAAGGTTTCTCCCAACGGAGTTTCCACAGATAAGTCAAAGTCTAATTTCTCTGGAGTCAAATTTAATCGTTGAGCGCAAGTAGGAGAAATAAAAGAATGGGTAGAACCGGTATCAAATAAAGTGTAGACTTCGCTAGAGTTTATGATAAGTTTACCCATGATGACCACATTCGGGTTCCTTGCTTTTCGGGAGGTCACAACAAACGCCTCCTCAGACTACCGGCTTTGACTTTTCCGGGATGAAGATTTGGTGCCTCCATCCTAAATTGAATTTGTCTTGGTGAACGACAAAATCGAGCTAAGTGACATTCTCTTCCACAATTATAACATGTTTTGGAAGGCATCGCGCAATTTGGACTGATGTGTCCCTCCCCTCCGCATTTGAAGCATATGATAGGTGGTTTTTCTCCTTCCTTAACAACGGGTGCTGGTGCTGACGTCTTTCCATCATTGTTGAATCTCCTCTTCTTGAAATGTCCATTCTTATTGTTTTGTACGATTACCACCGAAGTGGTTACCATTTCGACTGTTGATTCCTCCACGCTTGTTGTCACCGCTCGATGACTACTCTCATTTGGTATTATCATTTTACATTACGCTCTCTTTTGGTTGTGTTGACTCGTTATCGCGCTCCACCAAGTGAGCCCTATTTACAACATCCGAATACAAACACGGTTTATGAGAAATAAGATGTTGGCGTATCTCCGACTTCAAACCTCTTAAAAATATTCGCCATTCTCTCTTCATTATACAACAAGTGGGGACGACGAACAGGATAACTCGCAAATTTTGCCTCGTATTGCGACACGGTCATATTATTTTGCTCCAATTTGATAAACTCCACCTCCTTCATGTGACGAATACTTCGGGAAAAGTATTTGTCGTTGAAGCGACTCTTGGAACTTCTCCCAAGACATCTTGATCTGGCGAGTTTAGTACGTTTACCGATTCCCACTAGTAATCGCCTTTTTTGCAGAACATAAAAGGCGTGAAGGAACCCTTTGCTCTCTGAGCATCCCAAGACATCAAATATCTTGGTGATTTGCTTTATCCAAGCTTCCGCCATAAGTGGTTTTGGCTCTCCCTTAAACTCCGGTGGTCCCAGCTCCTTGAACTATTTAGTGGTGACCGCCCGAGAGTTTCCAGTGTTTCCACCTACATTTTGGACAGGAGCCGCTCTCGCCTGCTGTTGCATGAATTGCATAAAGCCTCTGAATAATCCACCATTCATCATTTGGTTAGTGTTGTTGTTTGCATGAGGATTGTCGCCTTCCTGATTCATATTCTCCTGATTATTGATATGTGGAGACTCAACGGTCTCTTGTGCTCCATTCTTATTCTCAACATTTTGGATGTCATTTTCAGACATCGCCACAAAACAAAGGTTAATTGACATGTAACATAATATCTCTAAACTCGACCAACCAATTTAAATACAAAATAAATTTAAGTAGGTCCTACTAGTGAAGGAATTCCCGTCTCTCCCTCCTAGTTCTAGTCTCACATCTTAGCGGGGATCATATCCTAAGCTTTGATACCAATCATGACGCCCCCAAAATTAGGTATACATCACCCATCTTGGGTCATGGATACATAGTATGTAATTTAAATACAACTTACTAATACAAATGCCATGGTATATACAATCGACAAACATTAATCGTGAGTTTGAATACAAATATTATCTACTAGAGATTATACAAACTCAAAAGGAGTCCTCATTACAATTATTATCACACTATTTCACATAATAGTGAGGACTATTAATGCTATCCTCTGGACCATCACTCCGCTCCACGACTCGTCCCAAACTATATTCTCATTTCACAGAAGAGAATAGTGAAAGAAAGGGTGAGCTCAACTAGCCCAAGAAGAAATATTATGACTAAGATAATGCGAATAAATTATCATTAGTCTCCAACAATGTTAAACCGAAAAAATATTATGTACATCAAGTTTAAGCTGCAATGAATAAGCAATCCATTAAAAGAGTCAAGTAGAGAATAAAATCTACTATCTTTTATGATTTAAAAGGTTTTCATCACTTTTATCGCTAGGACTCAACTTAATAAATAATCCACATCATCGAATCACCCCGCACTACAAGGCCAAGGATATTCTTTAGTATCACGACCACAATTATCCATACACTACGGGCCAAGAATATTTGTGTATTCATTAATGGTCATGATCATGCCAACAACTGTCCATCAATGCACTACGGGCCAATAAGAACTTTTACCACATCATTTGTAACATTACGGTCATGATTACACCGAATAATCCCTGGTCATAATCATACCAAGTCCATCTATGCACTACTGAGCCACACGGTGACTTTTCAACAAAATATAAACATGAGGATGATGACAATGATATAAGAATTCAATAAAACAAGTTCAAGAATTATTTTATCCAAGAATTATTAACGCCCAAATTGTCGATAGGATCTTGCTTTTGTAGAGTAAAATTCAAGAATGATCAGAAGAATATTTTCATGAAAAGATACTGGATGAAGCGCAAATATCAAGGATATTCTACTAATTTCATGGAGTATAGAAGTCAAAAACTTTAACCAATGAGAGTATAATAAAGAATGGAATAACAAAAGAAATCACCATGCATGTGGTACTTCAGATGACAAAAAGTTATTCCAACGAGAATAATAATAACGGAACCGGTCGTCGCAAAATTTGCAAGCGACTGGATGTTCCAATAGAATATAAAGAGCGGAAACCGGTGGGTGTAAAAACACATGCATGGATGTTCCAATGTAATAATAATAATAAGAGGCGGAACCCGTCCGGTGTAAAAACACACGCATGTGATGTTCCAACGGAATAATAATAAAGATGAGAACCAGTCCGGTGTAAAACACATGACGGGATGTTCCAATGAGAATAATAGAAGAATGTCACCAAGTATATAGGTAGATCAGCGTATACAAAGTTATTCCTACTGAGAATAATAAGAAATGGAATAATAACAGATTCTCTTCATGAATAAGAAAGAATAACACCCCACTAGTAAAAAGAAACCGAATATAAAAGTAGTTAAGTAGCGAGAATACTTTTTCTCTATCTCTATAGTCTCTCTCTATAGTTTCTCTCTCAGAGTTCGGTGATTTCGTAAGAAAATAATGAAGGAATGAGCTTTCTATTTATAGAAAAATGGAATGCATAAGAACTAACTCATTAAGCAGTTGAGATTGATTTACTTTAATCTGACTATCCATATTTAAAGAAAAATAAAATATAATATATTATATTATATTTATAATCTAATAAAATGAATAACTTTATAAAAGATTTTACTATGCAAACACTACGCAGTACTATGCAAACACTATGTATAATAAAATATAATATATTCTAATTATTGTCTAATAAAAATGATATAGCTTTATAAAAGTATTCGTTTTTTATATAAAAAGATTTTACTATGCAAAAACACTATGCATATTTATGCAACACTACGCATAATAGAATATAATATATTCTATTTATAGAATAACTTTATAAAAGTATTCTATTTTATATAAAAAGATTTTCGTATTATTACATTAATAATACCAACAAAACCGAGTGACTTATCACTTAAGCATCAATAATTAATACCGTAGTGCTACTATGCAACCACGCCAGTATTCAGATTTCTTTAACACCAAGTGTTTCAACAGTTAATGTTAAAACTTCCGTCGTTATTTTCATAAAGTATTTTTGTCGTTTTTCAATCCGGACAATAATTCCATTCATGGGGTCCACCAATGATTGTGCCGTTGTACTAATATTCTCTCGTTAAAAGCGAATATTTCCTAACCAATCGAATATTATATAACAACTTGCGTTTTTGCAAAATTTATAAATATTACCCACAACTATTATATCAATTTTACTCCATAATATTCAAAAATAATATTTATAGAAAATTCATCTTTATTCAAAAAGTTATTATTATTATTATTATTATTAAATGATTTGTTTGGTTATAAATATTAATCCTTGCAAAATTATAACAATTAGGCTTGTTAGCTTAGTTGGTCATTGGGTTTAAGTTTTAAGCTAGAGGTCTTGTGTTCGAATCTTGGCAGCAACATTATTTTTAGGATTAAGTTCAATATTGTCCACGTCAGATCTGCCACGTGTGCCACTGTGACGCCCCCAAAATAGGTATACATCACCTATTCTGAGTCGTCAAATACATGGTACAGAATACAAATATAACTTAATTATACAACTGTCGTGTAAAGTACGACAAAACATAAAAGTCGTGAGTTTTAATACAAATTTTGTCGTCTGACAATATTCAAACTCAAATTCAATATTATTACATTTATTTTTCACTATTTCCTTTGAATAGTGAGGACTACTAATGTTATCATCTCAGTGTCTCACACCCGCTTTCCGACTAGTCCTCGCTACGTTCTCATTTCTCAAGAGAACAATAAAAGTAAAAGGTGAGCTCAACTAGCCCAAGAGAAAATATTATGACTAAGATAATGCATAATATATTATCATTAGCCTTCAACAACATCGTTAAACCGATACAATATAACAACCATCAAGTTTAATCATAGGTGAACAAGCAATCCATTAAAAGAGTCAAGTAGAGAATAAAATCTACTATCTTTTATGATTTAAAAGGTTTTTCATCACTTTTATCGCTAGGACTCACTTTTAATAAATAATCCACATCATCGAATCACCCCCTGCACTATACGGCTAAGGATATTCTTTAGTATCACGACCACAATTATCCACGCACTACTACGGACCAAGAATATTTGTGTATTCAATAATGGTCATGATCATGCCAACAACTGTCCATCAATGCACTACGGGCCAATGAGGACTTTTACCACATCATTTATAACATTACGGTCATGATTACACCGAATAATCCCTGGTCATAATCATACCAAGTCCATCTATGCACTATAGGCCACAGATGACTTTCAACAAAATATAAACATGAGGATGATGACAATGATATAAGAATTCAATAAAAACAAGTTCAAGAATTATTTTATTCAGGATCTAATAACGTCTAAATTGTCAAAATGATACTGCTTTGTAGAGTAAAATTCAAAAATACTCAGAAGAATATTTCCATAAAAAGATACTGGATGAAGCGCAAATATCAAGGATATTCCACTAATTTCATGGAGTATAGAAGTCAAAACTTTAACCAACTGAGTATAATAAAGAATGGAATAACAAAAGAAATCACCAGGCATGCGATAGACCACACAAGCAGGTTATTCCAACAAAATAATAAATAACGAAATCAGTCCCACAGAAAACGCATGACGTGATATTCCAATGTAATAATAAAGGCGAAATCTGGTCCACAGAAACGCATGCATGTGATATTCCAATGTAATAATAAAGAGCGGAACCAGGTCCAGTAGAAGCAGCATTGCATGTGATGTTCCAATGGAATAATAAAGACGGAACAACAGAATAATTTCACCAAGTATAAGGTAGCCCGCGTATACAGGTTATTCCAACAAAATAATAAAGAATGAAATAACAGAAGTTCTCTTCATAGATAAGAAAGAAATAATACTCCCCACCTTTAGAAAAACTAAATACTGGAATAGTGAGGTAGCAGACTTCTCTTCTTCTTTCTATAATTTCTCTCTATAATAATCGCCTAAAGCTTTTTGTGAATTGGTGAGAAATGAAGGAAGAATGAGCTTCTATTTATAGAAAAATATAGTTTCGATAATTGACGCGTTTTGGGGCTCGAAAAATTTCAGTACAATACCTCCAACTTTTTCTTTATTTTTAATTTAGTCATGGAAGTATTATCAAACTTGCACCACCTCCCTAATAGTAAATAATGTGATTCAATAGTAAATTATGTGAATCAATAGTTCTAGACATGTGAAAATATGAATTACAAAGTATAAGACCTCCATCTATACCTCTATTTTTAACTTAGTCATGCAAGTATTATCAATCTTGCACCAACTCCCCTAATAGTAACAAGAATGTGAAACAATAGTATACACATATGAATAAATAGTTATAATCATGTAAAATAATAGCAATCAATTGCTCATTTATCCAAGTTAAATAATTCGATTGGTCAATATAACCTCCGGACATCAATTATTATCGAAATAATTATCGATTTTCACTAACACAAATAATTCCAACACAATGAAACCATTTTTATCAAAAATATAAATATAGAAATTTTGAAGTTTGACTTTTCCCAAAAAAGTCAACTGTTGACTTTTTGACCAAATAGTGAATTTCGGAAAATTTTGTGTTTATAGACTATTTTTACTAATTTCATCGTTCCGGACTCAAATATCACGTCCGCGTGTCCAAATTCAACTCCGAACACAACTTCAATTTTAATAACATTCATCATTAATATTATAACTCGCAATATTTATCAACCGTGTCGCTTCTAAGAAAGAGGGGAGAAAGGATTTCTCCTATCAAGCACGCAATTAGTGACCAAACCTCTCCTTGATGAACTTCTAGACATTGTAAATATTACAATTTAATAATATGAATAACTTTGTCGTCTCAATTATTGATTTAATAAAACAACATATTATGCAGATGATACCACGACAATAATCGAATCAATAATACGAGAGATATGATGCAACAATTATCAGAAAGCAATAATTGAGTATAACTAAGTGACTTCTCACGTAAGCATCAATAATCAATACTGGTGTGCTACTATGCAACCACGCCAGACATCAGTACTTTTACTAAGGGTAGTTCAACGGTTAACGGTAAAACTTCCGCCGTTATTTTCATAAAGTATTTTTGTCGTTTTCTCAATCCAACAATAATTCCGTTGTGGGGGTCCACCAATGATTGTGCTGTTGTAAGAATATTCCTTGTTAAAACAAATATTCCCCGACCAATCGAATATTATATAAAAACTTACGTACTTTGCAAAATTTGTAAATATTACCCACAACTATAACATTATATCAAATCCACACCATAATATTCAAAAATATATTTCGAGAAAATTTAATCTTTATTTAAAAAGTTGGGGTCTTATGATACCACGACGTAGCGCCTATGTATGCTGTGTCAGCGCATTACGTGTGGCGATAGGGCTCGAAGTCCAAATTTTTTAATAGAAAGGGGCTCAATTTGCGTTGACCAAAAGAAAAGGGATATATACCCAAAAACTCCTACAGTTCAGTGGTCGACCTTGCATTTTACCCCATCTAGGCTCTAGTTAGGGGTGGCTTTCCCTTGAAAATCAAAAGATAGTGTTGCTTGAACAATTGCGATACAAACATTCACAATATATATCATTTTGTGTTATGTATAAATATTATATTACTCTTGAAATGTATTACGATAATATTGTGCTGAATTATAATTGCGAAACAAATAAATATATGAAATTAAATAGAAATATAAGATGGTCCTACCTATTACATCTGTCCAGAAAAGTAGAGTTACCACTAATACTTATCCAACAATAATTAATACAAATATTCACAATATATATTATTTTCATTTTATTTATTCTTCGTGTAGCTTGTATATTTTATTTTTAAAATATTTTTGGTGGGAAATTTTGAATATCAACTTTTTATATGAATTTAAGTGTAGGATAATATTCGAATTCCAGCCAGACTCCTGACAAAAATGAATCGGCTATAGCGACAATTTTTTTCGTCGCTATAACATACAAAATCGATGACATAATATGATGACAGCTCAAACTGTAGGTATAGTTGTAAGACCCCAAATTATTAATAAATAAAATTTATTTTCATCTATTTATTATTTTGAAATAGTAAGGGTTGATTTGATTAATGTGGATAGTTATGGGTAAAATACGCAAATATTTCGAATAAGCAAGTGGTTATAAAATATTCATTATTGTCGGGGAATAATCGTTTGGTCGTGAAATATTTAAATCTTGTCGGGGAATATTAAATGCAATGACTTGATCTTTTGTGGGCCCCATAACTAAAAAAGCGATTGGATGAAGAAAACGACAAATATAAGTTGTTTATAAATAACTTGCGTAGTTATTCTGCTAATTATCTTTGTTGGAATACTCGGTGGTTAAAACACACTAATACGCGTTGTTGAGCAAGAAGACACGCAGTATTGCACCAATTATTGATTCTTACGTAAAAAGGCACTACTCAATAATTGTTACAAGTAATTATTATTCAAATATTTTATTTTATTGATTCAATAATCTTTGCATTGATATTTTATATTACCGTTGTTTCAATAAATTGTCATTACGGTATTTTCCATTATCAGAGCAATAATTCATATTATCTTAATAATATTATTGGATAACATTATTGGCAATGTCTATAAAGTTACATCTAAGGAGAGGTTTGGTCACCTAATTGCAGCGCCAAGAAGTGAGAGATCCTTATTGGAAAGCCCCCTCTTTCTGAGGAGCGGCACGGCCAAGATCTTATGATCTCTGTAATATTATTTGTGAATAATTAATTATTGATTTATATGATGAGGAAAATATTGATTTTATGTGGATATAGATGGAGAAAATTTTTAATGTGACAATTGTTGAAAATTAATATTTTATCTTTTTCTGATAAAATAATTCATTTAAATATATTATTTTAATAATATATTAACGGTGATATTTTTATAATGAATGTGGGATATATGAGTATATGAGGAGGAAGAGTATTTTTGTGACAATAAATGTTTAACACATATTTTGTGTGTTGGTGGACACAATTATTGACCGAAATTTGATTATAGCCTGTAAAATCGCCCATTTATGGATTTCGGTCAATTTCTGTTTGGAATTTGGAAAAACTTTCTTCTGCAAAGTTGTAGAGAATTGAATTTCCTATAAAAATTTGCGAGATCCGAATTTTCTGATAAAAGGACTATTTATTATGAATTATGAAGTTCCGAAGTTCCGAAATAATTGATTTTTAAAAGTTTTAATTATTTTTATTTACAAAAACGTGTTTTTCATTTTGTTTCCTTCATTTAACATGTGATAAGGGCTGAGTTCAGATGGTAAATCATGCGTATGAAGTTTTGGAAAAAATATAATAATATTTAATAAATTTTCTACTTTGGTGTTCTAAGCATTTTCCTATAAATAGGGAGCTTAGGTTAGAATTGAAAATCACACAAAAACTGAAGTTTTCTCTCTCTATATTATCGAGCGTATTTTTGTGAGTATTTTGAGTATACTTTGAGTATTGCTATACGGTCTGCAAGTTCAAGTCATAGCTTTATATCCGGTGTTTCAACTTAGAAAGACTTGTCTTTTCGAGGTAAGGGATGTTATTTTATTCGAAAATGATATTATTTCTTCAATATCATTATGCCGAAATATTGGTTGGAAATTTTATCAAATTTGGAATTTTTTTTTTTCAGGTTACTATTCATGAGTTACTATTCGCTTGAGTTCTTATTCACGAGTTACTATTCATTAGTTACTATTCATGAAAGTACTATTCACGTAAGCGTGAAGATGTTTTTTGTGAAATTTCTATTTTTGGTGTTTGAGTTTCTTATTCACGATATCTGCAAGACTATTCACGAATACTGGCACTATTCACCAAAAAATAAAATTTCTTCTTTTTGTCCAAAATATCTATTATGGATACTAGCTTTGATTGTATCCATGTTTTGATCATTCTTGAATTTTACTCCACTCTGATTACTTATGAAGTATTTTTGAACTTGGATTGTTTAAAATACGAATCCTTAATATTGTTCTTTTGTTTCACTAGATTCGTTTCCTTTAAAATATTTTTCATCATCCTCAGTCCTAAATGATGATATTACTGAATATCTTTGGCCTGTAGTGCAAAGATGAATGATTTCTTGATGAATATCTTTGGCCGTAGTACAAAGATGAACAGGTGTTGAGATGAACATGACCTACTGATTAATATCTTTGGGCCCGTAGTGCAAAGATGAACAGGTGTTGAGATGAACATGACCGACTGATTAATATCTTTGGCCCGTAGTGCAAAGATGAACAGGTGTTTAGATGAACATGACCAACTGATGAATATCTTTGGCCTGTAGTGCAAAGATGAATATTTGATTCCAGATATATATTGATTGATGTTACAAGGATAAAATATCGACGATGAACTTTTAAATTCATATATAGAAGATAGTAGTTTGCATTCTCTACTTAACTCTTCTAATGAATTATTATTTCCGCTGCGAATACTGATTTAAAACTTGTTGTCTATTGTATTCTATTAGATTTTTCCCTGTTGAAGACTAACGATAATTTGTTGTATATTATCTTAGTCATAATATTCTTTACTGGGCTAGTTGAGCTCACCCTTTTCCTTTTTGTTCCATTTTTCTTCTCAGGAGGCGAGAATGTAGCGAGTAATAGTCGGGGTATGGAATGAAGGTTCTAGAAAGAGTTGTTTAGTAGTCTTTGCCATTTTTGTAAACTAATGTATCAATAATTATGATGGGGATTTATTTGGGTATGTATATTGTCTAGAAGACAATAATTGTATTTAAACTCATAGTATATATGTTGTTGTATTTTGCACGACAAATGTATTAATAAAATTGTAGTTATTTTCGCATCATGTATTTGGCGACTCGAATGGGTTGGATGGAATGGACCTATTTTGGGGCGCCACGGTTGGTATCGAGCTTAGGAAATGATCTGGCGGAGATGGGAGAATAGAACTAGGAGGGAGAGACGAGTAAATCCTTCGCTAGTGTGTCCTACCTAAGCTTATTTGTTAGTTGAGTCAAGATATATAGGGATATTATGTGATATATTGATTTCTTTAATTAACCCTTGTTTTATGACAAGATTTGAGAATGTCAATTGAGAATATTAACGAATGGAGTAAATGAGACCGAGGAGATGCTGTTTTTACCAACGAGGAGAACGTGCAACAAAGGTAAGAATGTTCCTCCGTGAACAACACCACCGGCGAGATGATGAACGATAGGATGTTTAGAAGCTTTTGCAGTTCATGCAAAATCGCAAGGGCGAGGGAGACTCGTGCATAAAATACCGGTGGAAATGATAACAACGCACGATTTGTCACGGCCAAGCAGTTCAAAGAGTTGGGACCACCAGAATTCTGGGGAAAGCCGGATCCGATTAAGGCGGAGATGTGGGTCAAACAAATTACCAAGATATTCGATGTCTTGGGATGCACGGAGGAACAGAAAGTTCCATTCTCTACTTTTATGTTAAAATGCGAGGCAGACATTGGTGGAAATCATGAAGCGTACCCATCCACCGCACTTTCAAGATGTCATGGGAGATGTTTCAGAAACAGTTCAATGACAAGTACTTCCCTGAAAGTATTCGTTATATGAAGGAAGTGGAGTTTATTAGACTGGAGCAGAATAACATACGCGGTCCCAAAGACGAGGCAAAGTTCAGCGGAGTTATCCGGTGTTTGCACCTCATTTGGTGGAGAATGAGGAACGATGTAGCGGATGTTTCGAGAGGTTTGAAACCCGACATACGTCGAAGATCTCATTTCTCATAAATTTTCTCTCTATTCGGATGTTGTCAACATGGCTCGATTGTTAGGCGAGATAACGAAAGTGCGTTCAACCGAGGGACCATAACCGAGGATTATCTCAAGATAGCAATCATCGAATAACGATAACCCGGCGGAGAAAGAAGAATACTGGACAAAGGCGGTAACCACTCTAGTGGTAATTGTGGCCATGAAAATAGAAGAAGCGAGTCGGGAGGAGATTTTAAAAAGAGGAGATTCAACAACGACATGTGAAAGGCGTCGCCGCCGCCAAGAGTAAATCTGGTTCCGAGGAGGAGAAAGACCACCGGTCGTATGTTACTAAATGCGGGAAAGAGGGACATATCACCAAACCGCCACAACAGTTTAAGGTATGCTATAATTGTGGAAAAGAAGGACATATCGCTCGAGATTATGCAGTATCGAAACCGATCCGGTGGGAATGGTGACTCAAAAGGATGTCCCGGAAAAGTCAAAGTCAAGCGGTTCTCGGAAGAGCGTTTGTCGTGACCGGTCAAAATGCGAGAACCCGAACGAAGTTAGACAGGTTAGTTAATTATAAATTCTTGCGAAGTTTATACCTTACTAGATACCGGTTCTACCCATTCTTTTATCTCTCTTGCTTGCGCTCAACGTTTGAACTTGACTATGGAGAAATTAAACTTTGACCTATTTATGGAGACTCCATTAGGAGAAACTTTCATTACATCCGTTGTTTAGAAATCTTGCTTGATTCAGGTTGGCACTATCACATAACCTGTTAACCTTATTTCTATAGAGATATTTGCTTTTGATGTAATTTTAAGGTTAACTACTCATCATGCCGAAATTGATTACTTTCGTAAGGTTGTTAGTTTTCATATTCTTAAGCAACCTATTATTCGAATTCAAGCAATCAAACCATTGTAGTCAAACATTTTCATATCAAGCCATGAAGTCATTCGTTTATTACGGATGTCAAGTTTTCTTAGTCCATGTTATGGATTTGAATAAAGGCACGACAGATTTGAATAATATTCCTGTTGTTATTAATTTTTCCTGACGTATTTCCTGAAGAATTTCTTGGCTTACTCCCAAAGCCTGATATTAAATTTTGTATCGACTTTGAACCCGGTACAAAACTCATTTCTAAAATCTCATATCGAATGGCTCTATTGAACTTCCAGGAGTTAAAAATTCAACTATAGAATTTGGTACCGAGCCTTTATCTGGTGACTTCCTTTGTGGAATGCACCGAAGCCAAGACTCTCCGTAGGGGACATCATATTCGTGCGATAGTAAACTGATAGGTGTCATTGTAACGTGTTATCCAAGGTTGGGATATGAGTCACGTTTGAGAACAACCTAAGTCCATGAATCGAAATACATAGCTTTTGAAGCTTAGTTGGTTATTATCGGAGATTAATTGAAGGATATTCTCGAATCGCTATTCCATTAACGCGGTGACTCGTAGAGATACAAAATTGAATGGAGCAAGGAATGTGGGAAGAGCTTCAAAGAACTCAAGAGGAGACTCATTTCAAAGACATGTTACGATCATGCCATCCCGGAAAAGCTTAAGCGTGGTAGGCGGACGTGTTGAGTAGAAGATCGTATACAATACTGAAGTCACGATATTGTCAAAGACTCATTTCGTATAATTTACAAATAATAGAGATGGAGATGAAAACTCTAGGTACCCACGTGATGATATACGAGTATAATCGACTTTAATCGATAAAATTAAAGTTGTTCAAGCTACACACCGGAGCTGATGAATTTGAAGAAGGAGGTGCAAGAAGTTGTTATTTCAAAAGCGAGAATCGGTGAGGTGAGGAAAGCTCAAACCTTCGATTTATTAATCCATTTGAAATTCTCGATCGAATAGGGCTGTGGCCTATAGATTCGTTTTTACCGCCAAGTATGATGCATGTTCATAACGTTTTTCACGTGTCGATGTTACGTAAATATGTGGACGACCGAACTACGTCATTGAGTTAGAACCGGACGAGATAGCCGAAGACTTAACGTCACGAGAAGGTACTGTCAAGATCTTGGATAGGAAAGAACATGTTTCATGTATCGAGGTTATACCACAAGTTAAGGTTTTGTGGAGAAACCATTCTATCGAGGAAATGACTTGGGAGTTGGAAAGCGGAAATGAAAGCGAGGTATTCTCATCTTTTCAAAACACAGTATCGTCACGTCAATTTCGAGGACGAAATTTCATAAGTAGGGGAGGTTGTAAGACCCCAAATTATTAATAAATGAAATTTATTTTCCTCTATTTATTATTTTGAAATAGTAAGGGTTGATTTGATTAATGTGGATAGTTATGGGTAAAATACGCAAATATTTCGAATAAGCAAGTGGTTATAAAATATTCATTATTGTCGAGGGAATATTCGTTTGGTTGTGGAATATTCGCATTGTCGGGGAATATTAAATGCAATGTAGCTATGATCTTTTATGGGCCCCATAATGTAAAGCGATTGGATGAAGAAAGCGACAAATATAAGTTGTTTATAAATAAATTGGCGTAGTTATTACTGAATTAATATTGTTGGAATACCGGTGGTTAAAACACACTAATCTGCGTTGTTGAACAAGAAGATACCTGTACAGTATTGCACCAATTATTGATTCTTACGTAAGAAGGCACTACTCAATCATTGTTACAAAGAATTATCATTCAAGATTTTATTTTATTGATTCAATAATTGTTGCATTGATATTTTATATTCTTTGTTGTTTCAATAAATTGTCATTACACAATATTTTCCATTATCGAGACAATAATTCATATTATCTTAATAATATTATTGGATAATATTATTGGCAATGTCTAGAAAGTTACATCTAAGGAGAGGTTTGGTCACCTAATCATGCGCCCGAGAAGGAGAGATCCTTATCGCAAAGCCCCCTCTTCCTGAGGAGCGGCACGGTTGTCGATCTTGTGATTCTGTAATATTATTTGTGAATATTTAATTATTGATTTATATGATGAAGAAAATATTGATTTTATGTGGATATAGATGGAGAAAATTTTTAATGTGACAATTGTTGAAAATTAATATTTTATCTTTTACGATAAAATAATTCATTTAAATATATTATTTTAATAATATATTAACGGTGATATTTTTATAATGAATGTGGAATATATGAGTATATGAGGAGGAAGAGTAGTTTTTGTGGCAATAAATGTTTAAACATATATTTTGTGTGTTGGTGGACATAATTATTTAATAGAAATTTGATTATAACTTGTGTAAAATCGTCCATTTATGGATTTCGGTCAATTTCTGTTTGGAATTTGGAAAAATTTTCTTCCGCAAAGTTGTAGAGAATTGAATTTCCTATAAAAATTCACGAGATTGAATTTTACGATAAAAGGGCTATTTATTATGAATTATTGAAGTTCAAGTTCAAATAATTGATTTTTGAAAGTTTTAATTATTTTTATTTACAAAAACGTGTTTTTCATTTTGTTTCCCTCATTTAATATGTGATAGGGGCTGAGTTCAGATGGTAAAGCATGCGTATGAAGTTTTGGAAAAAAATATAATAATATTTAATAAATTTTCTACTTTGGTGTTACAAGCATTTTCCTATAAATAGGGTCTTGGGTTAGAATTGAAAATCACACCGTAAAGCTGAAGTTTTCTCTCTCTATATTATCGGCGTATTTTGTGAGTATTTTGAGTATACTTTGAGTATTGCTATACGGTGCAAGTTCAAGTCATAGCTTTATATCCTGTGTTTCAACCAACTAAATCTGCTTTTTTCGAGGTAAGGGATGTTATTTTATCGAAAATGATATTATTTCTTTAATATCATTATCGCCGAAATATTGGTTGGAAATTTTATCAAATTTGAAAAAAATTTCATGTCGGGGGTTACTTATTCATGAGTTACTATTCACGAGTTATTATTCACGAAAGTATTATTCACGAAGCGTGAAGATGTTTTTTGTGAAATTTCTATCTTTTGGTGTGAGAGTTACTTATTCACGATGATATATCAAGACTATTCACTATTAATGAATCTGAGACTATTCATTTCGAAAAATAAAATTTCTTCTTTTTGTCCAAAATATCTATTATGGATACTAGCTTTGATTGTATCCATGTTTTGATCATTCTTGAATTTTACTCCACTCGATTACTTATGAAGTATTTTTGAACTTGGATTGTTTAAAATACTGAATCCTTAATATTGTTCTTTTGTTTCACTAGATTCGTTTCCTTTAAAATATTTTTTCATCATCCTCGGTCTAAATGATGATATTCTTCGAATATCTTTGGCCCGTAGTGCAAAGATGAATGATTTCTTGATGAATATATTTGCTTTTGTAGTGCAAAGATGAGCAGTGTTGAGATGAACATGACCTCATTGATTAATATCTTTGGGCCCAGTAGTGTGCGAAGATGAGCAGTGTTGAGATGAACATGATCGATCGATTAATATCTTTGGCCGTAGGTGTAAAAGATGAGCAGTGTTTAGATGAACATAACTAATGATGAATATCTTTGGCCAGTAGTGCAAAGATGAATATTTGATTCCGGATATATATTGATTGATGTTACGAGGATAAAATATCGACGATGAACTTTTAAATTCATATATAGAAGATAGTAGTTTGCATTCTCTACTTAACTCTTCTAATGAATTATTATTTCATTGCGAATATTGATTTAAAACTTATTGCTATATGTATTCTATTAGATTTTTTCTCCGTTGAAGACTAACGATAATTTGTTGTATATTATCTTAGTCATAATATTTCTTCTTTGGGCCAAGTTGAAATTTCACCCTTTTTCTTTTGTTCCATTTTTCTTCTAAGGAGGCGAGAATGTAGCGAAATACTAGTGGGAATATGGAATGAAGGTTAGAGAAAGAGTTGTTTAGTAGTCCTCACCATTTTGTAAACTAATGTATCAATAATTATGATGGGGATTTATTTGGGTATGATATATTGTCTATAAGACAATAATTGTATTTAAACTCACAATATATATGTTATCGATTTTTTTTGCACGACAAATGTATTAATAAAATTGTAGTTATTTACATACTCATGTATTTGGCGAATTCGAGAATGGGTTGGATGGAATGGACCTATTTTGGGGGCGTCACAATAGTCGGTTCGTTAGTCGGTTCATTTTTGATTAAAAAGTAGCGGACCCGTGTGATATGATATTTTATTTTTGGGATAAATCAACTTTTGGTACCTGTAATGGGACACGACTTATAATTTGGTACCCGAAGTAAAAAAAGTTACAAGCTGGTGATTGTACTCAAAAAATGTTACACTCCGTTAAACATTAGGGACACGACTTACAATTTGGTACCCGGAGTTAAAAAAGTTAGAAATTGATGATTGTACTCAAATTTTTTTGTAATATGGTGCTTGTACTTTCCAATTTTTAAATAATCATTAAAATTGATCCAACGGGAGAGACAAACATACAGAGAGAGAAACGAAGTCGATGCGAAGAAGATGCTCGATGTTTTGTTCAGTCTTTTCTTGCCTCCCACATTCGCATTCATTGTTCCACGATTGGCATCGACTTGGGAACTCTGGTGTAATCCATTCATTTTTGTTGCATGAACTACAATCTTCTTCCCCGATTTCATTTACGATTCCACTCCAAGACGAGTTCATCCTTTCAATTAAACACTGAAAACCCTTTAATAAATATATGGAAACCAGTAATCAATGGAGAATTGAGAGAAGAAGAATGACAGAAGAAGAGAACCCTAATTTTCAAACAGAATTAAGATGAAACTCTACTGTTTAACGGAGTGTAATATTTTTAGAGTACAATCACCAGTTTGTAATTTTTTTCACTTCAGGTACCAAATTGTAAGTCGTATCCCTAATATTTAATCTGAGATTGTAACATTTTTTAAGAAAGACAATCACCCGTTTGTAATTTTTTTTTTTCTTGAATACCAAATCAGAAGTGATTCAAAGATACAAGTACCAAAAGTTAATTTAGCCTTTTATTTTTTGAATAATGTAAGAATGTTGGTGTTTTTGTCAAAAATCACAAATCTTTGGCTTAAATTAAAAATATTTTAAAATCCAAATATCTTAGAGGTGATTTTAAAGAATTACCAAACACGAAAACACTTCCGTATTTAATTTAAAACTGTTTTTAATCCACTCAGAAACTCCCCAAACGTGCTCTATGTCGATCCAAAGATCAAATTATCAGTTATCGTTTATTAGATCTTCACTGATAATTAGCGAAACTGTTTGCGACCGTAACCTTGCGGCGTCGACGGTGACGTCGCCGGCAGTCGGGGAGTGCTGCCGTCATGGGCTACCGACGTTTTCTAGATCCTCTGCTCGTTAATCGTTGCAACAGATGGCAATACAGCAGGTTTGTGGTCTCAGTTCAGTAACTATGAAATTTTGTGGTGTTTATGAATAATTTGGCAGTCTATTTTCTTCTATAAATCTGGGTTTTTGCTTAGAAAAGTGAATATTGTATGTATCTGTTTTTTTTTGTGTGAAGAATAATTAAAATATTCAATTTGCAGTCACTGTAAGCTGTGATGAGTTTAATAATCTCTCTTCCTCTAGGTGAAATTAGGGATATTATGTGAACATATGGATATTCTATTAATACTGATAATAATGCTAAGTGGTGAGAACCCATATATTTATTTATTTTTTATTTTTTGTGGGACTGAGGGATTACTATCAATCAAGATATTCAGCCTCGGGAAAAGCTTAGAACATAAACACATCAATCAGTCCAAAATGTGAACCTGAACTAGTTGTTCTCCTCAAATTCATATTCGAATACCATTATTTGTAAGACTGAAAAAACAACAAAATTAGTTCAAAAAGAACTTATAGAACTGTTGTTGAACAGTGAATATCATACAAGGAGCAGCAAATAATAAAACTTTGATAATTATGCTTATAATGGAGATAAATTCTTGTCAATTTCTCTTAGAAATGTGTTGTGGACTCACCTTATTGGGATACTATTTCCTTGGGAGGACTGAATCGGATTTTAGACAAATAATAAAGCGTACTTTGCAATGGACATTATGGTTTGTAAATTTTTGTCACTAATCTGGTACAGTATCTTCATGTATACATGAAAAATAAATTACGAGAAAATGTTGACATTGGCAAGTGTTTATGGATTTTCCAAATATGCTTTATGAAATGTTCTATCCACTAGGATATCTCAATATTGTAAGTCGTGCAAGTAAGGATGTTATCACCATTCAACAAATATTAGTTCAACTAAACTTTCCCTGTTTTAATTGTATGTGTTGATTCTATGAGGGAATTGATATTTGCTTGATTGAACTTCCCAATTTTCTTACAAACTCATGTTACATGGGGGTTATTTATGAGTTATACTAAGCCCTGTTCTTTTTTCTTTTTTCTTCCTTTTCCCAAAAATTAGAGAATTAACATATTGAAAACTGCCAAACCAAGTACGCCCTTTTATATATAAACATAGTTACATAAATCATTTGAGCATGGATAATGTTATCACTAAAAACCCAAAAATTGTGTCGAAGAACGAGAGATGGGCCAATTCTTTTATTCGAATGAAAGTACTCCTTCCGTCTCTACGATATTGTACTCATTTCCATTTTCAAATGTTTGTAAGTAGAGTCACTTAAAAAGTAAATGGGAAGGTACCACGCTTGCTCTATGATCAACCACTCTACAGTTCTGTTGATTATCAATATGGAGAAAACATAAAATAGTGTATATAGATATATAATTGTTAGGAATTAGAGAAGAGCGTGCTTACTTGTATTATTTTATATAGTAAAGGACATGTTTACTTGAGCTGATAATCTGTTGTACTTGACAGCAGTGTATTTTATACGTATGCATACCTATGGGTTCGATGTAAAGCTAATATCTATTATATATGAACAAATTGAATACTCCATCCATTACAAAATAGAGGATCAATATTGAGTTTTTGAAGTCAATTTAAGATATTTTAAATTCAAAGTTGATATGAATTAATTTAGTTTTAGACAATACAATTTTGAAATTGTAAACTATCTAAATAGTACTACTAATTACAAGATTTATTTTTTTCAAAAGTTAAATGAATCACATCAATTTTGAATTTGAAATGATCTTGAATTGATTTTAAAAGTCAAATCTGTTCCTATAATTTGGAATGGTGGGAGTACTAAATAAGACCCTGACATGTATGTTGCTTATTAAGGACATTGTTTTACTTTGAATGCTAAATGAAAAGTACCAAACTTCCCTAACCCGAAAAAGGAAGAAGAAGAATCTTCCAAATGAAAAGTATGGAGATAAGTTTGAAAAGTTAATAGGATTTGACTGTAGGATTGATTTTTAGATTTTAGTTCACAGAATATGAAATTTTAGACGGAGAAATACAAATAGAGAGGCAAATAAGATTGAAGGTCTTATATCATAAAATGATTTATTTTGATTTTGACTTGATAATCATTGTGAAGGGAGGATTTCAGGACGATGTCGCCCTTGGGTTCCAGACAATGTGTAATAAATGCTTATAAATAGACATGTATATGAATGTATTTTAAAATTGATTAATATCAAGGGAGTAGTTAACTTACAGGTTTGTTCATTAAAGAGTTATGAAGGTTTTGTTTCTCGCAACACTGTTTTTTTCTATCTCTATATTGTTCACCCACTATATACATATATATCAGTTAAGGATACTCCTGAAAACCTATATCCCATTACAGTTACAGTTATCTGATGAATCAATGGTCAATTGGTGTCTATTTATGATGTTCTCCTCTTGGAATGGAAGAGATTCTATAATTAAAAATCAAGATCAAAATGCTGGAGTGAATGAACTTAAGAACTACTTGAAGAGATCATTAGAGTCGTTAGATGGTATGAGAGGAGCAAAGAAGATTATAGATTGTTGGAAAGATTCGAAGCCTTTCTTTAATAAGTTAAAGTGCAAGAACTTATCAAGGTGGACATGTTAACTTTCTGTTAGATTTATAAAATGGGCCCATAGTTTAGTATACAAAGATATCAAGTTCTATAACTCAAAACCAATTGGCTATGAGAAGAGTTGACCCAACTTATTATATACTAGACATACTTTGTCAAGGTATTCGGGACAAGATAACACTTTCTTTTTCAAGATGGCACATTTGGGTCACATGTTGCTTTGAAATCCTCTATTGTGTCACAATTGTTTTTTGGAGGCATGTTCATAAAATGGGAACTTGAGACTTCGCTGGTAGACATCTTGTCGATTGTGGTTTCTCATTCTCCAGCACTTTAAAACTTGAGGTCGAGTTTTTCTCAGTTTAGGAGATAATGATATATAGCAAAATATGGGGATAAAGAATTCTTAATAAGTTTGTTATACTACTATTTAGACATAAATCTATTCTACTTGATGTATATCTTTTAACTATAGTAATAGGTTATTTTATATTAGTATTGGGAATTGTTTCCCTATTAAATTAGGTTACTTAATTTATAATAGAATTATAGTCCCTTTAGTCCATGTAAAGTGATGTAATCTATAATATTATTACATAATTATTCGTAATATCATCTTTCCATCTATATCTCTCATTCTCACATTCTCTCCGCGCTAATCTGCCACCGCATCATTAATGTGTAATGTAACTTATATTTCTTTTTCTTCTTTTTTTCTTGTCTTGCTACATATGTTGACAAATTTATGACAATATTCAACATCGACGTATGTGATTAAATAGAATATGACGTAATTAAGAAGGAATCCACCCACACATTATTATTCTATCTTATCACAAGAGTTATATGTTTGTTGTAATCCAACTTTATCATGAGATTTGTCGACATATATATCATTTTCCTTTTTCCTATTCTTTTTCTTTACAATTGTTGAGCCCTAAACCCCCACTCCTAACACTTGAATCTAATGTCTACTACAAGTGGTGTCGTCTAGATCACTTCAATTATTCATCAATTAAGCCGTCAAACAATTAATCAAAATCTACTTACTAATGTGATTGTTATTCTCTTGATTTTAGACAATAATTAAAACTCAATCTTATCAACCAATCCGACTTCCAATAGATTGGGTTAGTTTTGTACAGTGTTCTAAAAAATCGGTTAGCTGACCTAGCTGGCTAAGGGGTACCTAGCCCCTTGGCGTTTGTTAGTTTTTATATTTTGTGTAGCTATATAAAACAAATATTAGTTGTAAATATCATAAATTGTATATGAAGAACTACCAAGAAAATAATCTTAAAAAGGCAGAACAAAATCATTTCAAGCATTGTTACAAAATGATTTTACTTTTATTCTTTTGAACATCATGTTAAATAAAATAAAAAAATAAAAACAAAAAAAGGGCTAATAAGGGGAACTGTTCAATGTTTTTTCTGGCTGCATTTTATGAAAGAAAGTGAAGTAAATAAAAACTGCAACATTATATATTGTATTACCCAACCAACTTATAAAGATTAAAGATTGCATAACACCTTAAAAGGCCTACAATAGGACCAGACCTTAAGGCCCACTGGCCCATTTTACTTTACTATTATAAACCCCAAGACACTTATCTTTAGTCCACTTTTGTCCTCTTAACCGCCTCAAAATCATCGATGCGAAAACTAAAGAGGGAAAAATTGTAAACTTGTATAAATGCAAATTCTTATAATAAAAACCCTAGAAACCATCGCTTTCATTTCAACTCTCAGCCGTTGAGAGAAACACATAGTAAGTAGAGTGAGACTATCGATCGATCCGCCTTGGCAAGTATCGGCAAGCACCTAATCATTTGGAGGCCACGAAAACACCGTAATCAAGGTATGCACCACGATCAATTATTGCAACAATTAGGGTCAAATTGAGGTGGTGAAGGACCGATTCCTTCTAGGCGCCCATCTTACCCGATTTTTGTTCCTGGTTTTTGGTTATAAAGATAAATGGTTTGCATCAGACATTTTTGCAAATCAACCATGGTTGTACTAGGTTACACTTTCGCCAAACCTAAAAAATTGACAACCTAGCTGATTCACTACCTTCTTTGATTTCAAGTTTGAGGCAAATATGTATGTACACTTGTTATTTGTTTTTATGGAAGTCTTTTTTCCCCCTTTATTAACTCTAGATCGATAGATCTATATATGTGGTTTTATTTTAAATATTCATATAGATCAATAGGTCTATATATGGTTTTATTTGAAATTTGAGTATCTATGTAAACCATATCTAACTAGTTACTAACTAGAGTAATCCTAAAATCTTTTGGTTGATAAAAGAACCATTCATGAAATAGGCATGACAGGGTCTGGATTAGGAATATTTGTATTGATAAAGCTTTTTAACGTCATACAATCAAATTGCATTAATATCGTACGTAGTTAATTGATAATCTTTTTCATTTTGTAATATTTTGTGTTATAAATAAAAATTATCAAAGAAAAAAGATATTTTTGATATCATACAACCAAAATGCATTCAAAGTGAAGTTGTTAATTTATTTGAACTATCTATATGCCATATAGTTGAGCTTCCATCAACTTCAAGAAAACTAATTCATAGTTGTTCTTTCAACAAATTCAATTTAAGAAATTATGTATTAACTGCTACTAAATATTTTTTAGAAATTTATTTCATGTATGCCTTTGCCACAAGTAGGGTTGTGCAAAACAAACGGGACAAACGGTTTTTTACCGAGACCGGCTCAGCCGAACCGATCAATTTGGTATTTTTTTAAAACCGGTTCGGTAACGGTATTATATATCGGTTAATCCGGTCTTGTGACAGTATTGATTTTTTCTTAATTGGGATTACCGGACCTATACCAGTTTACCGGTTGATCAATTGTACATGTATATATATGTATATGTATATAGATAAATTAGTTGTAACATCATCTTTACCCTTCCACATCCATCTAATACTACTGATTAGATCTAGATGTCTCTCTCTTCCACTCATTACCATCACGCTTCCTTCTTTTTTTCTAAATTGTATCACCCTTCCTTCCAACTTTCTTTCCATTCACACATCAAAGTAAGGATTAAGAAATAAAAATAGAAAGATTATATTTACCGGTAAGTACGCACCCACTGAAATTTACTTCATCTTTTCTCTCTCTCACTTCTCAGATCTGATACCTCTCTCTCTATATAAATATATATTATGACTTTGGTTGGTGTTTAATTGCTGGCATGCGCAAGATTTGAGTCCCTTAAATGTTGTGGGGTTTTTATTTTTGAAGACAAGGAAGTAACCATCTAGGTTTTAGAATGAACTTTGAAGTTGGACTTGTTTAAGATATGTATTGGGCTGCAAACTTGCAGGATGAAAGGATTGAAAGAAGAAAAAAAAGACCAACAACATTTAGGTTTTAAAATGAAGTTTGGGTTTCTTTTACATGTGGGTTGTATGGTGAAGGTATTTAAAAAAACAAATAGAAACGGTACTGGTACCGCATCGGTACCGAACTAGCTAATCGGTTCGGGACACCGGTCTAACCGGTACAGGTATCGGTACATAATTTTGGGCACTTTCGGTAACCGGTTCGAGATGGTTCGGTATGGTTATTTACCGATGCACAATCCTAGCCACAAGTGAACTTCTTTATAATTTTAATATCAGAAGTTAATAGTATAAATTGTTAGTGAATAAACCTCCAGGTGAACAACCCAACCTCCACACTATAACCCATGGACATTCTTTGTTAAAGCAAATATGATATATTCCTGTTTTAACAGAAAAACTACACTACTAGAATGAAGCAAACTAACATTTGTGTGAGTGTGTTTCTGCAGGCACCAGGTTGCCTTCTCACCACTGGTCCACCAGTAGGCAGTGATTAGACAGTTATGGGTGTAAATTCTGGGCCCATGGTTGTAGGGCAGTAGCAAGCAGTGCAGGCTCACCAGCAATATAACTTCAGTCCTCATTACTACCAGTCTATCAGGCAGCACTGGGACATTTTATGTGTAAATTCTGTCCAAGGTTGCAGGGCAGGTGCAAGCACTGTTGGATTGGCCTGGTAACGTTACGTGGGATGTGTTTCGTTTTGGTTCGTGGAACCAATACAGGTACGCGGTATGCTACATAGTTAAAACACAATGCGCTTTGATATCTTTATATTAGTGCTTAAAGTTAGGAATTTTCTTAGAATCTAAATGTAATATGTAATAAACCTATGTTTTATAAAATATTTTTAGTTGAATCAACAAGTTAGTGGTTTTATAAATAATATAGTATGATTTTTGAGCATCCAACACTAGGTTAGAATATTGATATTTGTGCAATTATAGTTAAAATAACAACAAAAATTGGTACACTAGCTTTAGAGTAGTGGTACGTAAGAGTACCATGTTTGAATACATAAATACCAATACGCGGGTCGCAAGGTTAATGAGAGTATCTAGTAACTTTGAATTGGCCTTAAACTTGATTTTGACTTGTCTTCAGGAGCCAATGCAAATTTTCACATAATTCATATGAAAACATTGCGACTCCACATGCACAAGGCATTCAATGCTGGGAGATCCAGTATACAGAACATTTCATTATAAACACAATCCAGAGGTTCAATCATTCTCTTTGTCATTAACATGTTGTCAAGGTGTACAGTCTTGCTTTTCTAGAACTTAGTGTGTTAGCATGTCCATATCATGTCGTATCCATATTCATGCTTTCAGAGGCAGTTCATCTTAAGCCGTGGGTAGTGGATAGCGGTTACTTCATAAGAACTCAAATTAGGACTTATTATGACCTTGGTTTGATAGGAATGCCCTGTATGTTGTATAAGCTGCTGTTTATCTATTCACAAGTTGTGGGATAACGTTTTTTTTTATTCTTCTTTGGATTTTGCAATGGGTGCTTTTGGGGGATTTGCTATAATAGACTTACATTGGGATTTGGGTAGCTGCCCTGGTCTAAGTACTTTTATTTATACGAATAAAGCTATGATCATATAGCAACTTAAAATTTGCACAATTCGCAAATTGCTCAGGGATTGAGATGTTATATTATAGATTGTGATATCATTTAATGGATTTTTGAACATCGAAGAATTCTTTCAAGAAATTTTTAAAAGCACTATGATATCCCTAAATAGTGTCTTTTTTGTTTTAGTTTCCCCATTGGTTATTGTTTTTTTCCAAGCAAAAGTGGCTTTGAGAAGTTTATTGTGAAAATGACCAAAATATGAGGCTTCTGTTTTAATTGTTTCTTACTATCTTAGATTTTTCTAGCAGTAAGCAGGAAAAAAGAGAAGCTAAAGAAATCAGGATGTAGGACAAGGATGGAGGAAGGTTAATGCCACAAGCGCAAAACTTTAAATCAAGAATAATCAATCATTAAATATCATAATAATGATATTACATCATTTTCTATATAAAACCTAATACTTGGAGGCAAGTAAAATCGGAGTGAATCTAATTTAAAAAGGAAACAAATCTCTAATAATAATATATTGCTATAAATAAAAGCTTTGGAATATTCTACTAATATAATTAAATATATATATCCTAATATTGCCTATTAAATAAACTAATTATATTGAAATCATTCATAAGTAATAATTATAATAATAAACTATTAATATTAAATTTCTTTTTATTCCATCCTTATCAAATCAGTCACTAGTGCAGTAAATCTCTGAATTATCATAATCTAATAGTCATAATCTCATTGACATGATCTGATTATGACAATCTAAAGCTGCCGAAAACGGCAACTATAGCATTGTTGTCAGAGGGGTAAGTCACACCTTTGACGCCTCGCTTGGTATGAGGCACAACCCATATAATGAGGTGGGCCCCTTTTGGGGTTAAGCGGACCTTTTTATACAAATAAAATTTGATGGTCATTACAAGTGCGCATTTTTTTGAAGTCTTCAATAAGGATTACCTCTAAGGTGCAGCTTATGCAAGGAGGTGGACCCCTTTTGGGATTAGGTGGACCTCTTTTGGGCGTAGGCAGAAAGCACGAGGGGCTTGAAAGACCAGTCTTATTGAAGGATTAAAAAGAATGTGTACTTGTAATCTTTACCAATAAAATAGCAGAAACCTATCACCCCCTTGTATGGTAAGGGGAACTTTGGTTGCGTTGCTTTCTCTTATAGGGGTCTATTTCCTCTTATTTGACTTAGCTTGACCTACTTGACTTGGTGATTAGAGTATCGCTTTCATTCGGCGAGAGTCTAGAAACGAAGAGAGAGAGAGAGAGAGAGAGAGAATGAAAGGAGCCCTGGTAGAGAAGCGAAGAAGAAGAAGAAAGCAACTAGTCCCTCAACGATCGAGCTTCCAACCTCTGGCAATCTTAGGCTTCCATCCTCTGACTTCCAAGTATTTTTTTCTTTTTCCTTCCTTTCTTTTTTTCTTTCTCAATTGATTTTTATTTCTTTACTTTTTTCTCCAATCAGAACCACCACCAAATCAACTCGCAAACAACACCACCAGAGTCACCGTCATCCCCTAGATCTGTCATGCCTAACCCATAATCACCATCACTAATCAGTATTCTAAAATCGGCGACCTAGGCGGTGGCGGCAGCGGCAGCCCAACCTCGGGAATTATGGCTAGGCGGATAGGAAAAAAAAGAAAGGAGGAAGAGAAGAAGAAGATATAACTTACCTAAGACTGAACATTAAAGTTGTCGCCGCGGCTAACATTGGAAAATGAGGTGCGAGGAGAAGGAGGCAGCAGCGGCTAGGGTTTCCAACTCCAATAATTACGTTCTAAGCCCTTGTTTTTTAAACAAATCCCAAGCCCTTGTTTTAAAAACAAAGCCCAAACTCATTTTTTTTAAAACAAAGTCCAGGCTTTTTTTGTTCTTAAAAAACAAAACCTAATATAATTTTTTAAAACAGCTCCCAAACTCTTTATATAGAATAAAGCCCAAACTCGGTGAGGAAAAAAATATTGGGCCATTAAACCCGCCAGTTTTCTCATACTAACTTTATGCAATGTTACAAATACTTGCCTCAAAGTTTCTTCCTAAAGTTTGATATGTTTCAAACTTTTCTTTCACTAATAAAATTAACGCCACCTCCTAAAGTTTGATATGTCTCAAACTTCTCTTTTACTGATGAAATTAAAATAAAGTAAAATTAACGCCACCTAGAGCACCCTCCTAGGAGATTGCCTAGGCCCCGCCCGCTCACAAATAAAGTAGAGGTAACACGGAGAGAAAGGGAGGGAAAGAGAAGGAAAAGAAGGAAGAATGAAGAGAAGCCTTTTTCCCCCAAATACATAGGTCTCCAACCGACATCGTTTTGGGAGGTGTCGCACTTAACAACATGCGGTATCCCGTACCTACATTTCTCTCTCGTTCTCTCTCACACACACGCATGCGTGCATACACACACACACTTATATATATATATATATATATATATATATATATATATATATATATATATATGCACTTTTGAGGATGTACACTTCACTTGACTCGGCCTGAGATGACCTTTGCACCTCGCTGCGCTTTTTGGAGTAAATAACAGTGACTTATAGTCAATCATTAATAGTCTAATGGATCCTGGTGTTTATTGATATACTACAGGATGGTTCGGACTGAACAGTCTTCAGAGCATTCGTGCAGTAAATCTCAGTATTCAAGTGAACCTGCCTTAGAAATGTCTGACATCACTCAAAGGAAGGTATGCTCTTGTGACCAACAGTAATTCATTGACTGAGATGTCTAATATTGTGCCTAAATATGTTGACTCTGAGGCATATTGTTACTGCCATTCATTAGTCTCTCTGATTTCATCTTCTGCATCATGAATACTCCCTAGATTGTAGTTCTGATATCACTTGTTTTCTCTTTAAAAAAAAAAAGATGAGGTATGAAACTTATAATTTTTTTTGTTTTCATGGGTATTTTTTGGGCCAGTTGTCCATAACTGCGAGTCTTACCTTGAACTTTTAGAAGGATTATTTTTACAGGTCACTGCCACCTGATCAAAGTGTGTTGCTCTCAGATTTTTGTCCTGTAACACATGCATTTATTTCATTTAACAGTAAATGAGGTATGCTTTTCTGGTAAGTGTGGAATGACAATAGGCAAGAACATTTGGCATTAAGCGTTCCAAGTAGTGTGCTCAGATAAGATCCTACATCCTGTTGTTAGCCCGAGATTAATCTCCTACTAACTCCTACATAATCATATTGTCAATTTTTTTGTGCATTCTAAGAAAAACATCTGAATAAAATGTAGTTGTTGTAATTGCTCGTATTGTACCAACATATCTTCAGATTTCAGATTGCTTCTAAAATTCCAAAATTTTATGTTGATCCCAGCTTTTGGTCGCCCATCGTTTGATCTTTACGTTCCAAGAAAAGCCAGAAATAATATATGGCAGTAAGGTTGTAAAACTCCCTCTGTTCGTCAAAAAGAGTCCCATTTGCAAAACTTGCAATTAATGATTTTTTTGTTTCATGTTTAGCCTGAAAATAGTACTTATATTGGAAAACTAGATGACACTGTCTCATTTTATGCTACTTCCAATAAAAAGAGGACTCTTTTGTGGGGATCTTTTTTTTGACAAATGGGACTATGTTTATAGGACAGATGGAGTATTAAATGTCATCCACTTATCCTCCTAGAATTATTTGGTCCATGGATTTATCCTCCAGAATCTGCCAACCTCAGAAGATGCATATTTCCTGGACAACCCTTGTTGCGTTGTTTATGTTTTGGTTTGGAGGTATGGGCCCCTTGTGTGCTCCCTGCTGATGGGTGTCTAGCACAAGTACTTCATAGGCGACTTGTCTTATCTATCAAACATAAATAACAAGGACGAAATGATAGAGAAGATACAAATCGGGCGACATTCTTTAGCCATAAATGATTAAAAAATCTACATTTAGCATTCTGATTAATATGTTTCGATAGAGTAACTCCTCTTCAAAAATTGTAAATCAATCATTAGTAAGATTAGGTATGGGCCGTATGGCAACATATGTCACACTGTCATGGCGAAGAACAAAATAAAAAAAATATCAAAGCGTTGTTGTCTCTTGCAGTGTAAGAATGTGATCCGCGAGATTGAAAAAAAGTTGGCGAGCGAGGGAAGGAAAATTGCACCCATTCTTGCTGATATTTGGAACAGGGATGAGAAATCTTTCTACGTCGCTGCTTTTAGTGGAATTCGTGTCTTGAACTTTAAAATCATTTCTCAACATCTGGATGAGACTGTCTACGAGACTGTGAATGATTTTGTGAAAGAAGTGCAATCCATGCTAAAGGGTGTAGCAGATCAGTTTGGGTTCTCAAGTGAGGTAATGTTATTTTCTGTTGACTCTTATCCTTTGTGATACTTCAACCTGATTAATTTTCATATGTTCTTACTTCTGAGACAAATACATTTGATAAGTTTATCAATAAAAATCTGTATCATTAGTTGCCCAAATTCATATTTTTTGGTGTGTGAGAACTATAGGATTGCCGTACACATCGTTGATAATATGAGTAAAGACAAAAAACAGTTTTTTAGTATAAAATCTTAGATTGCATTTGTTATTCCAGGCAAGGTTTTCAGACCCGGACCGTCATCGAAAGATGTCGGGCGAATGGGTCATTGGTCCAACCAGTGGTAGAACCGTTATTGACCCAGTGACGTCGTTAATATATAAAAAAATATATTATTAGTAATTAATAAAATTTTAAAAAATCTTTCTTTTTATGAACTAAAACAATAAAATTGAGTTGCAACATTACTAAAAGTGTTTAATTTTAATATTAAAAAAATTTTGGTACAAAAAAAATGAAAAACATGGTCACTGGGTCAATTAACCGGTTTTACCGGTTGTTAGACCGGTGAGTCAATCGGTTTTTAACCAAATCAATAAAATCGGACTTATCGGCGGTCCGGTCTGGGTTTAATAACCATGATACCAAGTACAACGTCGGGACAGGATGATATGGCCACATAGTATGGGTAGGGACGAAACTATGTAAGGGCTGCAGGGGGCCATGGCCCCCCCAAGATCTGAATTTTTTTTTTTTTTTGCTAAGTGATGTGAACAATTTGTGATTTTGATGTCATCTTTTTGCAGTTTCTATTTTCAAAACTAGAAGAGTACTAAAATACAAAACTTTTTTGTGACTGTGTGACGTTTTCATTCATGAATTTAATTAATTAACAAATTTCTCCCTTAAACTACAATTATTAATGAAAAATTGTACCTTTTAAAGTATAATTAACCGTAAAAAAAAGGACTTATTTTACACTATTAATTATACCATGAGATATTATTACCTCTGTACTAATCTACTAGGCTTTCTAAGAGTTTAAGAGCTCTAACACGGTTCATACTAATGAGTGAATATCTTAGCACCACACAGACACACAATAAAAATGTTATGTGTATTCTAAAGTTGAATTTTTTTATTTTTTGTTATAGAATCATGAGAAAATCACATACTATGTTCTAAAAAACTTTTTTTGTTATGTTTTGTTGTCTTTGGTAAAGCAAATCTATTACTACATTATCTTTGTTTTAGTAAAAATATGTTTTGTAATGGTGGAACTTTACTTTTTAATGATGAATATATATTATGTTGTTAAAATTTTTTTTGGCACCCCCAAGATCTAATCCTGGTTTCGTCCCTGAGTATGGGAATATTGTATTCTGGCATTATTTTTTCTTGTGGTAGATTTTATACCCCAATTAGTGTTTCCATGGTATAATGACCTCTAACTTCAAGTTTTTTGGTCAAGATTGAGTTCTAGACGTGTGTTACACCTTTTCATGTGTGTGCAAGCATTGCAGGCTCAGGGCTCACCCCTAACACGAGCTTTAGGTTTATATTGTTGTTTCTGTAGATTGTTGGGCACCTTTATATTTAAAGTCTAGGTGATTTGGGTTTTTTCTTATTATTTGGACATGGGTCATAGACTCATATTAGTGGGCCATGGGTTTTATCTTATTTGCTTACCTTTTATTTGGTTTTTGTGCTTCTTCTAGAGATTTTTATATTTAAAGTCAATTAGTTTCCTAATCCGATTCTAAATCCTACCGATTGAAGTGCGACATAATGTGTAACCGTATGCAACATCTTCTCTTGTGATGCTTTAACTTCATCAGTGATGAAATAATACGGAATATCTCAACAGTTGTTCTTTGGATTGTGAGATACACTTTTAAACTCTTGGTGGGAGCCCTAAGAATCCTAGATGTGATGCAATTTGGAACCTAGTTTCTTGTTTGTTTGTTTTTAATTTATTTTTTAATGCAATTACAACCTGCTAGTGTATTCAAAATCAATTCTTTGCAACGCTAAGAACCATTGTTTATGCCCAATCGTTCCCTCAACTCTGTCCTAAAAAATCAATGCAAATACCAAAATATTGTGTTTTAAAAATTAAAAATCAAAACCTTTCAAAAGTATTTTTACTGGATACTTTTTAATTAACATAATTTGCGCTTTCTTTGTCCATAGATTCTTATTGCAAGACTATGATTGAATATTAGGAAGAGGACTATATATTCTTTGAAAGTTGGTATGGGAGGAAAACTAGTTTAATTTTTAATTTGCATTTTCCCAATTTTAGTTAAAACTCATATACGAGGACTATCTGAGAAATTTAAGAAACTTATTAACTGCATTTTATAGGTCATCTATGAAGTGACAAACATTCATGATCTCTTTTTTGAAATTATGACCCGCACATTCAAGGATGTTGATTTCCGCAAGGCAAGAAGTGAAGTGGAATTCTCCAGTGGACGTCCTACTATAGCCTTTCTGTCAATGGGAGGTTCACCTTCCCAAAGAAAGCGAAGGAAGCAAACAAAGAAATCCTCTGATAAAAAAGGCAGCAGGGCTGTTGGTCGCATTAACCCCGCCAAGAAACCGAGGGCAGGTACTAGCAAGTAAAGTAGTCAATAAAGAAAACAATTATGCTGTCGAGGGCATAGCTAGATGCAAGTGAAGCAGCAATTATAAAAAACAGTTATGCGCTATTGAATTGAATGTTGTTTATGGTTTATCTAAAGCTCGGATGGTGTTGTACTAAAGTTGGTATTGGCATTATCTTTATGATTTAAAGCTTGATACACAGACGAGCAGTGTTAACATCATGACATATCATTAATGAAAGTAGTATTGTTATACTAAATTACCCTGATTTTAATGACATGTTATGATTCTAACACCGCTCGTGTATCCACTGTCAGTGTATCAACTTTATCTTTATTTTGAAAAATCGATTGGAGGAATCATGTAGAAATATCAAAAACATGCGGAAATAGTGTTTCCTATATTTATTGAGTAGCACTGTATTACATATTTATTGTTCTATGTAAACTGGTTGCTTAATTTGTGTGGGTTGTAAATGTGTTGGAAAATTGAAATTACCTTGGCTACTTGAAACATTAGGATTATGTTTGTTTGTGAGGATGGGATTAGACTATAAATCAGATAATAAGATGACTTGAAAAAGGGACTATTTTGTTTTACGTCCCGTAACTCTTCCTCAGCCAAGCTGGGCCGGGACAGAATAACAGAGCAAGTATTATAATTCTTACCGCTTGAAACTAAAAATTTGTGTATAAAATTAATCTTTAATTTTATTTAAGAAGACAGATGCATTAAATTTAAAGTTTCATGTATATATTAAAGAAGTGAACATGCTAAAAAAGTAATAATACTATGAGAGAAGTCAGTAGATCAAAAGCTATTAAGGTTATGATGTTTGGAATTTGATAAACGTAAAGAAAAGAAATTAAAATAAAATGTGGAAACAAAAAAAACACTCCTATAAGTATTAGTGACAAAGTCTAAATAGTAATACTTTCAAATAATATTATATCAAATAATTTTAAATATTATGAAATATGAGCTGTTAATAAAACCGAAGAATATATATATATATATATATATATATATATAATTAATCTTTAATTTGTTTTAAAAGATTGATGTATCTAATCTTATCTATTTATACTTAAACTAATGAGAATATGATATCTTTGTTATTAACACAGTAAGTTTTTATTCAATTTTTTCAATAATTACGAATAAAAATTATTTTAAGTTATCCCGAGAATAATCCTATAAAAACTATTTAATCTTATGATTAATAGGTTTGAGATAAAATATAGTGTTGAGATTATAATTATTGCGTAGAGCTCGAACTCGTGAAAGAAGTTATACAAGTTTGTTTAATTTAGTTGAGCTCAAGTTTTTTTATTTGTAATAAAAATAAATACTTTTAATTATTATTTTATAATAAATTTTGAGATACAATAAACATATTAAATTATAATTAATTATTAAATGAGTCGATCAAGTCTAAACAAGTAGAGCTCAAGTCAAATTAACTTGACTAATAAAGTTGCTTATGGTTTGACTAATTTTGTTTGCTTTCTTTTAGTTTTTAGAAGAATTAAGTCCCTACTTGTATAATGTATTATTCATTTGTTTAGAATTTGTTCCAACTAATATACTAAAAGAGTAAAAACCTTTTAGATTATCTCTTATTAATAAAAAATGCATGTTTGAAAATTTTATTCACAGTAAAACTTGAAAATTTTACTTTCACTAAAAAAGGCATTGTGGGGAAAAAGTTGGAAATTAGTCAATGCATTGGACTAATTGATTCAAATTTGCAATTTAAAGGTGCAATACGTTATGTTTTGAAGATGAGAGATGAAAGTGAAAATGACGTGTAAGTTAGAGTTATCAAAGTGTAATTCAAACAAATTTGAAATTTGTCATTTACAAGAAAAATATACTAATTTTTATTAATTAATTTGCCACCGGATAGTCACCAAATATAATCCAAGACGCAACTTCTTAATCCAACGGTACACATTCACCCCATGACACCATAAATGACTTTCCTGAATTCCTATTGGTTGAAAATCTCAACCCGGGAAATAACCGGTAACAGCAGGTCGGCAGCCCACATCCTCCCGCTAACCAACCGGTCACCGGTTTTCTCAGCATGACTTAAAAGCCCTCGAATTGATTGAAAAATAGTCGCAATTGTACAGCCTCCATAATAAACCGAATACAAAAACACATTAACAAAAGTTTCTCTCTCTCTCTAGGGTTTCTATCTCTCTAGAATTGGAGCGATTTGGTCTGTTTGTTGGTTAATTGGCTGGCGTAAATTGGGAGATTGCGAAATTGTTGTTTGCTTTTTCGAATAAACTTTCTAAGTTTTTGGAAGAGTGAAAGAATCATCATGTTTTTGGTGGATTGGTTCTATGGAGTTCTTGCGTCGTTAGGTCTATGGCAGAAGGAGGCTAAGATCTTGTTCTTGGGGCTTGATAACGCTGGCAAAACTACTTTGCTTCATATGTTGAAAGATGAGGTTTGTTCAGTTTAAATATATAAATTTCTTTTTTTGGTATTTGTAAGCTTTTCGGTCAGATATGTGCCTATTTGTAATTATTTAGTGAATGAATTCATACTGTGTTTGATGTTTTATTTGGATTGAAGAAACGTTTCTGTTTTTGGGAAGAAAGAAATGTTGAAACTCTGCTTTTGCGAGAAATAAATAATTCACATGAAAATTGAATTGGGTGCTTGTGAGTTTAAATTTTACTTTTCAACTGGAACTCAGTATATACTTCTGCTGTCTATTCCATTGAAATAAGTGAACTGACTGTTGAAATTTTTTCTCCCGCTAGATGAATGATTGGTATTTTAAAATTCTAATTAATATAACAAAATGCACACTTCTATTCTAAACTTTTTTTTTTTTTTTGGAAAATTCATTTAAATAATTCTAGCAATGTTTATTTTAAAGTTAACATTTTGGGTTGGAGTAGGTGCATTGTTATGAGAACATCAACAGGACTGAGCCAATTCATTATTAAACGGGTGGGGATTTTAATGGTGTGTTGGAATTTTGCAGAGATTGGTTCAACACCAGCCAACTCAGTATCCAACATCTGAAGAGCTGAGTATTGGGAAAATCAAGTTCAAGGCTTTTGATTTGGGTGGGCATCAGATTGCTCGCAGAGTTTGGAAAGATTACTATGCCAAGGTATATTGAATTTTTCTTCACTTTGTTTTCCATTGCTTTTGTGAATTCTTCATCTTCTACAGTTTATTATTAGGTGCTTTAACAAGATTGCCTTTTGGGTTGTTGCTTGGTGGCTTTCTTATAACATTGTTACTCTCATGTTTACCCTGATGTTGTTGACTGTCAGTTTTTACATGTTAAAGCTAATATTATTATGACTTGTAAAGGTTGATGTTGGTTTAATCTCCTTAGCTACAAAGTCTTCTCTGGTTTCTTCTCGTTGTCACAAATACCTTTGGTTGTGAAGTTGATCTTCTATTTTGACATGTCCTTTTAGCTTCCTTGCTCACCTGAACTACCTACTTGTGTGTATTTTGGATACGTCTTTCAGTCTTCGTATCATATTTGTCGTAGCTTCTTCTTGAATTTTATATTTGGAAATATTCTTTGCTTCTCATAGTAGGGTGGTCTATATATCTACCTAATTGATTAAATGAAAAATCATACATACTTTCACTTGGTGCACATGTACACATTTTTATTTTTTATTTTTGTTTTTTCATAAGAAAACAAATTTCACACAGCTTTAAATTGGAGCTGAGTCCGTTCACTTTTTCCTCTTATTTCTTGTATTAAAAAGAAAGACAAATGAATCCAGTTATCAGAGCTATTTTGGTTATGCATTCCTATTTATTTTTTTAACGTATCTTGATATTCGTTGTGCCTTCATAATCCCAAATAAACGGCTTGTGTTTCTTTGATTCATGGGAGGCCAACATTGATAATGGGAGTTCGCTGATAACACCTTTGCATTTCAGGAGGTGTTCTAATAGTACCTCACCATACACACCCTTTTAACCATATACTGAATCTATATCGGTATAGACTTGCTGATATAAATATTCATCATCTTGAAACGATGGACATCCATTATGCATATATCCTTTACAGTTTAACTGAAGATAAAATGGAAAAGAAAAATAAAGCATGTTGGCAGTAATGATCAATTTATTTTCTATATGGAAATTGACTTGATAGTATGAACCCTTGAAAGTGAAGGAATATTTTATAGCTTTCTTGTGAGTTTTGTTGTGTGTAAACATTCGATTAATTCTGCTCTACTTTGTTAAATTTGGTCACCCTGCGGTTTATATTTATTTATATAATGCTTTTTTTTTTCTCCTTAGTTTATTCAAATTCAGTTATAAATTTTCTGCAAGTTTCTTAAAGATGTGCAATTTTTGGGTTAATAGGTGGATGCAGTTATTTACCTGGTTGATGCATATGACAAGGAAAGGTTTGCCGAGTCAAAGAAAGAACTCGATGCTCTTCTGTCGGATGAGTCTTTGGCGAATGTGCCTTTCCTAATCTTGGGCAACAAGATTGACATCCCTTATGCTGCCTCAGAAGATGAACTTCGTTATCATTTGGGCCTAACTAATTTCACTACCGGCAAGGGGAAGGTAAACTTAGCAGACTCAGACGTGCGTCCGCTGGAGGTGTTCATGTGCAGCATTGTCCGAAAAATGGGCTATGGGGAAGGTTTCAAGTGGGTTTCTCAATACATCAAGTAGAGCAGCATGCAGTAGGATGCGACAGTTGGTTTCATGTTTAAAATGTTAAATTACTGGGACTTGAGTTGGAATGTTTTCTGTTTAAAATCACTGTTTTATATATATGCTTCTTGTTCCGGTGTTTCAGGGTGAAGTGATGTTATATTGCTTAATGATCGATCACTTGGCACTTGAATCTAAAACCATAAAACATCCTTGTAGAAATTAACAAAAGAAATTGTTTTCATTTCTAATTATTTATTTCATCACCTTTCTGCAAGAACACTATTATTAGCTGAAGAGTCGAGCCTTTTTGGTGGTAGGGGAAAAAATCTGGGTGTAGTTTTAAAACCTATGTAGCTAAAATAGGAAAGAGTGCCGGAGTAATATGAATTAGACTACTGACAAACATCTCCAAATCATTTTCTGTATTTTGATGCCTTATACATTCATCTCTCTCTATATTTACCAATAAAAGTCTTTATTACTATTTTAAGTAGTCTCATGTTAAATGTCTACTTTTCTTTTAATAATTAAACTTTTACATATTTTTTCATATTATGTCCGTAGCATTAAATATATCATACTTTTCTTATTCTAATTCTCTCTCTATATTTAATAAGTATGGAGAGAGAATATTTTGAATTGAATAGCTAAAAAATCTTTTTAATATATGTGAAAAGTCCACCAAGATCATGGAACTTTATGGAAAAAGATGAGGATTTCGGACAAACCCAAAGGAGCTCTCTTCAGCATCATGGAAAATAAATATAAATATAGTAGCAGAGGAAGCTGCAAGAAGGGGATGTAGCTCAGATGGTAGAGCGCTCGCTTAGCATGCGAGAGGTACGGGGATCGATACCCCGCATCTCCATTTTTCAGTTTTATCCACATGTGCATAAAAATAAAAATTGACAATTAGTATAACTCACTCACACCATCCTAGCACAGCTTGAACAGCTACTACTTTCATGAAACGTTTTCCTTCTTTATGCTTCTTCCAAAGGGAAATGTTTAATAAACATGCCTATATAAGATATCATGCTTTCACGCTTTGCTGCAAACGATCTCCTACCTAATCTTTGTTCATATGAGTCTCCATATGGAATTGTTTATGCAGCTTGGTTCGCTCCTTTTGCTGCAAATAAGCCATCATTTCAAATATATAGCTTAAACAAGGGGCAGGCCTTTATCAGTTCAACGAGTCCCCATATATGACTATGCTCTGTCCCGGTGCTTTCATAAGGCTATTGTCCTTCATCAACATTCTAACATTTTCAACTTCATCCCATTTCCCTTTTTCGGCATAGATATTTGATAACAATACATAACTACCAGAATTCCATGGTTTAACATTAATAAGTTCCTTGAGTGCATGCTCTGCAAGTTCCGTATCATCGTTATTACGGCAAGCACTAAGCAGAGAACCCCATACCGCAGCGTTCGGCTTCATGGGCATAGTCCTTATTAAGTCATAAGCCTCGTTCACACATCCACTACGCCCAAGAAGATCAACCATACATCCATAATGCTCAAGTTTTGGCTTGATATGATGATTTGAAATCATAGAAGCAAACAATTCACCACCTCTTTCAACCAACCCAGCATGTGAGCAACATGCTAAAGCCGCCACAAAAGTTGAATCATTGGGGCACACACTTTCTTTCATCATTTCCTCGAACAAGGCAACCCCACGTTCACCATTCCCATTGAAAGCCAAACCCGAGATCATTGCAGTCCAAGAAACAACATTTTTTCGAGGCATTTCATTAAAGACAACAAAAGCACTTCCCAAGTCCCCGCGTTTGCAATAAAAATCAACAAGTGAATTACCTATAGAGATGAAATCACGATAAAGTCCACTTGATCTGGCGTAAGAATGGATCCATCCCCCAACATCGTCCTCACCTAAATGAGCACAGACTGGCAGCATAGTCACCACTGTTGCCTTATCTGGCTCAAAACCATCATCTCGCATTTCATGGAAGAGCTTTAAAGCTTCACTATTACACCCACTTTGCGCCAAGCCAGATATGATCGAATTCCAAGAAACTACACTCCGCTCTCATTTGCCTAAAATAACGTAAACCCAGTTCAACATCACCAATTTTACAAAACCCATAAACCATCATATTCCAAACAATCATATCCCTATGAAACATTTCATCAAACACCTTTCGAGCATCCCCCATTCTTTCACACTTTGAGTAAAATTCAACAAATCCAATCCTAATCGAACTAAAGCATTCAAACCCACGAGCAAGAACCTCAGCATGAACTCCTTGACCCAATTTCATCTCACAAAGATTCGAACACGACTTAACCAAAGGCGCAAAAGTAAATTCATCCGGCCAAATTCCACGATTCCTCATAACAGAATACAAAAGAATAGATCTTTCAAATGGCCCAGATAAAGAATAGCCCTTGATCATAGAATTAAAAAGGAAAATATTGGGGTTTTGGGTTTGACGAAAGAGGGTATCCGCATACGCAATTTTGTCAAAGGCTCCACAAACGGAGACGAAATGGGCCAGGATTTGGTTGGATTGGTGGAGGTAGTGGCGGAGGAAGTGGGCGTGGATTTCAGTGAGTTGGGTTCGCGTTTTGCGGCCGTGGAGGAGGCTGAGGATCCTCCGTTCAACCTCCCGGGAGGCTCTACTCATTTCTCCTTCTTTTTTTTGTTTCCCTTATGATGGTCCGTAGACTGTACCTGAAATTTAGTACTTTCATGGCGGGAGGTGAGGCAACTGTAATTCAAAATCTAATACTTGAAACGCCAAATTTAAATAATGATCGGATTGCTTTTGGGAAAATCGGAGTTTGTTCTAGTGGCATAATTCTTATTTTGGGTGGAAGAGGTCATGAGTTCAATTCTTGCAGCACTCCAATTTTTAATTTAAAATTAGGAAAACATTTTTAATTTATTGATATTGAATTTGAGAAATTTTAAAATGATATTACTATGAATTTTATAAATAACTTTAATTATAGTAAGTTATTTAAAATGTACTAATAATTGTTATGTTTCTTGTTTTTAAATTGTTGTTAACGAATTCATATCAATTTCATATTTTTATATTTCCCAGAGTGATTTTGAAATGCCAAGACATTTTCAAAAGAGTGTTTGTGATCAGTTTCTTTATCCCTAACATATTTCTAAAATAGAAGAAAAAATCTCATTTATAAATAAAAATATATTTTTAATCACAACAGTTGGTTCAGTGATTCAAATGAAACCCGGAACTAGGAGTGAACATTCGGTTATAACCGAACCGAATAAACTGTTCGGTTATAACCGAAAACCGAATTATTGGCGATATGACTATCCGAAGTAACAACCGAAATTTGAAAAAAACCGAATTACCGAATTGTAATTTCGGGTATTCGGGTAAAAACCGAAATATCATCCAACAACATAACCTGTTACCTGTTTAACAAATCAAGTGTCCAGCAGCAACAAGCCAACAACAAGCCAACATGAAATTTATGACTTAACAAAGCAAAAGCCAAATTAACACTGTCATTTGCCTCTCTCCCATCTCCAATTGGATCAAGGTCATCAAGGTTAGGCTCGTCCGTATCATCCACCATGTGCAAATCATTTAAAAGACTTGACATCATCTACAAATGTCAAACAAAAAAAACCAAAATCAGTTGTATAATCACATGATTTCTATCAATCATACATATAAATCATACATTTTGTCTGTCTCATGATTCAACAGTACTCCTAGTAAAGCATATAATAAGCCCTAAATGCAATTGGTAAAAAAAGGAAAAGATGAATAACACTAGAGTGAGAGAGTCCTCTAGTGTTTTCTGTATTGGGCATCTAAGAGAGACTGTTTAAAGGTCTATCTATGATTCTATCGTCTGTATTTCTTTGTCTTCTTTTGATGAAAAAAAAGAGAAAATTAAAGGGGGAATATAAGCTCAAACAAGTTGCAGAAAATGATTGCATCTCAAAAAATTGAACACTGCAGTCGCCAGTCGCCAGTCGCCAGTCGCCAGTCGCCAGTCAGAGTCAGAGTCAGAGTCAGAGTCAGAGTCAGAGTCAGAGTCAGAGTCAGAGTCAGAGTCAGAGTCAGACAACAAAAATCAGATCAAAACCCTAAGTCCTAACTAACAAAATCAGATCGAATACCCGTAAAAGGGTTCAAATCAAACATATAGATGTAAGTAAATATACCGAAATCAACTGAACTACTGAAGTCTGAAGGCGTGGACCGCGTGCCGCGTGGTTCAACTGAAGTCGTAAGAGAGTCAAGAGTCTTTTGAAAAGGAGTCTGTCGAGTGTCGACTGTCGAGCTCGAGTCGAGAGGCAAGCAACTGAAGTCGTAAGGGAAGGGAGACAGAGAGTAGTCGACTGTCGAGTGTTGACTGTCGAGAGGCTAAGCAAGAGTGGAGAATGGCTGAGAGGCAAGAGTGATTCGAAGACTGAAGAAGTGCTCAGATCTGAAACTTAGGACTTAGCCGACTCGGTCACTTAGGTTAGGTTAGGACTTGGGAGATAATAATAATATTATAAAATTAATATTTTTAATAATTAAGGTTCGGGTATTCGGATACCCGAATAACTTGTATTTTGAAACCCAAATCGTAACCGAATACTGGAATATAATTCGGATATAACCGAAATTGTAAAAAAAACCAAAAAACCGAAATAATTCGGTTAAAAATTTTGGTTCGCAGAATTCGATTTTATCGTTTTTTCTTTACTCTTAACGGAGCAAGAGATGGTAGCGTTTTGATTCGAATATCACCAATTCCAATCTGTCAAGCCTGGTCATTGGGCCACAGGGACGCGAGCACAAGCTTGTGTAAAAAGTTTGACCCGGGTGTAGAGATTAGTCGGATGACCACATTATCAAAAAATAAAAAATAAAAATATATATATACTTTTATTTTATATATTTTTTAAAAGTAACAAAACACCATTATTTGGTATTAAGTAAATAATTTTCTTATATAAGTATTATATTTATGATTTTGTTACTTATATAGATTTTTTTAGTTAAAATGATTAATTTTTATTTTTAAAGTTAATAATTAAATTATACGGTCGGTAATCAATATAATAATTAGAGAATTTTTAAATCGACAAATTTTTTTGTTATTTTCACGATAAAAATGTCGCTTTAGATGTATAGTGACGGTGAAAACCGTCGCTATAAAAATTATATTATATTGAATAAGAAAATTATATTATATTAATAAGAAAAAAGGTTGGGTTGGAAATATTCAGTTGTTGAGATTGATATGTACACGGTACGACGCTATATAAGAATGACAGTCCACCAAAGCTCACATAAAGTAGGAGGAAGAAGTAGTAGTAGAGGGAGAATTTGACCATTGAAAATGTCGAGTTCAAGGATCTGTTTAGCGATCGGAACCCTAGCTTTCTTCTTAATATTATCGTCCGCCATAGCTGATGTCGTCGTATTGACTGAAGACAATTTTGAGAAGGAGGTCGGGCAAGATCGGGCTGCTCTCGTCGAGTTCTACGCTCCTTGGTATGATTCTTAATTATCTTTTATGTTTTAAATGTTTAAATCTGTGATTGTTTTTGAAATATACGTCGATCGATTGATTTTTATGTGCTTGAAAGGAATGAATTTTATCTGAATCTGTAAAGGCAATATTGACTCCTATAATAAGAGATCCACTTTCATTTTGGGAGGTTTGAAATAGGATTCTACTTTAAAAATTGGGTTGCCAAATATTATAAAATTGAAGTATATGTTGATTTTGATGGATGATTATGTAAAAGTATATTTTAGAGGAAAAAAAATTTGATCTTTAACTTGTACACTTTTGAAAATCATCTTTAAAACTATTAGATTTTAACCACTTACTATATTTGCAAATCACAGTGAAACCCAGAAATATTGTTTTTCTGTTCATTTCATGATCAAATAGGCATGGTAGACACATCACACATGAGGAGTGGAAGTTGCGGCATCCTGTCAAAACAGAGATTAAATAAATAAAATTAGGCATCCATCATCAAGGAAAAAATTTGGGAGCAGCTTCCTTGTGAAGTGCTCCTATGCTGAGTCCCTGTGTTTAGTAAATTACAATTCTTGAAAAGAATATAGTTAGTGAAGTAAAAATTATTTTTTTCTGCCGAACCTCAAGTTGTTCCTTTCATATGAATCCAATGTTCGATGAAGTTTTAGGATAGCAATTAGCAAGTTACAAATCTACATCGTTAGGACATGATGTATAGTTTAGACAACTGGATTCAGGCTTGCCTATGTTTGTTTTTGAGTTTGTTTTTCTATTCATAACTCGAATCTGTTCTGGTTCTTAAGAGATCGTTTCAGGTTCATTTTCTATTAGGTTTTAGAATAAGAATTGTTAGAAAAGTCTCCCAAGTCCTAACCACATTTGGTTCACCAAAAATCTGGCAATATGTCATTATTAGCAGTGTCATATTGCCTCAAATTTTCACTTTTGAATCCTACGGGGTTAGTAATGGCACATGAATTTAGAACACTTACCCAAGCACTTTTCATCCTGGCCATTTCCCAAGTACCGAACAAATGCAGAATTATCAAGGCTCATTACCATTAATTGCCACATTGATTCCATTGTGAAGTCCACTATATCACCACCAAAACCTCTTATCCCAAACTGAACTGCCCATAGACTCTACAGTTCTTCATCTTGGCCTAGGAATTGTGACTCTCTTTTCATAAAAGCATGCAATAATAGTGACTGTCCTTACCCCAAAATCTACCTATTTAAACCTTCAACGTTGTTTCAGACTGAGCTTCTTCCGTCTTTACTTGTTTTCCATTTCTGTTTTCCTGTCGAGGAATATGGATCCAAAAGCTATGATGAATACTTTGCAATTAAATAGATTTTATGATACAGTTAGATCATCTCTGCCTTTCCACCAACCCAAGACTAATAGTATTACTTCCACACTTATCTTATTGACACAGTTTTTTAAAATGAATTATATCATATCGTCACTAGAAATCTGATTTTGTGTCTTGTTTCAGGTGCGGGCACTGTAAAAAGCTTGCTCCTGAGTATGAAAAGCTTGGTACTAGTTCCAAGAAGGCAAAAGCCGTTTTGATTGGAAAGGTTAGTTCTTGTTATCCTTGTCCATGACCTACTTTCTGAATAGTATTCTTCACTGCAAATTAGTGAATCTGTTTCTCTCTATTCTGGATCATGAAACTGTCAAGATGTTTTTCATATGATTGGATGATGTTTTGTGCAGGTAGATTGTGATGAACATAAGGGAGTTTGCAGCAAGTTCGGAGTTTCTGGGTACCCCACCATTCAATGGTTTCCAAAGGGGTCTTTGGAGCCTAAAAAGTGAGTGTATGCGTTATTAGATACACAACCCACAATTTGTTAGTGCACTTGCTTTACGTATGATTCCATCCCCTAATACTCTTGTAATTTATCCTTTGCTCCATTTAATTGATTCCTTTACTCAAAAGGTATGAAGGCGCTCGCACCGCTGAAGCCCTTGCGGAGTTTGTGAATAGTGAAGCAGGTAAGAGTCTTTCTTATTGTTTTTAAACGTTTTTATGTTGCAGATAAGTTTTTTAAACTTATTGTGTGATAAATTTTGTTCACTATTTATAATATTGAAATATTAGGAGTTCCCATTCTCTTGCAGGGTTAGTTAATTGTCAACAATGGAACTAGACTTTTGTGCTTATGTGGGGGTTTGGCTTCTAAGCCAGTTTATTGGTTCTTTGAATGCAAGGCCGTCCTTTTCCTAGTTATTATTTCATTGTTTGATTCTTCCTTTATCTTGAAATATCATCAAGAATTATTTGGCTAATATAGTGGTGGTGCTTCAGTGTAGAATTTCATCTCTATTGCGAGTATTGCCATTGATAAATTTTTAGGATATAAATGCGTAAGGGGTTTATGTGTAGTGGATGGTTTGATAATCATAGTTTTGCTTGCATCAATATGACCCACCCTTAGAATTTAGATCATCCCCATCAAAAAGATACTAACAATTTTTTGTTTTTATACAGGGACCACTATTAAGATTGCTTCTGTCCCCTCAAGTGTAGTGGTACTGAATTCGGATAACTTTGATGAGATTGTCTTGGATGAGACAAAAGATGTCCTGGTTGAGTTATATGCACCCTGGTAAGAATGCATGATCTTTCATACTGTTGACATTCTCTGATATGAGATTATTAGTTCAGACTGTTGAAATGCATGTTCTAGATTCAGAATAGTTTTTGGTTTTCTTCAACAAGAACACGGCTGGGTTTGATTTTAGCTGAATTATCATGCAATGCATTCTGATTAGGCTATGTATGTTGCAGGTGTGGTGCTTGCAAAAACCTTGCTCCTGTAAGTACTTAACTGCTTTTTGATGAAACTGCCAGATGGACCAATTGTTGCCTACTGTGTTGATTCCTGAATCCTGACTTATTATTCTGCTATGCATCTGTTGTGTAGACTTATGAGAAGGTTGCAGCAGCTTTTAACTTGGAGGAAGATGTAGTTATTGCTAATATTGATGCTGACAACCACAAGGATATTGGAGAAAAGTGAGTTCCATTTCATAAATGTAATTAAAGTATTCCTCTGATAAGATTTCAATAATATAAAGCTGAGTAATCAAATGAGTGAAAAAGCTTTTAATTATATAAAGTTTCATATGGCTATTCCTGAATCTTTTTGGATGCCTATGTATCTCTGTCCCAGACGGGTCTCCCCTTTCTCCTTTTAAATTGGCACATGCATTTATCTGCGCCTATGCAGGTATGGTGTAAGTGGATTTCCGACTTTGAAATTTTTCCCCAAGGGCAACAAAGCTGGTGAAGATTATGATGGTGGCAGAGATTTAGATGACTTTGTTACTTTCATCAATGAGAAGTGTGGTACTAGTCGTGATGGAAAAGGACAACTTACTTCCAAGGTCAGTGGGATACAAGTTCTTACTACTAACTATTAACAACAGGATATTACTATTTTCACTGAGCGTGTTTCATTTAGGCTGGTATAGTTGCAACTTTGGACAACTTGGTGAAGGAGTTTGTAAATGCTAGAAATGATGAAAAGAAAGCAGTTTATACCCGTCTGGAGGAGGAAGTTGAGAAGCTTAAGGGTCCCTCTGCAAGGTTATCGTTGTTGTATATATGTATATATATATAAATATATATGTTGTAAGCATACCTACATTTTGTAGGCATTAGCCAGTGGTTAGTACCACCTCCTTTTAGGAAATTTCAAGATTATCTATGCTCATAAAATCAACTATTTGCTTATTGGTACATGTCTTTTGATACTTGTTCATACTCTCGTTTCTAGATATGGCAAGATATATTTGAAATCTGCCAAGAGCTGTATGGATAAAGGTGCTGATTATGCTAAGAATGAAATTCAGCGGCTGGATCGTATGCTTTCAAAGGTATAATGTAGTTTCTCTCCTTTTATTGTATTTAAGCATGCCTTTAAACCATGGCAAGAACTTATGGGCACCAATACTGAAACTAGAAATTGCTGAAATCTCTTTTCGAGTAAATGAATAAAGGGGGAACACTATTGAAAATTTGAGTTAATAATTAGAGGAGGAAAAGGAAAACGGAAGAGAGGGGGGGGAACATGTCATATGCTAATTACGTGATTGCAATATTTACAACATTTTTAGTGGAGTCAGTTGTTTATATATTTTAGTTACTAATTGTTGTGGTAAATCCCCCCAGCGTTAAAAAAAAAAAAAGAATTGAGAGCTAGAGGTGTTGGCTTTGTTAGATTCTATTGCCAAATTCAAAGTAGTGGGTGATTTCCCTCTGCATATCTTGCCTTGATTTCGAGTCTTTATTTTGTCTGGCTTTCTTCTTGGTTCATGTATTATCCACAGTTTTTAATTATGTTTGTGGACTCTGAGAGAATCACCATAAGACCTTTCATGTAGTTATTTTTGTTGCCTATGCTCAAGTCTTTCTGAGCAAAGGGGTTTTCTCAAGTGAGCACGTGTCCTGTGCCTTTTGATCGCACTCCGTGTATACATTCATTGCCTGTTTTATTTGTGCTGTGAATGATACTCTTCTATTTCTATTTTTACATATAAAGTTGTAATCCTTGTTTCTTGATGCAGTCAATTAGCACGGCAAAGGCTGATCAGTTCACACTTAAGAAGAATATCCTATCTGCCTTTGCATGATAGCTATGAGGAACCACATTTTTGGTGCTGCAGCTTAAGCGTATCTGCTACCAGCATCTGGGGTTGGTATCAAAAGTTTCTCCCCAGGCTAGAGTAATTTTCCTCTTAGTTACACCCAGTTCACTGCTATTGCACATTTTTGCACCTTCAGTGTAGTTTTAGCATAGACAAAAGAGAGACATTTCTAGTAGTGTACTTTCACTTGGATCCCAGTTTCCATCAGATGAATCCCAGTTTCTACCTTGTGGCCAACTGCTTATCATTTTTTATGCTTTTTACTGCATATGAAGATTTCTGTTTGCTAAATTAGTTTCTTCAATACTCGCATAAGCTTCACGTACCAGCTGCATCCCAACAGAAAGTGCTAAACGGAAGCATTTAAATTATGTCCTGGCCATTCTGCCGCCTATTTAAAGTTATCTAAGTGATAACCTGCTGTTGAACCATTGAGTAGCGTCTTACAGGCTGTGTTTTTGTTTGTTACCATACCAGATAGCGTCTGCCCCTCCCGGATCCCCTCGTCTTCATCTTCTTCTCAGATAGTGTCTTACAAGCTGTGTTTTTGTTTATTACCAGCTCGCGTCTAGCCCAGATCCCCTCATTCGCAGAATGACTCTTTTTCCAGTGCTCTTGTTTATAGTTCAACTTGGTGTGGTTATTAGTGTTCTTGTTTATAGTTCCAACTTGGTGTGGTTATTATGTGTTCACTTATAATTTCCAGCTGAATGATGTTATATCATGTAACATGGATATGTTGATACCCAACAACATGTCTTTGATTTAACTAAATTTTTTGTGACGAAGTTGAATTACGACCCACGTGAAAATTTATACAAAAAATATAGAATAAATTGTGGTGGGGTCATTTTTAATTGAAAAGTGATATATATTGTTATTTTATATGTCAATTTTTTTATTGCGACTTTCGTGGTAACTATAATTGGTAATATTTTTATGATGTATTTGATATAGTGGACCAATTTTATAATTTTATTCAATCTCATGTATTGATATACGTCATCTTTTTGCAATATATAGCAAGACTTGTTATACGTTGTAATTATAATTTCACTAAAAAATTTATAATAAAGTTTGTAATACATTGCAAAACTCTAAATATAATAAAGTTTTGAATAATACTAGGGGTCTTAAATTTTGTCTCAAAAGTCGATTATAAGTGATTTATCCAACGAATAACATGGTGCCACATCATTTGTGACACTATTTGATATTAAATTTTGAAATCTCTAGCATTATCCTAAAATTTTACTCACTCCATCCCTTAATATAAATCGTTTTAGAGTTGTGCATAAGTATTAAAAAAATGATTGTATAACATTAAATATAATATTAATTGTCTATATTATTTTTGTATTTGAAAAAAGAGTGTTATTTATTAAACAAAAAATAGTAAGAGAATCAAAATTATATTTAATACTTGGGGTAATATTAAAAATTAAGTAATTAATACTCCCTCCTAATCAGATTAAATGACGTTTTAGGGAGTTTAATTTTATTCTATATAAGTGTCGTTTTGGAATCTCTATGCAATATTGCACTATTTTTTCCTAATTTACCCATCTATTTAATATGCTTAGTAAATGTAATTGTGGAGAGAGAAATAATTAATTAGGGACAATTGTGGAGAATGAGAAGAGACAATTATGGAGAGAGAAATAATTAATTAGGAACACAAGATATTTTGTATTATTTCTTAATAAGCGTGCTTAACTCTAAAATGTCATTTAATCTGAATAGAAGAGAGTATTTACTTGAAATTTTCAAATAATTTATATTAAAGATAAAATCATTACTATAAAATAATTTATATTAAGTAACGGAGGGATATACCCTAACCTTGGACTCTCTCATTGAGATGCTACTACAAGAAAGTTGGACTATTAATATGACAATGTTTCGCCCAAGTAACATTGATCTTCTAGGAATAAACTATACACTCAATGTGACCACCAGATTTTGTCCTTACATTATTTCCTTAATTATCTTTAAATATTTAATATTCTCTTTAATTTTTTTCTATTTTTCTAAAATTACTTTTTCTTTCTTTTAATATCTCACTTGTATACTCTTTTTTAAGTCATATATTTTCTCTATCTTTTAACAATATGTTTATCTCATCTTTATCACCTACAATTTAGCTTTTTATTTATCTATACAAGCACGGGCGAATTCATAATTTTTTTCCAGTAGGGGTGGATTTTAACTAATTTTTTTCTTAAAATTAAATAAAGAAAATTTGAACTAATCATAATATTAATTAATCATAATAATGTTTACAAATTACAAAATATATTCATAATTCAAACTAAAAAAAGAATTTCAAATAAAAAACATTTAGACACAATTTAGAAAAACTCACTTCGATTACTTGTCATAATTCAATTTGAATGATTCTCCAAATGCTCAAAGCCTCAAACCAAATTTATTTTCTATATTCAAACAAAATCATGACAATTAAAAATGAGGGGATCGATGCTAAAAGCTCATAATCACTTTTCATTTTCTATTTCCCATTATAAAATATTGCAAAATCATTGTAAGCTATCATAATAAAAGATAGAAACTACTCAATCAAAATAATTCTATTTTCAATTGAAGATCAAACAACCCAAAAACAAAAACTCAATCAAACCAAACATACAGTAACCACAGTCAACCAAATCAATAACAGAAATAATTCAAACTTGAATCAAACAATCCCTCACAGTTCACACGCTGATGAACATTCAAAACAAAAAACTATACAAAACCCTCCAAATTTAACTCTTTCATTAATCTGCCTCTTTAATTTTTTTAATTTATATATTTACCCTACCCCTATATCTATAAAAAAATTCCAGCAAGGACAATTGTCTATGTTATCCCTTATATATATGCATCCGCCCTTGGAGTATTTTTGGTAATACACAATAATTTTAATAGAATAATTTGAGAAGTTTTAACTTCCTTAATCTTTATACAAAAACTTTAAAACGACACATATTTAAGAATGAAGGGAGTATTAGTTATTGTTCAAATTAATTGATAGCTGAAATGTGAAATTAGTAACTTTTCATAATATGCATCATATTGGGAAAAACAATGGTTGTTGGCTTGCTGCAACCAAATCAATAAGTTGTTACTTTAATTACTGAAAATGATGAAATAATAAAACTACCATTAATAAAATTAGTGAAATGACAAAATTATTATTGATGCAGTGTCTTTGCCTATATTATCCCCATAGCTAAATTATCTCCAAATAACTTGCTTCAGTTTCAAAATATAAGATCTTTATTGAATTTTTAAAAGTCAGTTTAAAATATTTTCAAACTTAAAATTTATATAAATTTATTTAATAGTAAACAACACAATGATAAATGTTGGATATTTTTAAATCTAAAAAGTATATAGTAAATATGTTATATGTTGTCCATATAGCCAATAGATGAAATGGTTTAGCTGGTTCAGAAAAAGAAATTGCAACATGTTTTGCAATTTTAATTTTTAAGATGCCAATGGTTAACATTTCAACATATACTTCTTCAGAATGGTTAAAATTGCAACATATACTTTTTGAGAAACCTATAAATAAGTTACAAATTTACCCAAAACAAATATTTTAATTTATTTCAAATTATTCTCAAGTTTTTAGAAAAAAAATATCATTATACTATTTTTTTCTTGTTATAATTTTCTTCGCTCTCATTTATAGTTTTGTTCTAGATTTATTTATACACAATAAGTTCTAGCACAAAATAAAATATGGGCATATCTTATCTTGAGAGAATAATTCATAGTAACATTGTATAGCAAAAGTTAAGGGTGAATATAGTCTTAAAGAAAGAGTAATCAACCATTCGATTCAGAAGACAATATATATTTTCAAATTTATAAAGTATATAGTAAATATGTTATATATTGTCCATATAGTCAATAGATGAAATGGTTAAGTTGGTTTAGAGAAATGAATTGTAATGTTAAGAACTTGAGTTCAAGTCATGGCAACAACGTGACACTTTAGAAACTAAGTAATCGTAGCAACAGTTAGGGGCGAATATAATCTTAATAAAATAGTTATCAACCATTTGATTCAGACAGTAATATTGTTGTTCTACATCAAACTACAAAACGGAAATTACTCCATCCTTTCTATTTTAGGAGGAGAATTTTGTTCTCAATTCAATCAATCAAACAAAATATTAATTACATTTCTTAATCTATGTGCGTAACTTTAAAACGTCAATTAAAAATAAATGAAGGGAGTATTTACCAAGTATAAAATTTATTATTTTGTGACTTTTTAATGAATTTTTATTAAATTTGAATTTAGAAAAATCTTCAATTGACTTTCAAAAATGAATAATAATCTTCTAATTTGGAAAGCAATATTGCATGAGGTTTTAACTGTAGAGATTGAGAGGTGGAAGTATGGGTTAATGAAGGAAGGAGGAGGTGGGTTGTTGGCATTTAACAGGAACTGGTGGTGAAAAACAAGAAGAAAAATTATGTCATCCTTCAATTCAAGAGTATATATTTGATGAAGCCAGATGGAGTACTTAAATACAAGGCTCTGATGTTCTTTTTTCCTAAATTCTGTTTATAAAGCTAGGTTACAAAAATGCTCCATTCGTCTCATAATATACATACGATGTTTTAGAGTTATACACAAAAATTTAAAAAATAATTGTATTGCATTAAATATAATATTAATTGTCAATAATACCCTTTACCATATACTTATCTCGTACTTTCCTTTTCCCATCTATAACATTTTTTTATGAGAGGTAATTTTAGAAAGATTATTATGGTTAATTCTCCTAGATTATATAAAACATAAAATAATTTAAAAAAAATAAAATCATCTAACACATCATATATTATGGGACGGAAGGAACACAGAGGAAGTGGGTATTTTGGGATTTTACACACAATTTTAATGCAATTTATTGATTTCTACTTGATTAATAAATGTGAGAGAGACAGAGGGATTGATGTCATGAGATGGTGGTTGTTTTAAATAGCTGAGGAGGGAGGCTGTTGTGAATTTTAAAAAAGGGGTTGTAGTTCAAAGCATGAGAATTGAGAGAGAGAGAGAGAGTTGATGGCTTTTAAAGTTTTCAGTTCCTTGGGTGACCTAATTGTGGATGTTGGGAGTTATTATATCCCATTAAATACCTATAGCCATGCAACTTTTGTTCAACTGTATCCTCACTTCCCTATTTAATGACAAATTTTTAGATATACATACATACATATATACATCTAATATATATATATATATATATATATATATATATATATATATATATATATATATATATATATATATAGGCATTTATGTATTACATAATCGGATTATGGTGACGGATTTTTTGAGCTATGGCGACGGTTCACCCGTCACTGTAGCCCAGAATAACTATGACAACTATATATCTGCTATCGCAACACAATGTGACTGTAAATTTTTACAATAAACGGTGCAAGATCCGATGACCATATAAGTACACATAACTAGGGGTGGGCAAATAAATCGGTTTTTTCGGTTTTTGGACGAACCGGACCGGCTCGAATCGGCCAGTTCGGTATAAATATAAACCGGTTCGGTATAAAAAAACCGGTATATACCGATTTTTCGGTACCGGTTTCGGTCCGGCACTTTTATGGTTCGGTGTAAACCGAACCGGACTGGTATATACTGATTTTCTAATTTATTATTATTATTAATAATAATAAAATATTGATTATAATAATATTAATAAAAATAATAAAATAATAAAAATAATAATTATATTAATTTTCGGTAAAAACCGGTATCGCCAGTTCGATATACCGGTCCAACCAGTATCGGTACCAAAATTTGAATAATTTGATATTAGGTTGATCTTGGTCCGATTAAAATTTAGTTTTTACCGGTTGCCCACCCCTGCACATAACTACTATATTCTATGAAACATTATCCACACACATGCATATATTTGTCACGCATACACACTCTTCATCCTAAAATGAGATTATTATTTTTTTGAATTGTTTCACGTTATAATAATATATGTCAAAAAGAAATTAGAATAATATTTTTCAACAAATTTCCATTTAATAATATATTCAAGACAAATTTACATTAAAAAGAGAAGAGTCAAAAATAAAATGAGGCTCTGTTTCTAGAAACGGAAGGCATGGACAAGTCAGGTGTGTCTAATTATTGTTAAGAGCAAAGGGTGCAAGTCTGATGAAATGAAAAGAGTTGGTTAGAACTTAAACATCCATGCTCTTAAGAGGAGTTAATAGCTACACAACTTTATAATAATTGCAAACCCAACTTTACTTGAATGCCACGTCATGCAGTGATGGCTCCCTATATAACTACCCAAGACATTTTCACCATTGATCACATTCAAAGATTAGAGAAGCTCAAAGACCTATACATATATATTCACACACACACACACACACACATTATATCATCTTTAGGCTTTGGGATGGTTTCCTTTCATACACCTCTTTCACCTACTAGAATAAAGAAGCTGCCAGAATTCGAAAATTTGACCAAGAAACGAAAATGGGAGGAGTCGCAACCTGGTGAAACTTCCGAGAAGCAATCGATAGCCAAGCCCATATTTGACACCAAGGAGGAGCCACGGCTCGAGACTCCCTTACCTTTGGAGTGGCAACGCTGCCTCGATATCAAGGTACGTATAATCCAACACTCGGCTACTTGAACGGAAGTAGAATGAAGTATATGATGTTGACTAACAAAACCCTTTTGTACTAATTTTTCTCTAGTCTGGTCAGCTATATTTCTACAACACAAGGACTCATAAGAGGACATCAAGTGATCCAAGGATCGAACAAGAGCCACTAAATCCTGGTTACATGAGCTTAGACCTTCAGCTCAATCTGCCATGTGGATCAGTGGGGAAAAAGCACGAAGATGATCACAATTACACGAATTTAAATTCTAGTAGCAACTCAAAAAATTCCGGGGATTGGTTTATGGGTTCGAGCGGCAAAAATAATACGAGCAGTCTTACGCGCTCTCCATCATGGTTGACAATTGAAGGGGATCAGAGAGAGATGGTAACTGCAGTATGCAAGAAGTGTCACATGTTAGTGATAATGTGCAAGTCTTGTCCTTCATGTCCCAACTGCAAATTTGTGCATCCGCCAAACCAAAGTCCTCCCGGTTTGTTTGACCAAAGGTTAAGCCTCTTATCCTAAGAATTACCTAGTGTTGAGGGTAATACAATGGAAAGTTGAAAGCAGAGCTAAATCTAAAACTGCAGCATAGAAAATCCCTAGTTTACAAACTGCAGCATGAACCTTCTCTAGTGAAAAATAAGAAAGGAAATGATATAGGGGAAGGAGAGAAAGAGAAGCAGAGGAAGTCTACTTTACTATGTAAATATTTCTTTCAGAAAATAAATTTTGTTAGTGTTCCCCCATCATGCATGTGTAAATGTTTAATGCAAAACTCTAAAACTTCATGGTTTTTAGTTTCTCCACCCATAGGGGGGAAAAAAAAAACTCACTAAATTGGTGAAAGTTTTGATGGTACAACCTGGATGGAGTTATGTAAGCATTCAAAACTTTTTTACAATTGTCAGGTACAAGTACAACAACTACAAACCAGTTATTTTACTAGATACTGTATTCCCTCCTATATTCTCTTAGCTCCATTTGAAACTCGAAAACTAAAAGGAACGAAAAGAAGAAGAAATTGAAATCTAAAATTTTATTGGAGCATATGTTCATATTTTACACTACATTTTAACATGTTCCTAATATTAGATTTTTTATATGTATAGATAATTAAATTTATCTTTAATGAGATGGATTTTTCTTTTTACATTTATTTTTGTTTTCTTGTTACTTTCGTTTCCTCCACGTTTTCCAAACTCCAAACGGAGTCTTAGGCAATTTCATTTTCCTTAGTGTTATAACTCATCAACGAAAGTGTTCCAATGCTTTTTATTCTTCCTAATTGTCTTAGGTTGGAGGGTTCTAAAGAAGGGTTGAGGAGGAAAGTTAACAGGATTCTTCATAGTGATATTGCTCTGTGGTGTGGTTGATCAACCAGCTACTTAAAAACTCCCTCCGTTCAGAAAAAAAGAGTCTTAATTTCTTTGCAACTTAACTTCCATTAATAATGGTATTCTTTTTTCTGGGGAGAGAGTATCAAACAACTGTTCATTGTTTGAAACGCTCAGATGGTCCCAATTGTACAATGAAATGAATAAGGTTTACCTATAGTTGAGTAGTTACATCAAACAAGTTCAGAGACTATCTCATATGTGACTGAACTATACAGTGGTCACATGACCACTTTCAAAACAACCAAGTCATTATTTGGTTTAACCAGTGTTGGTTTGTTTGCTACTTTAGGGGATGATCATTCAATTCTTATATTATGACCATCAATAAGAATCGAAGACTAGCTAATTTTTGTTTTTTCCGTGTCCAATTCAGTGAATTCTCTGTTCATTGTAAGATGATAGCCAAAAATTGGTCTCAAACTCTTCCATGAACTTTTCTAATCAGCATGTTTCGATCATAAGATGTCATACCAGTGTCTGCATTTGACAATACATGCTCATTGGGTAAAAAAGAAATTTTTTTTGCGTATAAGCTGCAATCCACCTTCCAATTAGCCACATTGCCGTAGCAATGTAATAGGATGCAAACATGAAGGTTGGTTATGTTTTATTATCCTCAATTTTAGTGTTTCTATAATATAATGCCAGTTTTCACTAATTCAAAAAAAAGAGAAGAAGATGTACTTCTGCTTATTGCTTAGAGATGGGATATTGTTCACAATACTCTTGAATCACTTTGAAAATTTTCTTCATTCCTATATATTTTCTCACTATATCTACCTTTTCTATCTCCAAATTTGATGTCTACATATATATATACACACACACACACACATATACAATGGAAAAAAAAGTAGTTCCACTACAAAAAGAAATTTTTTATAATACACATAGTTCCAGGTATATATATAGTGTTAGGTATGTGAAGTACCTGATAGTGTTATTATGAATATTCACCATCTTCTTCCATAAGAAGTATTTTCAACCCTGGTGTTTTTCCTTCCCATGGATTTGGAGGAGGTGTCGAAAACTGTTGGCTCCGAAAGCCTTTCTTATAGCTGAAACTTGCCATGAGGGCAACATGGTCTGATGACCATATAGTTGATGGAAGTGCAGTACCCCCAATGCTTTTCTCATCGAGAAGCTCCAAGAGTCCATCAACCACTAAACTATTTTCTGTTTGGATATGATCACATTGTTAAACAAGGAAATTTTCAGGACAGAACAAGATCAGACAGTACGTAATAAGTGAAAAGTATCTTGACAAGTTGAAAAGTTTTTTATGTGAGCAGTTATTAGGCCATTACGAAAAACAGTTTAAATCACAACATCAAATATTTTAATAAGTATTAAGAAAGTATATATATGGATTCTTATCCCACAAATTAATCTTTGTGAAACAAGGAAAATAAAAGAAACAAAACCTCCACTAGCAATATGATATGTTCCACAAGAAAATTAAATGATCATAATAGACTTGGACCACAAAAGTAAAACATTGGTTTAGATGATAAATACATTTGTTGGAAAGCCTGGTAAGAAAAAGTTTTTAAGTGTTTAAACTTCACGGTATCGTACAGAAAACAGAGGACGGATAAAAGTATCATAACTACTTTAATACGCATGCCAGCGGCATGTGATTCTAAGATAATATTACAGTCTTCCGAAAAAGAGAGTGGCATCTGTGTATAAGAAATTGAATATACTATGGGAGAACAATTTATGATGAGTTAAAAGCTTTATTTGATAATACATACATATGAAATACCTGTGTAGAAAATATAGTCGAGGGTTCGTGAGTGTCCGGAACCAAAGTTGGTGAAATGAGGCTCTCTGGTGTCACGGTCCATCTTTTTCATATGCCGTCTCTTAACACTCTTTGATTGAAAGAAAGAAGAATAAGCACTAGCCTGAACAAGAAGCCTCCATGCATCAGATATCAGCTAATAAAACTATGATTATTTTTATAGTAATGATGAAAATAAGGACCATGCTGTGTCACAGTGCTTACTCGAAATTACAGGTGATTAAAATAAGGTCTTCTACAAGCAACACAAATTTAGAAGGTCTTTAATACCGACAAAGAAGAAGGAAAGAGAAAGGTTGACAGAATAACAAACTCATTACAATATTCATGAAAATGGCAAATATAGTAAGTGTTTCTATCATAATCCAGAGCATATTAAGCGGAAAATGTCATATTTCTTTCAAGACAAAGAAATCTAGGAAAATTGCCCCAAGTTCTCTCTTCTTAAAATACAAAATCTTCTTACCATAACTTGGTAAATATATACGCACTATGACCCAAATTAAGAGTCCTACTTCTCCTTTGGGGTTCCACCAAAAAAGTACCTTTGAAAAGTCAAAAATAAAGAAATAAAAAAAATCATTTTTTTAATAAGTAAATAAAGAAATAAAAATTGTTATTCACCCAAACTACCCCTTTGCATTGATTTGGAAATTCTTTTGAGTACATATTATATAATACATAATGATTGCTTCAAAGTTTAAACACTTTGAAGCATGGTTCATATTACATAATACATAATGATTGCTTCAAAGTTTAAATACTTTGAAGTGTGGTTTGGGCAATGGCCTAGGTTTGGTCTGTGGGAGCATAATAATACATGTTTCCCTAAACAAGTTTCAAAAAAGGGCCTTAATTTTGAATGGATAAAGTAACATGAAGGGCTGATCCTGTCGACTTACCAGGTGCATTGAGTGGAAAAGCTCAAGATGTTTATATATCCCCAACGGATCTCTAAATTTGTTATAAACACGTCTGACTTTTCCATCAACTACAAATTTATGAGGATCACTACAAAATTAAGCAACAGAAACAGATTTCAGTTAATATGATCTTCCATATATATATATATATATATATAGGGAATGATCCATAGCAAAGTTGGATAGGAGAGATTATCTATCCAACTCTGGCTATGGATCATTTCCCAAAATATAGAGAGGAAAAAAGTACTGATATTTAAGAAATCAGCATGTGCTAGTAACTTGTCATTTATCTCCTTGGAACAGTGTAAATTATCCAAAAGATATACGCAGATTAAGGAATCTATCTATGGAAGACATGGATAGTAAAGAGTTTTAAGAATGAGATATTATGCAAAAACATGTGAGGATAAGTTGCTCACAGACACAGTGGACATATCTCTGTAAAACTACCTCCAGCTCATAAAACCCTCAACCAGTTCCCAAAATTGTTGAAAGCAAAATAGCCACTGTAGTCCAATATGAAGTAAAAGGGAAAAGGTGCACATAACAATCTCAAAATAACATTTTTTCTTTTCTCCACAAAGTTAAAGGAATCTGTTAGTGTCAATCTACTGAACTGAACCTATTAATTCAGTTTAGCTGAAAGGAAAACAATGTAAAGACTTTTATTTCTTTGGCATGAGCAGGTATTATTTTGTATATGTTATTTACGTAAAAACTTCACAAAATCTGCCAGTAATTCAAATAACCTAACCTTCTAGGAAGCGAGTTCATATCCCCACAAATCAAAAGAGGAATGTGTGAATCGGAAATTTTCTCTAGTCCTTTAATGAAGTTGACAACCTTATGCCACAAGAGGAAAGGAAATCAAAATATGAGAATCTTATATAAGAAACAACAAGAACAAATCTCAAAATTAAAAGCTCACCTGAAACAATTTAGCATCTGGAAAGCTTGAATCTGCATGTATATGAGTATTTGCCTAGGTTTCAAAAGTATGACTGTGTTAATGCTCTATGATGCTAAACTCTAATTAAGGAAAGCAATAGAGACTAGAGAGTACAAACATCCAATACCACACAGATTCTAGACTTCACATCATCATGCACTCTGTCATTTTCAATTGATTCTAATATTAGAACAATGGCAATGTTACCCTACAACATAGTAAAATCAATATTAATAGTATACACTGTTCAGTGGAAAAATTGCCACTACAATATAATTCAGTATCTGGATAGCATGAGATATTACCTTCATCAGGCGAAAGCAAACTTCATTTCTTTGATATGGTTCCAACATTTCAACCACGGATAATGGTGTTCTATCGAACTCGAGCTACAAGACATACAGCTGAAACATATTAAGAATTTACAGTAATTAGTAAGAAATACACAAACTATAACTTCTTCACCTCATATTTTACAATTTCCTTGAACTTATCATGGCGGAAGAATATTGCACATCCATCAATTATATACTGGTTACCTGTGTACACCTGTAAGAAACCAAAAGATTCTTATCTTGATGTAAAGAGAGAGTAAAGCGAAGCATTTACTTTTTCACAAAATGTTAGTGAATTGGGTAATGGGAAAAAAGGAAGTCACTTAAACCAGCATTCAAACAACGCATTGACATAAGGGTAGTAGAGTACATGTATGCATGTGATACAATTTAGAATTTTAAGTCTCTTGAGATGAGTGATCACAAGGTAAGGTTAAATGCAAAAGAAAACAAACTAAATCTTCAATTTACGAAAAGTTTTTGATTTGTTTGTCAAGGGAAACCTCCTCTTCTGGATGTTTAATGTCTTTATGAACTTAGATGAGTGATAGAAATAATTCTAGATGACCCAGAATTTTTTTAGATCTATTAGATCTCCAATTAGAGGAGACGGGATATTCATTTCTAAATGTTCTTCAATATCCAAGATTTATCTAGGATCACTTTTGGAAGTTAGTGTTTGTGAACATTGAATGAATGTCAGAAGTACTTTCAGGTTTCAAACTGTGTGGCTAAATGAGGCAGAATTCATAAATTCAGTGCACGTATTTGTATATTGATCGCTTCCTAATGTTACACAAAATTGGGGTTTAAAAGGAAAGTGTGCTGAAGACTACTACAAGCTTGGATGAGAAGGAACACAAGGTGTGGCTTGAAAGAGCAGATATGGTCAAAAGAATGAATACACAAAAGGAAGTTTTGAAGTATTGCAATGTCAAAGGAAATCATGTACACAAAAAATCAATTGTCTAAAAGTGTTAACAAAGACAAAAACAAAATGCTTTAAATGATTGGAAAATGCAGGAAATTTTTACAAGTAACATCGTGATTTCAGAAAGAACTAAGAAATATGAATAATTACTATTCATATTAATGGCATCAGAAAATCAAATATCATGGATTGAGATAGTAATGAAAGATATTATAGCTAGTCTTTTTTAATATGTGACTAAAGATATTATGGACTTTGATTTAGCAGATGATAAGAGTGTAGAAGAGAATCATGGTAAAACATGATTCATGAATCCTAGCAGTTAGAAGAACATTTAATTGAGTTATGTCAAGTCAATAGTCGTTTATTAGGATTTTTCCAGATGATAAATAGAGGTTATGCGTACTGAAAATTAATTTCTTTGAAGTGATTTAAAGGAATGAAAGACGTTGCCAAGGGATTTTAATATGAAGAGGATGAAACGGATACGAAATAACATAACATTGAGCTGAAAGTAAAAATATTCTCCATTAAAACTGTGAAGTGATTTTTTAATACAAGAACCTTGCAGTTTCTCTTTATCATTTTGAAATTGCAGCAAAACAAAAGAAACACTGACAATGAATTACATGGTTTTGGAGTTTATTTCCCCTTTTTCCAGTAGGTAATTTTGGCCCAAAGTATGGGGATTGGAACCAGCGGCCTTGAGGTTTTTTCCTAAGGACTCTGCCATTTCTCCCACCCCTTGTGGTTCTATATGGTTTAGACTTTTACAGTCTACACTAAATGATGTTTCAATCTTGGTTTCATGATGCCAGGACTTTAAAATAAGCTGTGCATATTTATAATTTGATATAACCCTTGAACAAGTGGAAGAGGGTTAACATGATCGGAAGTGCTGATTAAACTAACGGTTAACATGTGTTAATTATGTGGCAGATGAGATCCTCTCTTACGTGGATCAGGGGGAAATTTCCCTCTAATATTACATTGGCCCCATCAATTAACCCTCGGTACACAGAACATTTGAGACCAAAAAAAGTTCACTACAAAAACGAAATATATGTTAAAAGAATAAAGAAAGTATTAATATATCACTAAAAATTAAAACAAAAATAAACAACTAAACATATATAATTACAAGAAAGTAAAATAAGTAACCTAATCAGTAATCACCATTAGGAAAAAAAAACTAAAAAAAAATAACCCAATTAAAAAGAAAAAAAAAACTTGCAAACCCAAGATACCGTGTTCACCATTGTTGTCCACCATTGTCGTCCACATCTTCTAATGTTACCACTTGGAAGCCTTCTTCCCCACTGACACAACACACCATTACATCACCACTCACCTCACATCAAAAATTAATTGCTCACCACCACTCATAAACTAGTCAATCGTCAAACCATGCTGAGGGACCATCAATTCACCACCAAACACCACCACTCCCAAATAACAGCCTCCAAACACAAATCAATTATTGTATAGAAGGGCATCAAGTATTGTAGCCAAGCCATACTCAGATTCGCAATGGCACTCGATGCAATTATGTAATATATGTCTCTGCAGATTTATAATTGCAGAAGGAAACATTAATCCGATTCAAAACGGATCGTTGAAAATTCAAATAGATATAAGCCAACCCAACCAACCTGACGAGAGCTGGTTCGATTAATAGTTATATTTGAAAGAACAATTTAAACTTTACCTATATCGAGATTTTGACAGAATTTTTGATTCGGGGCAACTGAAAAAGAAAAGCTAGGAAAGAACATTGATGTGTGGCTGAGATGAGAAGGGGCAGGAATAAGGATGAGAGAGAGACATAAATATGATGAATAATTTGTATTTTGCATTAAATATTTAACTTTTATTTTCACAAACCAGATCCATAGCACAAACCAGCCTCTTATCAAAACAATGGAGACATATTTGGTATTCCTTTCCGGATCTCGACTTCACTACCGTCAAACCAATCAAAAAATTTGTAACAACTAGTATTTATTCTCCATCATGCCATAATAAAGGAATGGACTATATCATCCAAGTATTATCTCTCTGTGAAAAGAATTCATATATAAGAATTCATCGCCGGAGAAGAATTCGGCGAACAAGTCGCCGGCGCAGATGAAACGGAGCCGTAATTGAGCCAAGTAGAATCACAACAACAGAATCGATCGTAGCCCTAATGTTTTTCCCCAATTTCTGAAGTGTGCAACATTTGGCTATATGTTATCACGTGTCATGTGCTCTGCACATGATACACATGGAAAAACTAACTCACACATCAGCAATTAAGCCTCATGTGATACGCACGGTAACGAATTTATGTCACTTTTTTGGACGGAATGTTAAATAATGACCATTTTGTAATCTTTTTTCGAGTATAGTAATGCGTTTGTAAAAAAAATTCGGTAACTACAATGAAAATCGACCCCTAGTACAGTGACCAAAATATCAATTAACCCAAGTGGAGACATGACTGTTTAGATAGCAACAACAGACAAATTTTGCTGGCTAAATAGCTAGTAGTGAATAAGGTTTCTTCCAAACAATTTAGGCACCTAAGATGCCTTTTAAAAATGATTTGCTTAACTTGTTAGCAGCAGAGGATTGGTGGTTTATGATCAAACATAAATTATTAAACAGATTATTCCAATGCATTATGTGGATAAAAACAGAAACAGATTCTAAATCATAATTTACTTCAGTTATTTTCATGGTTTTTCAAGTATACCCGATATACTTATTTGTGATGCCAAATGTGTAATTTATACAGAATTGTAATCATGTTTGTCAGATAGATCCATAAGAAATGTTAAAACCATAGTTTTTTTTTCCGACAAACCATAGATTTATTTTATAGATTTAGAAAGGTCATATAAAACCCATATCCAATTCATGAAATTACCCACACCCCTCACCCACCACCATCAAATACATTTCTAATGTTTAATAGAAATTCTTTTCAGGAATTAAAGGAAAGTTGCAATCTTCATTACTACTAAACATAAGGTAAGATTTGTAGAAGCTTACCTCTTTTGTTTTTTTCTTATAAACAGCTGAGTAGCCACATTTTGCCATCTCAGGTTTTAAAAAAGTGTCAAAATGATCACTTTGTACCTGCCCAGTCAAGTATAAAAAATTAATACAAGTAAAGCACCGGTTATGTCATGAGGCATTGACATGACACGAATGCAAAATTCACGTTCAAGGATCTATATGCACATAATAGAGGACGATAACTGGAGAAAGACTCACCTCCTGAAGGCAAAGGATATCTGCGTTATATCCAATAATTTCATTAAGCAAATTTTGTCGTCGGTATTCCCATGTAAGAGCCCAAGCAGGGGTATACCTGTGTGCATTCCTACTCGCATACAGATCGGCAAGAATGTTATAAGATAGCACAGTAAAAGTTCCACCACTTAAAGACTGGGTTTCAGTACTCAAATTCCCAAAATTCATTGCAGATCCTACTGAAATCATACAACGAGGGCAAGGGGAAGGAGATCTAATTACAGGATCAGTTAATACGACATTCACTGGAGACAAATGATCCCCCGTTGAATTGTCTGTAGGAATGCATTCTAATCTCAAAGTTAATCCTAAATCATCCAAAGAAGGTACATAAGTTCTCAAAGAGCATAACTGAATCCATGTTTTCCCTTCACGTTCAACCTCAACCTGATTGTGATCAAGTGACAATCCATTTCCAAATTCAGGCAAATAATTACTAAGCTCTCCCAGTACCAGCCCAAATGCCTGATTGAGAGCTTGATCAGCATGTAATGTACCATGCTCTCGGTACCTGTTTAGACGAGGTTTATAACATCAATAATTTAATCGAATGGACAAAATAAAAACACCACTACAATGAATCAGAAACACGATGGAATGGACAAGTATGTACAGTTGTAGAATAGGTCGGGGACCTATTCTACAACTGTACATACCAAGGCAGGTTAACCTCATCCATATAGTAGTGCGACCTTTAGCACCTCAAATCTAAATTTCATAGGTATGAGAACAGTCAGTATTGCAATTGCAATAGGTTCCAGACTTCCAGTCAATGTTGTTATACAATAAGTAAACAACAGCCAAATATTCAGCAAAATATAGCAAATAATCAAATTTTTGTTTTAGTGTAGAAGTCTGAGTATAGTGTGCATCAAAGAAGCTGAAGAATCAATTAGTACCCAAGACCAATATTCAACAATGCCTCCATTTTGCTGATATAATCTTCAATTTCGTTGATGACCAAACAAAAATATCCTCAATATTCTTCATGTCATACGCACATAAACTTGTACAAAGTAAGATGATACAAATTGCAAAACGCAATGTAATTCAAAAATAAAGTATAGGTAAGCCAGGTTGGTTTTTGGGTCAGGAAAAACAATTTCTCTGCATTTGGACATGAGACTGGATTCACTTGACAAACTCCAGCATTAAATTTCAACTAGCAAACATCTAATCCAAATCATAGACTTCATGCAACTAAGCATCAACCTTATTGAAATACCTTCTAAGATGTACACTTCTTCAATTACTTAGAAAAATAATTTATTTGAGATAAAAATAAAAAGCTTTAAAACAAAGAGTTAATAAACTTGGAACAGTTTTGCACTCATAGAAACAAGATACATACTTGCAATAACTATAATCCAACCCTTAAAAAAAACTCCAAGCACAAAAACAAATGAGTAAAACATATCAAAACTTCAAATTCATGAAAAAATCAGTACCAGCAAAGAAGATCATAAGGACAAAATAGAAACGAACCAAGTGAAATTGAGGGTATGCGGAGGAGCTTGACCCGACCCATGACAATTAACATGAACAAAAGGGTTAATTTCACATCCGACGACCGGAGTATTCGACCGGAGACTCACTTTCACTTCAAATTGCATCTCTCTGCCGTTTTCTCCGGTGCCCACTTCAAGAAAAGTACAAAATCACTTTGTGAAAGTAAGAGATGACTGAATTTAGCAAAAAAAGATGCACTGGGAACTTGGTGAAAATGGGATCGTTTTTCTTACAATTTTAAATAAAAAGGAATTGAAGTTGACCCAATGCTACTACACCATCTTCATCTTGTCTTGGGGCTTTATTTCTCTTTTCTTTGAATTTAGTACTGTGTAAGTTTTGTCTTTGACTTTTTGACTTTTATTTCTATTTATACATTACTACCCTGTTTCTTTTGTTTCAGTTTAAATCGAACATATGATTGGTACGAGGTCCACAAAATATTGATGTCTCTCTCGTTTTTTTTTTAATGTCATGGATCTCAATTATAATCACATTTTTTTTTTCACACACATGTATTTTGTTTAGAATTTTGAGTATAATGTGGACGTACACAAAATACTTTTTAACTTAATTTAAAAGGGTTCATTATGTATTGGGGTCATTTATATATATATTATTTTTCTATTCAAAATTAAAGATATAATTTGATTTTAATGTTAAACCATATTAAAATTTAAATTTATATAAATTTATTTAATTTTAATTATTACAGTTATTATAACTCAGACATAAAGTATATAACAAAAACTATTAATCATAAAATATATTTTATTTTAAACTTTTATGAGTCATACTAATTTTGAAGTTTAATATTTTATTTTAACTTCAATAGTCAAATTGTATATCTAATTTTGAAACGTAATATTTCTCCAATATGGGACTTTAAACTCGTTTATGATATCTTAACAATCTCTCCCTCGTAAGTGAATTCATCACATACAGAACTTCCCCTCACACGAATTCCATCTCTTCAAACGCCACGAAAATCAAATCCGACTTTCTCTATCGAGAGTTCAACTTCTGTCAAGATTTAAACATCTTTTCTTTTAGCATTTCAACCATCTTAATTTAGTCTCCTAATTATATTCTCTTAATGTTCAAATGCATAAGTAGAATTATTTTGAACACTCTCTTCTCTAATGACTTAACGAGAACTAAATTAAGTAAAACTAATCTAATTTCTTAAAGTTGCTATAAGACTGAAGTTGAAGTAGCACTCGTGAAAGCAAATTTATTGAATGAAAATAACTCTCCCACATTTAGGCAAGTAATTCCATCTTTTAAACAATCTTGTACAGTCTACTTTAAATAAATAATAATTGCTTCATATTTATTAAATGAAATAAAACTTTGAAACAAGATACTTTTTACTTTCTGTTGGGGCACGGTTAGTTGGGCCCGGATAATTTGATGGGCCACATGCCACGTGAAGGTGAAGGATTCTTTCTAACGTAGGAGAATATTTATGGGCTATGAATTAAGAGCATCTCCAGCAGATGGACTATCTACTTGATTATATTTAGTTCACAGATGTCTTTTAATCTTCGATCTTTTCAGCAGATGGACTATCATGTAGACTATCCCGTAGACTATAATATAAAAAGATTAAAATAATTAATAAATTCAAAAAAACTCAAATATAATAAAAAAATAATATAATACATAGGAGGACCATAATTTTCCATCTAAAAAATAAATTAAAGAAATATTATCAATAAAAAAATAAAAATCAAATATAATAAAAATATAAATTATTATTAACAAAATACTTATATAATTGTTAAAGGTTGAAATAGTTGATTGCATATTTATAAATTTTTTAATTTCTATTTGTTACTTTTTTTATTAGACCTTCTCATCTTCTTCTCGCTTGTTTCCTCCTCCTCCTCCTTCTTGTAATCCCTTTTCCTTCCTCACCATCTCCTTCTCCTTCTTCCTCATCAACATCTCTCCTATTTAAATATATTAAAATTATAGTCCAAATTATAGTCCATCGTTTTGATTCCTTGATATAGTCTTTTTTGCCTTGTAGGAAAATTGGATGGACTATATTTAGTCCATCTGCTGGAGCGAGATATGTGTTCCTAGACTAAATATAGTCTAGGATTTGTGATTCCGGCACTGCTGGAGATGCTCTAAGGTTTAAGGAATCTGTGATTCCTAGTTACATTTAATTTTTAATTTCTAAAAAAAGAGTCAAGATTAGATTCGACTTTTATCCTAGTATAATAATTACCATGGTTACGAATTATATTTCAATTCGGGGACAGGGCGATAAAAGTGGTGTGATCTATTATAAATACAAGGTTATACACTACTTGACAGGTACATCATTATTCATAATTCTTTGAGCGCTGAAACTATAAGACTCCATTTTTAACTTGTTTTCAATGTGTACTTATTATTTTCACACCGAAGTTGTCTGTACTTATTCTCACATTAGAGTTATCTTCTGACAATCGTCAAGTTTCTACGCGTGGACCGATTTTAGCGTTAACATTTTTCATCTAGAGAAAAGGAATAACATATATTCCCTTCCATAAAATACAAGATTAATATTGATTTTTTAAAATATTTTTAAATATAAATTAGTATAATTTTAGATATATGAATAATATAAATTAACTATGTAGTACTAATAATTATAATATTTATTATTTTAAAAACTAAATAAAAATCAAATTAAATTTAAATTTAACATGTCAAACTTACTTTATATTTTTTTTAGAAAGTAATGAATACTTCATAACACCTGGCTCCAAGTTTCTCCATTACTCCCTCCGTTCCTAAAAGATTGTCGTTTTAGGAGAAAAAATTTGTTTCAAAAAGTTTGTCGTTTACAACTTTCGAGGAGAATAAATTATTTACTTTCCTATATTACCCCTACCTTCTCTCATTGTTCCAAAAAATTTTCTTCCTTGTATTAATAGTTTTCAATTTCCCATAAAGGGGTAGTGATGGAATTTCAAATAAATTTTACTTGGTAGATGACACTTCTTTAATCCATGTGCCAAAACCTTAAACGATAATTTTTTAGGAACAGAGGGAGTATTTAATTACTCATGAATTCCACTAAACTGATACTTCCTCCGTCTTTTAATATAAAACGTTTTAGAGTATTGCACAAAAATTAAGATAATGATTGGAAATAATTAAATATAGTATCAATTGTCTATAATACTCTTAAATATTATCTTATCATAGTTATCTCATACTCTCTCACACATATTTCCCCATAATTTTCTCCTAAAAAAATTTATTAGTCTCATTTACTCATTGGTGTCTCTCTTCATCCCCATAAAACAACTTATCCAATTCTTTAGTTTATCAAAAAATTAGGTAGAGTAATGTGGGTTAATTTTGAAAAAATTATGACTAATTCTCCTAGATTTTTACAAACGTTAAATAATTAGAGACAATTGAAAAACTCTAAAATGTCATATATTAAAGGACAGATGGAGTAGATCATTTTGTTAACTTCCAAACATTCCTTCATGCTGAAGTCTATGTATTTACTACTACTCCCTCCGTACCTTAATATAGATTGTTCAAACTTGGCCCAAACGTTGTCATGTGCTTTGAACTTGTTCTCGGGTAAGCTTGACCAAAATATAATATATATATATATATATATATATATATATATATAAATAGAGAGATTTAGGCTCACTTTTAATGAGCCACCTTGTTCTCTGCTTTTTTTTTTAAAAAAACATAACTAATAAAAAATGTATAATAATTTTTTGGAATTGAAAGTATGATTTTATATAAAAAAAAAAATGTTTTGGGTGTGCTTTGTTATACGTATAACAAATAGTGTTATACAAAAACATTTTTTTTTTAAAAACTTTCAATTCCAAAAATTATTATACATTTTTATTAGTTATGTTTTTTTTATTAAAAAAAAAAAAAAAAGTGAATTCGAAAATTTCAACAAGTGTGAAAAAAGAAAATGGATATATATATATATTAAGATTTTATATGTCAACTTTTTATTTCAAACTACGTGGATAATCATAGTTGATAATACTTTAACGATATATTTGATATAGTGAATCAACTTTATATCATATTCAATATCATATATTGATATATGTTACAATTATAATTTGACAAAAAACTTTCGAAAGATATAACAGGACTCAAAAAAATATCAAAGTTTAAAATAAGGGTTCCTAAAATGTTTAAGAGACTGAGAAGTCTGGTAGAGTGATAATGAGAGGAATCGAGGAGACTACTAGTAAGTACTCCTTTCATTTGTACTTTTTTTAAATTTCGTTTTATAGAAATATTTTTGTCTCTTAATATTTATCGTTTGAGAATTTTAATTACGTATTAATTGCTTAGTTTTTAATATTATTCCAAAAATTAAATATAATTTTGATTCTCTCACTATTTTTTACTTAATAAATAACAACCTCTTTTTTTCAATATAAAAACAATATAGACAATTGATAAATTTAATGCTATATATTATATCCTTAATATTTATGCATAACTCTAAATGAGAGGGAGTAGTGCATATACACTTCTTATTCATAAAGTCTCACCCCCTTTTAAGTGAGCGGTTTTGATCATAAATGTCGCTCATACTTTCATGACGCTTATATGTTGTCCGTCGCTAAAAAAGTATGAGCAACAGTTTATAATGAATCAAACCATCCGCTAAAGGGGGTGTAACTGAAGCACGTGAGTAAAGCTATGCAGAGATGCACTCGATCCTAATCGATAACTACCAAGTAAGTCTAAGAAATATTTAAGTCACCTAAAAAAGTAGCTAGTGAGATTTGAGAAGTTAGAAACTTAGAAAGTCATATCTTTTATATTTTTTCATCACATATTAGAGCTTACAACCTATTTCACAATTTGTTTATACTTCTACGTAATAGTTATACATACATAAAGCTAATGTAAAATAAAAATACTATATCATATACATGTATTATAACTTTATTTATATATTTTTGAGTCGGACTTACAATTGCAAAAATTGGGAGAAGGACAAAGGAAAAAGTAATGCCTACATTAAATCAATTGATTCGTCATAGTTGAGAAGGAAAACGACGATCAATATTGAAAATGAACGGAGAAGTACAGTACGGCCCAAAGTCGCTATTTAGCGAAAAGATTCTCAACCCAGAACATGTTATTGACTCAACCACTTGTTAAATGAAGGTAGTTTGCTGATAGATACATAATTCATACATTTTAATATTCTCATATTTATTATTTTATATGTTTATTTTATTTAACTAATACATTTTATTTGGTTTTGTAGGATTTACCTTATTTATCTTGATTAATAAGTAAAAGATAATTTTTTTTCTGTTTTTAAAGATAGAAAATGACACTTGGGAGATTGTGATATAGAGATTGAAGTTGAGAAAGAAAGAAGAGGAAAAGAAGGGAACAAAAGAGACCAAATTCAATGAATCTAAATTAGGACACAAATTATTTTCCCTATAAATAGATCTCTCGTTTTAATGAGAAGGGGCCCCACTTGTTATTTTTTTTTTTCCATAGTTTTTTGCTGGTGCAGAAGGGAGTGAGATATTTAACAATTGAGAATTTTTGTCTTTCATCTTATTCCAGTCATGTGTGGTGCTAGTGTCGAGAAGTATTTGTAACTTTCTTTTATTGATTTAATAGAAATTCTCTTTTTAATTATTGTTCTTATTTCATGCAATTAGTAGCATTAATTTTTAATTTCATGACTAGCTAAATTTGTAACACATAGGATGATGATAAAACTATGTATTTAATGATAATGTTGAAAATTAACTACTGAAACTAAATATGTTTATATATATATATATATATATATATATATATATAACTCATGTTGAAACAAAAGAAGAAGAAAGAACATAACGGAAGCGTACTAGATTCCATGATAATGTTTGATCAAACGAGTTGAGATCTTCCAATTGATGCGTATTTTAGAAGTGAATTTCTCTGTTGATGGGGATACAGAGAAAACAATGAAGAGAAAAACCATACGCTCAATTGGGGACCATGATCCCATTATAAAGAAAATTGCCTTGTGAAGAAACTGCTAAATGACAATTATTATCTTTTAGTATTTTAAAATTGGCCCCCCATCAATTTTAAAATACAAGTCCGATCTCTACACATTAATTCCATGACAAACATACCCTTAAGCCTACTTAAAATTTATTAAATCACTTAAATTTAGGCCTATACATGATAACACACATTAATAATATATATGTGTGGTCCCAATTAAGATTAATAAAAATTAATCCAACAATCTCTCACTGGACCACATATGTATTCTAAGAAATGTGTTTAACTTTAGTGAGCTCCTGAAATTTGTTTTCATGTAATTCTAAAGGGTATCCAAACAATCTCGTCCATTAGCTACATCAATATAGGATCAAAGTGGTCTTCATTACAATAATCGTAATTAGACCTATCAATGGTCTCGTATGCCAACATAGCTAAATAACATAGATCAATCATGGATGCATAGCATAGAAATTACATGTAATGTGATTCACACATGCCTATTTCCAACTGGTCCTACTTAATTAACTGTAGTAAGATCAATACTTCAATATACTTAATAGAGTGTAGTAAATTGAATACTTTAATTCTGCAGAAAATATATAAATGAAATCTGTAGTTTTAACATAAAGCAATAATCCAAATACAAACTCCCACTAAACTAAAGTATCCTCAAATAGAATAACACCCATATGAGCAGCGTGCTCGTAAAAGATATTTGGTGATAATCCTTTTGTGAGTGGATCCGTTATCATGGAGTTTGTCACAATGTGCTCTATAGAAATCTGTCCACTCTGCACTCTTTCTTTCACAACGAGAAACTTGATTTCAATGTGCTAAACTTGTCTCCTTTAGCGACCGGGGTTTTACCTGATTTGCAATTTTGCATGTTAAACATATTGAGAACTTTCTCAATATAGTTCCTTTGTGACAATCCCAATATACGCCGAGAACGTTCTCAGTGTATCTCAATTCCTAATACAAAATAAGTATTACCAAGATCTTTCATTTTAAAGTTCTTTTATAGAAATCTCTTGGTGTCATGCAACATGCCTATGTCATTTGTGGCAAGTAATATGTCGTCAACATATAAAACCAGGAAAATATGTTTACTCACACTGAATTTGTGATACACACAATTATCAACAATATTTGTTTCAAAACCATATGAAACAATAACTTGATGAAATTTGAAGTACCACTGACGAGATGCGTGCTTGAGTCCATAGATGAATTTTGTCAATTTGCAATTCATATTCTTTGGGTCTCCAGACACAAAGTTTTCTGGCTGCACCATATAAATTGTTTCTTCAATGTCACCATTGAGAAACCTAGCACACCATTAATATCATGCCTTTGGACAGTGATATTAATTGTAATTGATACTCTTGTTAAAATAAATAAACATTGACAATAATTATGTCAAATAATAAATCCATGTTTGCATGAATTCATTATTCATATTAGGTTACCTTGATAAGTATCAAATGTTTATCATCACAAATATGTATGAAATTCAATCAAATATGAACCCATATTTGGATTGGTTAATATTTGCAAGAATTACATATACACTAACATCTATACTCATAACCGTTGCATTTTGTATTTAAGCACAACAATTTACCAATTACAATATTTTTGGTATTTTGTTATCCTGTGCTTATGGAGTCAGCAGTCAGAAATAGCACTTAGCCACTCACATATATGATTTAGACTTCAAAAATAAAATAAAATATGATTTAGACTTCAAAAGCAAATGGACAACTATCTCTTCCTAATTTTGCAGTCAACCCGCAAATTCAATATATATATATATATATATATATATATATATATATATAACATATAAACCTGTTTTTTTTGTTTAGCATACCCACTTGAAAATGTCTAGGATTCAATATCAAATCAAGCAGAAAGATGGAGTCTTATTGGAAAGAATTGTGACAGACATTTTAAACGCATAATTTTTTTTTTATGATTTAGTGAAATTATAAAATTTTAAAGTCATAACTGAACCAAAATTTTATGATTTATGAGTCATAGTCTCCATGCAGTTCTAAATCTCTAAGGATTCTCTCTCATGTGGGGTAAGTATATCTTTATCCTTTTATCATCAGATTTTGTAAAATCTAACAAAATCCCATCTGTTACTATATAAGTCAATAAATAATTAATAATTTGTGATATTTGTTCTGTGGCAGCACTGCAATCCAATGGCGGCTAAACTATCAAAATTATTTTATTGGTTTGTTTTGATAACTACTTTGTTGCTATTATGCAAAGCAGATGTAAAAGGAATCGGTATATATGAGTTGAAAAGGGGAGGCTTTTCTCTTAAGGTAACCAACTATGGCGCTATTGTTTTGTCTGTTATTTAATATATATATATATATATATATATATATATATATAAAATTTCCAAAATTCATAAATTCTATATGAATCAAACATGGGTGGCTCTAATACCAATTGTTGAAAATTAACTACTGAAACTAAATATGTTTATAAATATAACTCATGTTGAAACAAAAGAAGAAGAAAGAACATGCTGTGTGCATCTGCAGATTCCATGATATTGTCTGATCAAACGGGTTGAGATCTTCCAATTGATGCGTATTTTAGAAGTGAATTTCTCTGTTGATGGGGATACAAAGAAAACAATTAAGAGAAAAACCATGTGCTCAATTGGGGACCATAACCCCATTATAAAAAAAACTGTCTTGTGAAGTTTAAACGGCTAAATGGCAGTTATTATCTTTTAGTATTTTTAAATTGGCCCCTCAGCAATTTTAAAATACAAGTCCGATCTCTACAAATTAATTCCATGACAAACATACCCTTAAGCCTACTTAAAACTTAATTAGATCACTTAAATTTAGGCCTATACATGATAACACACATTAATAATATATATGTGTGGTCCCAATTAAGATTAATAAAAATTAATCCAACAGATAATATTTTCTTTCCGTTCCGAAATTAATGCCTAATTATTTTCGCCTTCATATTTTTCTTCGGACAAATTGTATATGATTCTTATATTGATTGCGAGGTTTTTCCAAGTTATAGTTAATTTGTGAATTTTTCATAACTTATAATTGTCTATATTAATTATATGAATCATTATTTTTAAAGGGAAGGAAAAATAATTTTGAAATTAATTTTAAAAATAAGAAATTATTTATTATGTCAATAATTAGTGGATTCGGATTCCTAGGTATCTCTTCTCATTAACAGTTTCCGTTATTAATTATTAGTTCGCATAATTTAGTTAATAAATCATCTCCACCATCTTTATTTCTAATTTGTTTGAAATATTAATTAAGAATATATTAAAGAATTGATCTAGTTTTTGTGGTTCGACCTGCACTTGCCAAATTTACAATAGACGATGCGCACTTGTAGTACATAATTTTATCACGTACATCAAGTTTTTGGCACCGTTGCCAGGGACTAGAATTAATTTTTTATTCCTAAATTTTTATTTGTTCGAATTAGTTTTTAATTCTAATAATCTTTTTATTTCTTAGGATTATTGAAGCGCATTGAAGGAGTGAAAAGATAAAAAATTTGTTGTTGCGCTTTTTTTGATACTTCGTATCTCCATATTTTTTTAAAAATAAAAAAATAGTAGTTTAATTTTTTTAATTAATATTTTTTTAATTGTCGCATTCATGCATTCACTCGCGTAGAGTACATCCTATTTAGGTTTTATTTTATTTATTTATTTTTCAAATATAAACTGAAATGATTGTTTGAGGATTGAGGCACATAAACTTTCTCCTTCTTTCGATATTCACATAGTTTTAAAACACTTTATTTGTTTATGGTTTTTTATTTTATTTGTGCATTCTCATTTGTAATATAACATTAAAAACAAAAACATGTAACAAGACAAGTTGGGAATTTCATCACCCTTCTTTGACCTACAAATAACCCAACTTACATTTTGTATAGCGTTGACATAATAAAATCAACACATGCCGATTGCCCAACAAAGGATTGCCCAACCAATTTTGCAGCTTCCGAATTATTGAAGATTTAGCCCACATGTAAACATAGCTCATTTGATCAAAGCTTATTAATGTATGAATTCTCACATAATAAATCTCAGCACCTGCATGAATGTCTTAAAACTTCTAGCACATGCATGAAAGCCAACTTCCAACTTGAAGGTTGTCTCATTTTAAACTTCCAACTTGGCAATTAATTCTGTCAAACATTAAGGCTAAAAAAGCTTTCATTATTTATTCAATTAATGCTCATATGCCAAGACAATTATATACATATATTCGTGTGTGTGTGTATATATATATATACACACACGAACTGTTGCAATAGCCAAGAACGGTCACTATAGCCCGGTTCACATTCTATGGTGATAGATTTAGCGACAATTTTGTTCATCTCTAAATGTAGTCTGCATGCGGACCACCCGCATAGAAAGTGCATTATATATATATATATATATATATATATATATATATATATATGCAATTTTAAAAAAAATATTTTGCCCCTTTTTGTGATAGATAATTTTGAGTGAAATTTGTGTTGAAAAATAATAGGATATCTCCTTGTCTTAGGAAATATTATTATATGAACTAATTTATTTAATACTTGATATTTAAATTATCAAAGGTCAATAAAATCAATTCAATAAAATTTAGAAAATATTTAAGTCAAAGTAAAATAAGATAGTTAAAATAATTAAAGTATAAACCTATGAAGAGGATTCTACCCTTTTAATTAAGTTATTTACTAATTATTGTTATCATCAAAATATACTAAAAGTAGGAGACCTATCAATCTCCCCTTTTAATGATGAAAATTATATATAAGAAAATTTCTATCTAGGACTTCCCTTAATTTATGAAGATGTCTCTTACATTATAAATATTTAAAAAAAAATTAATTTTTGAAAAATTAACATGCAACAATATGATAGTTCATAGCAAGTAGTATATGTGACATAACATTCATAGCAATAGTATATGTGACATAATATTTTTATTCTCCCAATAATATATTTCTTCTCCCCTTTGTCATCATAAAATTTGGGTGGGGTGGGGTGGGGGGGGGGGGGGGGGGGGGAAGAAGAATAAGTATAGAGTACTTTTCGTAACCCGGTAAAAAGATATTGAAATCTGAAAAAAATTCTTTTAAAATTTAGTTGCCTATTTGTCTTTTGATCAAACGGTAGAAAGCTTGCATTATTTGAATCTGTGTGGTTGCTTCTGATTAGTCCAAGTCAGTATACACGAATGAGGTTATTTACCGTTAGATGTATATAAATTCAAATGAACGTTCCAGATTTAAATCTATTATATATATATGTGTGTATATATATATATATATATTTATTAAAGAGAATAGGTTTAAATATAAGTAATAAGAACTTATAAATATTAAAATATATTTATGATAATATTTTTAGAAAAATAATATAAATATACATATTTGTAAAATTTTACACATTTAAATATTTCTACTATGTTAAAAATCAAATTTAATCAATAATTTTTAAAAACATATATTTTAATGCATAAATAATTAAGAGAAAACTGACATTATCACTTGTACTTTTACGATTATGATCATGATGTCTTACGTAGTCAGAATCTGTTTTACCTTGTTTGATTTGCAATTCTAGGAAGATGTTTAATTCTTCCATCATACTCAATTTAAATTCATTACTCATGCATGCTTTCAGAAAAATCATTGTTCAAAGTAATATCAATAGACCCAAAAATGATGTTGTCATTCACTTTTATTAGTTAGCTCCAATCATACCTGCAACATTTATGAATTTCACAAACTGGTACCCTTTAATAAGAAGGGTCTTTTGGGTAAGTTTTTCATTTTGTATAAAGAGTTTTGTCTTTCCCTTTACAAATCTGGGTACAAGATAATCAGTCTTAGTAGACATAAGTATTTTATGAGTAACAGGTCTATAAAATGAATGATTTATTCTTTTTTTATATCCTGAAAAACTTTGATGAAAATTTCTATAATATTTTTGACTTTTATTTTTCTGATAATTATAGAACTCTTTCCTTGTATTTTTAATAATTGGTGCAATGTAAGTTCTTTTTGACACCTAAATTATTTTTCCTTTATAATTTCCATTTTTAACATTACACATGTGAAAAAGAATGACCATTTCCGTTACAGTAAGAATATTTAGTAAAGGGAGATGCATGATTTTTTTTTCTTTACTTAACATGTTAAAGTCCTATATCATTTCCTTTACTAAGTTCTCCAATATATCCTAATTCTTCTTTTTTAAATTCGCATCTTTTTTGATTAAGCATGACATCAAGGTTTTATTTCCCTTTTGTGAGCTTAAGAACTATAGTATTTAAATTATCACTTTCTTTAGTTGAAATATTAATTTGATCTATTAAAGAAGAATCTTCACTTTTTTTTTCTAATTCTATATTTAGAGATGAATTTTAATATTGAGATTTTTAATATTTTCACTTAACACTTTATTTTGTATTTGAGTATTTTCATTAATTACAACAAGTGTTGAATTTTCAACTTCAGGATTTTCAATAAAAATGATAAGTGTTGAATTTTCCATCTCTAGATCTTTGTTTATTTTTCTTACTTTTTCTAATTCTTCCTTTAGTAATAATTAAACTTACTTTAAAGTCGTTTTCTAATTCTTCTTTTTCTTTATTTAAACTTCATTAGCTATAATTAAATTTAAATTTTCAATTTCAAGATTTTGTTAATTTTAATTAACTTTTCTAATGAAAATTTTAATTTAATAAAATCTTTTTAATAATTTCATTATCTTCATATAAACAATTATACGCTTCTTGTAGTTCATGGTGTTCTTGTGAGACCCCGAATTTTATGAAATAAAAGTATTCAATTTTTCTATTTTGGTAATAGTTAAATTGATAAAAGTTTAAAGTTAAGGGTAATATGTAAATTTTTTTTTTTTGCAAAGTAAGCAAGTTGATATAAAATATTCGTTGTGTCGGGGAATATTCGATTAGTCGGGGAATATTCTTTTTGTCAGAAAATATCTGTACGATGGTACAATCATTGGTGGATCCCACAACAGAATTATTGTCGGATTGAGAAAACGACAAAAATATTTTTATGAAAATAACGGCGAAAGTTTACCGTTAACTGTTGAAACACCTTGTTAAAAGTAAAAAAGAATATGTCTGGCGATAAGAAGTATAGTAGCCTGCGGTATTGATTATTGATGCTTATGTGAAGTCACTCGGTTTTATTTTATTAGTATTATTAATGTAATAAAATGCAGAAAACTTTTTATATAAAATGTAATATTTTTATAAAGTTATTCGTTTTATTAGGCTAATAGTAAAATCTTTTTATATAAAAATGTAATACTTTTATAAAGTTATCTATTTTATTAGACAATAATTAGAATATATTATATTTTATTATGCATAGTGTTTGCAGATAAGTGTTCGTGATAGTGTTTTCATAGTAAAATCTTTTTATATAAAACAGAATACTTTTATAAAGTTATTCGTTTTATTAGATTATAAATAGAATACATTATATTTTTATTTAAAAGATTTTGCTTTAATTATGGACCGTCCGATTAAAAGTAAATCAATCTGGACCGTTCATGAATTAGTTACTATGCAGTCCATTCTTCTATAAATAGAAGCTTATTCCTTCATTATTTCTTAGGAATTCACTGAAACTCTAGAGAGAGAAAATATAGAGAGAGTTCTTTTTCTATAATCTTGAGCGTATTTCTTTAAAGTTTAAGAAAGCTTTGAGCGTAGTACAAGTTTTCTTCAAGTATATTCCCGCCCTACCAGTCGGAATACTTTTCTTTTTAAGGTAGGGGATATATATAATTGTCGTACTCGTAAAGGATATTATTATTATTATTATTATTATTATTATTATTATTATTATTATAGTAAGGGATAATATCTGTTGTACTCGTTAGAGGTATTCCTTCTCTCTTATTGGTGAAATTCTTTTGTTATTTCATTCTTTATTATTTTGTTGAATAACCTGTATACGCGGAATACCCTATACTTGGTGAAATTCTTCTGTTATTCCATTATTTATTATTCTGTTAGAATATCACGCTTGCAAGGCGATTTACGCGCATGACTGGTTCCATTATTTATTATTACATTGGAATAACGTCCATTATGTATTATTTCATCGCATGCCTGGTGAATTCTTCTGTTATTCCATTATTTATTATTCTGTTGGAATATCCTGTCTGTGCGTTTACGCATGACCTGATTCCATTCTTTATTATTTTGTTGAAATAACATGTCTATGTAGATTACCGCATGCATGGTAAATGATCATTCGTATTCATACGAATAGTATTTTCATTAAAAAGGGGTTTCTGCCAGGGGCAGATTCGTAATTTTTTTGACCCTCAAAAATTCTGGAAAAATTTGAAATGATAATTTGATGAGTTTTCTAGATTGTGTCCGAAAATGACGATTTTTGGATGTATAGATTAAGAGTTATGGATTTTATGGGAAAAGACTATTTTAAAAGTAAACCCTTATAACTCCTTGTGGTTAACTCCAAAATTGGTGAAATTTTTATTGTGAGTACATGTATATAACAGGAGTATACCCTGTAAATTTTGGAATTTTTGGAGAAAAGTACAATTTATGATAAATGTCTAAATATTCGGCAGTTTTAGCCATATGAAAAATAGTAAATGAATTTTAAAAATTTTGAGAAAAATATATGTTCAAGATGGGACTATATTCTGCTAAATCCCAGAAAAGAAATATTATTGGGACTGATTTGGTATTTTTCATGAAAATGAACTAGTTATGAGTAAATGAATTAAATATGTTATGTGAAGTAATAAAATTGGAAAATAGAATTTTATGGCTTGAGAATCCTATATAGGGTATATGCAGATTTTTGATGAGGGATTTGATCATTGATGATGAAATCTTATGAGTATGATATTTTTGAATGATTAAATGCATTATTTGATAAAGTGTAAACAATTGAAATAAATTGTTTATAAGTTTAAGAAATGATTAAAATATTATTATAATATTAATGATATTAGAATATGAGATTATTAAGTGATTGATAACATTTGGTTATTATTAAACACTGGATAAATTGTATTATAAATATTTAATATTTATCCTTTATCTCATTTGATTGATTCTTATATCATTGTCATCATCCTCATGCTTATATTGTGTTGAAAGTCATCTTTGATCGTAGTGCATAGATGGACTTGGTATGATTATGACCAAAAATTATTCGGTATAATCATGACCGTAATGTTATAAATGATGTGGAAAAAGTCCTCATTAGCCCGTAGTGCATTGATGGACAGTTTTTGGTATGATTATGGCTATGGATTCTCTTCGGCCAAGGGTGCAAAGATGAATTGTTTTATGGCGTGATCATGATCTGTGGTGATGATGAAAACACGATTATCTTTGGCCAGTAGTGCATGGATAATTCGTGGTCTTGATATTAACGAATATCCTTAGTAGTAGTGCATGGATAATCGAGTGATATGGATTGATTATCGAAATTTGAGTCTCAGTCGTGATGAAATATAAATTCATGGATGTGATATTAACAAATATCCTTGGCCGTAGTAGTGGGGTGATTCGATGATGTGGATTATTTATTGTTTGAGTCTCGGCGATAAAATATTTATTATACACTTTTAATTGTAGAAGATAGTAGATATCGTGCTCTACTTAGACTCTTCTAAAAAATACTGATTGTATGTCTTTGGCATGTAGTGAAAAAGATGAATTGTTAATGAATATCTTTGGTAGTAGTGCAAAAGATGAATTTATTAGTATGATTATGAGCAGTAAATTACGATTTGGTATAACCATAATTTTGATGTTTGGTGAAGATAGGTGATGAAAATTATCTTCGTCACAGTTGCGAAGAGGAATTTAGAACCACAATTATGATTATGAGTTATGCATATGATTGTGGGATGAGAACTATTGCTTTATTTTATAGGGATAAAACATTATTGGTGGACTTTTAACATAGAAGATAATAGACCTTATGGTCTATTTGACTCTCATAATGGATCGCTTCGTTCATTGTAACTATGGTTGAAAAGTTTTATCATCTACCATATGTTCTAAATCTCGATTTATTATTGATGAAAGCTATTGATAATTTAATTATCTTTAGTCATGATATTCTTTTCTTGGGCTAGTTGTGCTCACCTTTTTTCGCTTCACAATTCCTTTCGGTGTAATACGAGTGTCACGGTCGAGGTCGGGGATAACGAGGGAATAGAATAGTGGTCTCTAGGCATGGAGGTTCTCCTAAACAAGATAAAAAAGTGTGTATTCTATACATCATTTAGTAGTTATATTTGGTGAATCAAATAGGGTGAGGCGAACCCAACTTTGGAAGGGTGTTTTGCCACTAACATACAATATGTCTAATGACATACAACCTCGTGTTCTCATAAGACATGGTTGTGCACATCCACTTGCGGAATATATCTACGAGCACTACCTATATGATCTTGGGGTTTATGTGAAATATAATTTTCACTTGGAGACAACGGAGATATTTATATGTCAAGAGAAGACTCACCATTGGAAAGAAGATGATAGTAATCTTCCTGTTTTTCTTTGGGGACTTTTGGGTCAACCAAGGATAATTCTGTGGATATATGATATCTATCATAACCTAGACGCATGGCCTCCCATGTACGGAGGTTTCCTTGAGCACTTCTTGAAGATTTTAATTTCTAAAACAGTTTTTGACTATATTTTTATGTAAAGTATCATTGTAAGGTTGTGATCGAGGTACCATGAGAGTTACATACATTTGAATTAAAACTCATAGTTAATCGTGGTCAGTATTCTCTATATCTGACTATTTCAAGAGTTGTATAAATGAAGCTATATTTGAATTTTGTACCATGTATCTGGCGACTCAGAATGGGTGATGTATACCTAATTTTGGGGGAGTCACAGTTGGTATCAGAGCTTAGGGATATGGTCGCTGGCAGAGATAAGAGTCTAGAACTAGGAGGGGAGATGCGAGTTATATACTTCGCTAGTGTGTGACTTACTTAAGCTGAAATTATTTACTTGATAAGTTGACAAATTATGATATGTCAATTAACCTTTGCTTTAAAACTATATTCTAGAATGATATCTGAAATACAGGAGATAAGAAATGGGAAAATCATGATAGAGAGGAAATTACTGGGAAGGTACAATCTGAAAATAAAGTAAGGTATTCTCATCTCTTCTAATATCAGGTATGTACGTAAATTTTGAGGGCAAAATTTCATAAGGAGGGGTGATTGTGAGACCCCGAATTTTATGAAATAAAAGTATTCAATTTTTCTATTTTGGTAAATAGTTAAATTGATAAAAGTTTAAAGTTAAGGGTAATATGTGATTTTTTTTTTTTTTTGCAAAGTAAGCAAGTTGATATAAAATATTCGTTGTGTTGGGGAATATTCGATTAATCGGGGAATATTCTTTTTGTCGGGAAATATCTGTACGATGGTACAATTATTGGTGGACTCCACAACGGAATTATTGTCGAATTGAGAAAACTACAAAAACATTTTTATAAAAATAACGGCGGAAGTTTTACCGTTAACTGTTGAAACACCCGGTGTTAAAAGTACAGTAATACGCGTGGTTGTATAGTAAGTAGCACACGGTATTGATTATTGATGCTTACGTGAGAAGTCACTCAGTTTTGTTTTATTAGTATTATTAATGTAATAAAGCAGAAAAGCTTTTTATATAAAATGTAATACTTTTATAAAGTTATTCGTTTTATTAGGCTAATAGTAAAATCTTTTATATAAAACATAATACTTTTTTATAAAGTTATCATTTTATTAGACAATAATTAGAATATATTATATTTTATTTGCATAGTATTTCAGATAGTGCTGCGTAGTGTTTGTGATAGTAAAATCTTTTTATATAAAAATGTAATACTTTTATAAAGTTATTCGTTTTATTAGATTATAAATAGAATACATTATATTTTTATTTAAAAGATTTTTGCTTTTAAATATGGACCGTCCGATTAAAAGTAAATCAATCTGGTAGTTCATGAATTAATTCTTACGCAGATCCATTCTTCTATAAATAAGCTCATTCCTTCATTATTTCTTAGAATTTGAAACTCTAGAGATAGAAAATATAGAGAGAGTTCTTTTTCTATAATCTTGAGCGTATTTCTTTAAAGTTTAATAAAGCTTTGAGCGTAGTACAAGTTTTCTTCAAGTATATTCCCGCCCTACCAGTCGGAATACTTTTCTTTTTAAGGTAGGGGATATATATAATTGTCGTACTCGTAAAGGATATTATTATTATTATTATAGTAAGGGATATTATCTGTTGTACTCGTTAGGGTATTCCTTCTCTCTTATTGGTGAAATTCTTTTGTTATTCCATTCTTTATTATTTGCGTTGAATAACTCAGATATGCTTAATACCCTATACTTGGTGAAATTCTTACTTATTCCATTATTTATTATTACATTGGAATATTCACGTCAAGGCATTTACGCATGACCTGGTTCCATTATTTATTATTCTATTGGAATATCCATTGTGTGTTTACGCATGACTGGTTCCATTATTTATTATTTCATTGGAAAAACACATGCGTGCGAGGCCTATCATCACGCCTCGTGAATTCTTCGTTATTCTATTATTTATTATTATTACATTGGAATATCACATGCGTGCGTTTACGCATGACCTGGTTCCATTCTTTATTATTTTGTTGAAATAACATGTCTATGTAGATTACCGCAAGCATGGTAAATGATCATTCGTATTCATACGAATAATATTTTTATTAAAAAGGGGTTTCTGCCAGGGGCAGATTCGTAATTTTTCTGACCCTCAAAAATTTTGGAAAAATTTGAAATGATAATTTGATGAGTTTTCTAGATTGTGTCCAAAAATGGCGATTTTTGGATGTATAGATTAAGAGTTATGCATTTTATGGGAAAAGACTATTTTAAAAGTAAACCCTTATAACTCCTTGTGGTTAACTCCAAAATTGGTAAAATTTTTATTGTGAGTACATGTATATAAGAGGAGTATACCCTGTAAATATCAGAATTTTTGGACAAAAGTACAATTTATGATACATGTCTAAATATTCGGCAGTTTTAGCCATATGAAAAATAGTAAATAAATTTTAAAAATTTTGAGAAAAATATATGTTCAAGATGGGACTATATTCTGCTAAATCCCAGAAAAGAAATATTATTGGGACTGATTTGGTATTTTCCATGAAAATGAACTAGTTATGAGTAAATGAATTAAATATGTTGTGTGAATTAATAAAATTGGAAAATAGGATTTTATGGCTTGGGAATCCTATATAGGGTATATGCATATTTTTGATGAGGGATTTGATCATTGATGATGAAATCTTATGAGTATGATATTTTTGAATGATTAAATGCATTATTTGATAAAGTGTAAACAATTGAAATAAATTATTTATAAGTTTAAGAAATGATTAAAATATTATTATAATATTAATGATATTAGATTATGAGATTATTAAGTGATTGATAACATTTGGTTATTATTGAACGATGGATAAATTGTATTATAAATGTTTAATATTTATCTTTTATCTCATTTGATTGATTCTTATATCATTGTCATCATCTTCATGCTTATATTGTGTTGAAAGTCATCTTTGGCCGTAGTGCATAGATGGACTTGGTATGATTATGATCAGGGATTATTCGGTATAATCATGACTGTAATATTACAAATGATGTGGAAAAAGTCCGCATTGGCCCGTAGTGCATTGATGGACAGTTTTTGGTATGATTATGGCTATGGATTCTCTTTGGCCAAGGGTGAAAAGATGAATTGTTTTATGGCATGATCATGACCGTTGATGAAAACACGATTATCTTTAGCCCGTAGTGCATGGATAATTCGTGGTCTTGATATTAACGAATATCCTTAGCTGTAGTGCATGGATAATTCAGTGATATGGATTGATTATCGAGTTGAGTCTTAGCGATGAAATATAAATTCATGGATGTGATATTAACGAATATCCTTGGCCGTAGTGCAGGGGTGATTGGGTGATGTGGATTATTTATTAAGCTGAGTCTCAGCGATAAAATATTTATTGTACACTTTTAATTCGTAGAAGATAGTAGATATCATGCTCTACTTGACTCTTCTAAAATACAGTTGTTTGTCTTTGGCATGTAGTGCAAAGATGAATTGTTAATGAATATCTTTGGCCGTAGTGTAAAGATGAATTTATTAGTATGATTATGAGCAGAAATTCTGATTCGGTATAACCATGATTTTTGATGTTTCAGGTGAAGATAGGTGATGAAAATTATCTTCGTCTTGGTTGCGAAGAGGAATTTAGAACCACAATTATGATTATGAGTTATTCATATGATTATGGACAGGAACTGTTGCTTTATTTTATAGGGATAAAACATTATTGATTGACTTTTAACATAGAGAAGATAATAGACCTTATGGTCTATTTGACTCTTGTAATGGATTGCTTTCGTTCCGCTGCAACTATGGTTGAAAAGTTTTATCATCTACCATATGTTCTAAATCTCTGATTTATTATTGATGAAAGCTATTGATAATTTAATTATCTTTAGTCATGATATTCTTTACTGGGCTAGTTGTGCTCACCCTTTCTGCTTCACAATTCCTTTCAGGCAATAAGAGTGTTGCCAGGTCGAGCGGGGATAACAGGAGAATAGTGTTAGGTTTGTAATATTCATGTGCGCAATCAAATTGCAAAATTAAGCGAAAGCGTGATAAATCAGAGTTTAAAAAATTTACAAACCATATACACGGATCACCCTTTATGCACAATTATTAATTAAACGAAAAGATAAAGAATAAAATCATACCCTTGAAGATCGAGCTTCCTGTACAAGTTCACTCCAAATCCTTTCGTTCAACTTGAATCCACCGGTTTTGTTCCTTCCTTTGATCAACGTTAGCCACCATATGTATGTTTGGCCTCTAGAGGTGATCCACCAAGGAAGAAGAAAATTCAAGAAGAAGGGGTATTGGCTCAAACCCTAGTTTTTTCTATCTCTATAGAAAAAGGGCGTACTCTCCAACAAATTGGAATTATTACGTAGTTGTCAAAGTCAACAACCCCACCACCCATAATAAGACTCCTCTTATTTATAGATGTGGGCAACCCATCTTAACAATTAAGGAATTGGGTTTTATTTAATTAATTAAATTCTTTTAATTAATTAAGCTCCCTAATCTTATTAGGGATAATTAATTAAACTCCTTTAACTAATTTTTCTTCCCAATCCAATTAGGAATAAATGAGAGTACTTATATTAAATTAATTCCTAAACTCTTTTAGAAATTAAAATAATAATAATTGTAATAATATTAATAAGACTCCTCTTATTAATTTATATTTAATATTTCTAAAATATTAAATAATAAATATTAAGCTATTTAATTTATTCTATCACCATAGATTAAATTAAATATACATAACATTATATTATTACGATTATGCCATTAACTTCTTAAATAATTATTCTTCCTTTTATGGTGTGACCCTTTAGGTTCTCCATATTAAACAGGTTGTGAATAAATCAATTAGAACAATTATAATCTTATTTAAATAAATAAACTAAACAATTAATTTATTTAAATAAATAATATTTATTCTACAATAGGATAAACCTCCTAGCGATCAACGACTTTCCAGATAATATAGATTTCAACATTAATCATAAAAGAACCTTTGAGTAAATAGTTACAAATGACAATTCAATCCTTCCACCATACAATGTCCCAATTAAATATAAGACATGGAATTCTTGTCAAGTCTTATTTTATTTAATTATATGTATTTCGATCCTTAAATGCACAACTCCAAATAATGCAAATTAGAAACTCCTTTCTAATTTCATTCCCGCTTTAACAAGGACTCTTTGGGTTGTCATTTATCGAATCACATAGGACATTTCTCTTCTTTTATTAGAAGTGGTAGATTCTTTATTGATCATACATTATCTCTATGTACAACTTATTATACCCAAGCATACCCTTTGATATACCCTAAGGGTCTTAAGGAATAAGTCAAAGTATAACTCATCATACACAAGATACTATGATGATCTCAAGTCCAAGGATCACTTGTACTACTATCACTCTGAGAATTCCTATTGACGACAGCAAGTAAAACTCCATTAGGTATTCCTTAGCGAGCCACGTTCAAAAGTGAACTTATTCTCTAATAAGAACCTACATACTTGCTTTTAGTGTCTCCACATAAATGATCGTGAGATCAATCATCCCCATCGATGAGCAAACAACAACGATGTACCAATCTATCCGGATTCACTAATCCCCAATTTAGTAATCCAATGATTGGGAACTATTTTAGTTTTAAGCTTTCTAAGAATTTAGATCTCATTAAAATGATCATCATCATTATTCTAAAAGCATTGCTTAAAACTATGGGTTTATCACATATTATAAAACAAAGATCGTGTAGATAATTAAAAGCCTTTAATAAATTAATACTTTTATTAATAAATGAATAAGATTGTTACAAAGTATATGCTTTATCATCAAACATGATTGGCTTGTGTGCATACTACTTTCAAATAGAACAGTTGTCTCTAGCTGTGGAGGTTCTCCCTAAACAGTATAGAAAAGTGTGTTGTATTCTATACATCATTTAGTAGTTATATTTGGTGAATCAAATAGGGTGAGGCAAACCCAACTTTGGAAGGGTGTTTTGCCACTAACATACAAGATGTCTAATGACATACAACCTCGTGTTCTCATAAGACATGGATGTGCACATCCACTTGTGGAATATATCTACGAGCACTACCTATATGAACTTGGGGTTTATGTGAAATATAATTTTCACTTGGAGACAACGAAGATATTTATATGTCAAGAGAAGACTCACCATTGGAAAGAAGATGATAGTAATCTTCTTGTTTTTCTTTGGGGACTTTTGGGTCAACAAAGGATAATTCTGTGGACATATGATATCTATCATAACCTAGACGCATGGCCTCCCATGTACGAATTTTTCCTTGAGCACTTCCCAAAGATTTTAATATCTAAAACAGTTTTTGACTATACTTTTATGTAAAGTATCATTGTAAGGTTGTGGTCGAGGTACCATGAGAGTTACATACATTTGTATTAAAACTCATAGTTAACTGTGGTCGTATTCTATACGACAGCTCAAGAGTTGTATAAATGAAGCTATATTTGAATTTTGTACCATGTATCTGGCGACTCAGAATGGGTGATGTATACCTAATTTTGGGGGCGTCACAGTTCTTAATTTATATTATCTAAGGTATGTGACAAATGAAGTACTAGGTAATTGATGCTCAAAATTTAACTCGGATCTTGGTGATGAATCATTGGTCTTCAATTAAACATAGATTTGTAATTTCATTGGTTTGTTCAACAGCTTCTTCCTCATATCATTCTTAATCTACAAGTATAGCTTTGAAAGCAATTCCTTTCTTCTTAAGATATGCATTCGATCCTGTTTTTTCGACTAACATTTAAACTTCGTGGGCACGAAGATTTCCAATAAGGCTATCAAAAGGGTAAGTAGTTAGGTCTTGCATTTCCTTAATAGTTATAATCTTCATTTTCCAGATAGATGGAAGGGCTTTGAGAATTCTTCTATTTTTCTCATTAGTTGTATATGTTTGCCCTAGTTGTTCCAGTTCATTAATGATTTTGGAAAAACTTGTTTTAATATCAATGATCTTTTCACCTTCTTCCATCTTGAAACTTTCATACTCCTGGATTAGTGCATCTTTTCTGGTTTCTTTAATATGATTGGTTCCTTCATAGGTTACAATAAATTTTTCCTAGATTTCTTTTGCATTATTGCAATTACTAACTCTTTTGTATTATTTTTCAATGAGAGCACTAGTCAACACTTATTCAGCTATGGATGCTATGTTCATAGCCTTTTCATCATTAGTAGTGAACTCATCAACATCTTTCTCAATAATCTTTTCTCCTACAATTTTTGTAGGAACTTTTACACATCATTCTATTGCAAGCCAAATTTTAATTCCTTGTGATTTGACATAGATTTTGAATCTATTTTTTCAGGTGGCAAATTTTGTGCCATCAAATAGTGGATGTCTGGTCATTAATAGTCATTCTCCACAACCAGTAATGTGACGCCCCCAAAATAGGTATACATCACCCATCTTGAGTCGCCAAATGCATGGTACAAAATTCAAATATAACTTAATTATACAACAGACGTGTAAAATACGACAAAACATAATCTAAGAGTTTTAATAAGAATATTGTCATCTAGATAATATCCACACTCAATGGAGTCCTCATTACATTTATTGTCACGCTATTTTATAGAATAGTGAGGACTACTAAACCAACCATCTGGACCGTCAATCCGTTCCCCGACTCGTTCCAGCAATATTCTCATTTCATGAAGAGAACAATGAAAGAAAGGGTGAGCTCAACTAGCCCAGTAAGAAATATTATGACTAAGATAATGCAGAATAAATTATCCTTAACCGTCAACAGTAAAACAACTGATAGAATATAATAGACAATAAGTTTTAGATCAATAACTGCAGCGGAATAAGAAATCAATTAGAAGAGTCAAGTAGAGCATAAAATCTACTATCTTCTATGATTTAAAAAGTTTTTCATCAACTTTATCATTTGAGACTCGATTTTAATAAATAAAATCGAATCATCCCTGCATCACGACCAAGGATATTCATGTAATCATCAATGGTCATGATTATACGAATAATCCCTGGTCATAATTATACCAACAACTGTCCATCAATGAGCTATAGGCCAATGAGGACTTTCACCACATCATTCATCACATTACAGTCACGATTATACCGAATAATCCCTGGTCATAATCATACCAAGTCCATCTATGCACGTAAGCCAAAGATGACTTTCATCACAATATAAGCATGAGGATGATGACAATGACATAATAATTCAATAAAACAAGTTCAAGATAAAATTTAAAGATTTATAATCTAATTTATCCAGAAATCAATAACGTCCAAATTGTCAACATAATATTGCTTTGTGGAGTAAAATTCAAGAATGCTCAGAAGAATATTTTCATGAATGAATCTTTGGATGAAGCTTGAAATATCCAAAGATATTCTACTAATTTCATGGAGTATAGAAGCCAAAACTTTAATCAACTGATTATAATAGAATATATGAAACTGCAAATGGATTTTTGCCCGCCATGCTGTAATCCACGTAATACAATTTAATAAGGAATGAATACGAATGATCATTCACCATGCATGCGGTAATCCACATGACAAGTTATTCCAATGAATAATAAAGAATGGAATAATGAAGAATTCAACATGCATGCGGTAGCCCTCGTGATAAAAGTTATTCCAATGAATAATAAAGAATGGAATAACAAAAGAATTCACCAGCATGACGATGAATCGCATGCAGATGAGTTATTCCAATAGAATAATAGAGAATAGAATAATAGAAGAATTCTGCGACGCATGCGATAAATCGCATGTACATGAGTTATTCCAATGAGAATAATAAAGAATGGAATAATGTAAGAATTCACGAGGCATGGATTTATCAGATGCATAAAGTTATTCCAATGAATAATAAAGAATGGAATAACAACCCTTACGAGTATTGAAAGAAAATAACTCTCTTCATGAATACGAAAGAAATAATACCGCTTACCTTAGAAGAAACTGGATACTGGAATAGTAAGGTAGCATACTTCTCTTCTTCTTTCTCTCTATAATTTATCTCTATAATAATTACTCTTGTGAGACTTAGTGAATTGGTGAGAATGAAAGAAGAATGAGCTTCTATTTATAGAAAAATATAGTTTCGATAATTGCACGTTTTGGGGCTCAAATATTACAAGATAATACCTTCCTCTTTTCTTCATTTTAATTTAGTCCGCAAGTATTATCAAACTTGCACCACCTCCCCTAATAGTAAATAATGTGAATTAATAGTTCATTCATGTGATTTAATAGTATAATCATGTGAAAAAACTAATTACAGTATAATACCTTCATCTATACCTCCATTTTTAATTTAGTCATGCAAGTATTATCAATCTTGCACCAACTCCCCTAATAGTAAATCATGTGAATCAATAGTACACACACGTGAACACATATTTGTAAGCATGTGAATTAATAGCAATTGATTGCTCATTTATCAGGTGAATTACCCGATTGGTCAATATAACCTCCAGACATTAATTATTATCAAAATAAATGTCGATTTCCACTAACACTAATAATTTCAACACAATGGAACTATCAATTTCATCTTTAATCAACACGAACTTATTCATCATTAATATTATAACTCACAATATTTAACAACCAGGTCGTTCCCAGGAAAGAGGGGGCTTTCCGATAAGGATTTCTCCTTATTGGCGCGCAATTAGGTGACCAAACCTCTCCTTGACAGAACTTCTAGATATTGTCAATATTACAAATAATAATATGAATAACTTTGTCGTCTCAATTATTGATTTAAGAATAATAAATATTATGCAGATGATACTGTGATAATATGTGACGCCCCCAAAATTAGGTATACATCACACATCTTGGGTCACCAGATACATGGTATAGAATTCAAATACAACTTAATAATACAACTGTCGTGTACAATACGACAAAACATAAACTTTGAGTTTGAATACAAATATTGTCTACTAGAGATTATACAAACTCAAAAGGTATCCTCATTACAATTATTATCACATTATTTCACAGAATAGTGAGGACTACTAATGCACCATCTAGAACCATCACTCCATTCCCCGACTAGTCCCAGTTACGTTCTCATTTTCAAGAGAAACGGTGAAAGAAAGGGTGAGCTCAACTAGCAAAGAAGAAATATTATGACTAAGATAATGCGAGAATAAATTATCATTAGCCTCCAACAATGTTAAACCGATAAAATACAATAGACATCAAGTTTAACTACGGTGAACAAGCAATCCATTAGAAGAGTCAGTAGAGAATAAAATCTACTATCTTTTATGATTTAAAAAGTTTTCATCACTTTTATCGCCGAGACTCATTTCAATAAATAATCCACATCATTAAATCATCCCCGCACTACTGTGCCAAGGATATTCTTTAGTATCACGACCACGAATTATCCATGCACCACGGGCCAAAGATAATCGTGTTTTCATCAACTGATCCCTGATCATGCCATAAAACAATTCATCTTTGCTCCTTGGTAGAAGAGAATCCATAGCCATAATCATACCAAAAAGCGTCCATCAATGCACTATGTGCCAATGAGGACTTTTAATTTTCACATCATTTGTAACATTACGGCTAATGATTACACGCATAATCCACGGTCATAATCATACCAAGTCCATCTATGCACTACAGGCCACAGATGACTTTCAACATAATATAAACATGAGGATGATGACAATGATATAAGAATTTAATAAAACAAGTTCAAGAATTAATTTGTCCAAGAACTACTAATGTCCAAATTGTCAACATGATACTGCTTTGTAGAGTAAAATTCAAGAATGCTCGGAAGAATATTTCCATGAAAAATCTTTGGATGAAGCGCGAAATATCGAGGATATTCCACTAATTTCATGGAGTATAAGTCAAAATTTTAATCGGTGTAGTATATCTTGAATGGAATAACAAAAGATATCACCATGCATGCGGTATTTCGCATGTAGCGGTTATTCCAACAGAATAATAATAACGGAACCAGTCGGGTGATATTATTCACCGACGGGATGTTCCAATGAAACAATAAATGCGGAATAATAAATGATGGAACCAGTGTCCGACGTATAGCAGCGTACATGATATTAAAACGAATAATAATAAAAATGGAACCAGGTCCACAGATATAGCATGCATGGATATTAAGCGAGAATAATGAAGAATGTCACCAAGTATAGGGTAGCCAGCATACAAAAGTTATTCAAATGTAATAATAAAGAAATGGAATAATGAAGTTCTCTTCTTGAATACAAAAAGAATAATATCCCTTACCATAAAATAATACTTGATATAAGAGTAGTGAAGTAGCAGAAAACTTTTCTTCTATCTCCCTATAGTCTCTCTTTATAGTTTCACTCTCTAGAGTTCAGTGAATTCGTAAGAAAATAATGGAGGAATGAGCTTCTATTTATAAAAAAATGGAATGCATAATAACTAATCCATGAACGGTCTAGATTGATTTACTTTAATCTGATGGTCCATATTTAAAGAAAAATCTTTTAAATAAAATATAATATATTCTATTTATATAAAAAAAAAATTTACTATGCAAACACTATGCGGGCACTATGCAAACACTATGCATAATAAAATATAATATATTCTATTTATAGAATAACTTTAATAAAATATTTGCATTTTATATAAAAAAATTTTACTATGCAAAATACTACGATAATAGAATATAATATATTCTATTTATAGAATAACTTTAATAAAGTTTTTTACATTTTATATAAAAAATGTTTTATTTTATTACGTTAATAAAACAAAACTTCTAAATCAACAATAATTGAATCAAATAATGTGAGATCTATGCAAGAACTATTGTAGCAATAATTGAACAAAAAGCGAGTGACTTCTCACATAAATATCAATAATCAATACCAGGTGTGCTCTTACGCAACAACGTGTATTCATCAGTATTTTTACTACCGAGTAGTTCAACAAGATCAACGGTAAAACTCCTCGCCGTTATTTTCAATAAAATATTTTTGTCGTTTTCTCAATCAAACAATAATTAAGTTAATGAGGTCCACTAATGATTATCTTGCCGTCATCACGAATATTTTACATTTAAAAGCGAATATTCCCCAACCAATCGAATATAATATGACAACTTGCATACTTTGCAAAATTTATAAATATTACCCACAACTATAACATTATCTCAAATTCACACCATAATATAAAAAAAATTATTTCGAGAAAATTAATTCTTTATTCATAAAATCTGGGGTTTCACATAATAATGAATCAATAATATGAGAGATATGATGCAACAATTCATCAGAAGCAATAATTGAGTATAACCGAGTGACTTCTCACGTAAGCATCGATAATCAATCTGGTGTCTTCTTACGCAACACAGCGCCATTACTTTACTTTTACTACGGTAGTTCAACGGTTTAACGGTAAAACTTTTCGCCGTTATTTTTATAAAAGATAATTACGCTGCTTTTCTAACTACGACAATACTTCCGTTATGGGGTCCACCAATGATTGTGTCGTCGCATTTAATATTCCCTGTTAAAACGAATATTCCCTGACCAATCGAATATTATATAACCACTTGCTTACTTTGCAAAATTTATAAATATTACCCGCAACTATAACATTATACCAAATCCACACCATAATATTCAAAAATATATTTCGAGAAAATTTAATCTTTATTTATAAAAGTTGGGGTCTTACAACTATACTGTAATTAGTTTTTTTCACATGATTATACAATTAAATTACTTGAATGAACTATTAATTCACATTATTTACTATTAGGGGAGGTGGTGCAAGTTTGATAATACTTGCATGACTAAATTAAAAATGAAGAAAAAGATGAAGGTATTATAGTGTAATATTTCGAGCCCCAAAACGTGCAATTATCGAAATTATATTTTCCTATAAATAGAAGCTCATTCTTCTTTCATTCTCACCAATTCACTAAGTCTCACAAGAGCAATTATTATAGAGAGAAATTATAGAGAGAAATAAGAAGAGAAGTATGCTACCTCACTATTCCAGTATCCAGTTTCTTCTAAGGTAAGCGGTATTATTTCTTTCGTATTCATGAAGAGAGTTATTTTCTTTCAATACTCGTAAGGGTTGTTATTCCATTCTTTATTATTCATTGGAATAACCTTGCATCTTGATCTATCGCGTGCACGGTGAATTCTTACATTATTCCATTCTTTATTATTCTATTGGAATAACATGCATGCGATCTATCGTCGATGCGGTGAATTACATTGTTATTCCATTCTTTATTAATATGTTGGAATATCACATGCATGCGGATTACGCGTGACACGGGTTCCATTCTTTATTATTCATTTGGAATATCTCCATGCATGCAGACGACCGTGACACAGTTCCATTCTTTATTATTACATTGGAATAACTTTGTTTGTCGCGGATTATGCATGCACAGTAAATTCTTACGTTATTCCATTCTTTATTATTCATTGGAATAACTCATACATGTGGATTATTTGATGCATGGTGAATGAACCTTCGTATTCATTCCTTATTAAATTGTGAAAATGATTTGTCTACGTGGATTACCGCATGACGGGAAAAAATTCATTTGCGGTTTCATATATTCTATTATACTCAGTTGGTTAAAGTTTTGGCTTCTATACTCCATGAAATTAGTGGAATATCCTTAATATTTGCGCTTCATCTAGTATCTTTTTATGGAAATATTTTTCTGAGTAATCTTGAATTTTACTCCACAAAACAGTATCATGTTGACAATTTGGACGCTATTGATTTCTGGATAAATTAAATTATAAATCTTTAAAAATTTATCCTTGAACTTGTTTTATTGAATTCTTATATCATTGTCATCATCCTCATGTTTATAATATGTTGAAAGTCATATGTGGCCTGTAGTGCATAGATGGACTTGGTATAATTATGATCAGAGATTATTTGGTATAATCATGACCGTAATGTTACAAATGATGTGGTAAAAGTTCTCATTGGCCGTAGTGCATTGATGGACAGTTGTTGACATGATCATGACCATTGATGAATACATGAATATCCTTGGCCCGTAGTGCATGGATAATTTGTGGACGTGATACTAATGATTATCCTTGGTCGTAGTGCAGGGATGATGTGATTTATTTATTAAGTTGAGTCTCAGCGATAAAAGTGATGAAAAACCTTTGAAATCATAGAAGATAGTAGATTTTATTCACTACTTGACTCTTCTAACGGATTGCTTGTTCCGCAGCAGTTAAACTTGATGTTTATTATATTTTATCAGTTTAACACTGTTGAAGGCTAAGGATAAAATATTCTGCATTATTTTAGTCATAATATTTCTTACTGGACTAGTTAAGCTCACCCTTTTGCTTTCATTGTTCTCTTCAGGAAATGAGAACGTAGTTAGGACTAGTCGGGGAACGGAGTGACGGTCCAGATGATAGCATTAGAAGTCCTCACTATTCTATGAAATAGTGTGATAATAAATGTATTGAGGACTCCATTTGAGTTGAGTACTGTCTAGAAGACAATATTCGTATTAAAACTCTCAGTTTATGTTTTGTCGTATGTTACACGACAGTTGTATTATTAAGTTTTATTTAAATTTTATACCATGTATTTGGCGACTCAAGATGGTGATGTATACCTATTTTAGGGGCGTCACAATAGTACTTTCATCTATACCTCTATTTTTAATTTAGTCATGCAAGTATTATCAATCTTGCACCAACTCTCCTAATAGTAAATCATGTGAATCAATAGTACACACATGTGAACTTATAAGCATGTGAATTAATAGTAATTAATTGCTCATTTATCCGGTGAATTAACCGATTGGTCAATATAACCTCCAGACATTAATTATTATCGAAATAAATGTCGATTTCCACTAACACTAATAATCCCAACACAATGGAACTATCAATTTCATCTTTAATCAACACGAACTTATTCATCATTAATATTATAACTCACAATATTTAACAACCAGGTCATTCCAAGGAAAGAGGGGGATTTCCGATAAGGATTTCTCCTTATTGACGCGCAATTAGGTGACCAAACCTCTCCTTGAAATAACTTCTAGACATTGTCAATATTGCAAATAATAATATGAATAACTTTGTCGTCTCAATTATTGATTTAATAATATAAAATATTATGCAGATGATACTGTGACAATAATTGAATCAATAATATGAGAGATGTGATGCAAAGAATTCATCGTAGCAATAATTGAGTATAACTGAGTGACTTCTCATGTAAGCATCAATAATCAATACCGTGTGCTACTATGCAACCACGCGTATTACTTTACTTTTACTACCGGGTAGTTTAACAGTTTAACGTTATTTTTATAAAAAGATAATGCGCTTCTGTGTAAGAAGATGTAAATTTATGCTCGATTATAAAAGTTTATATAACTTTTATACTTGGGTAAATATGCTTCTTGTGAGACCCTAGATTTTATGAATAAAGATTTAATTTTCTCGAAATATTTTTTTTGAATATTATAGTGTGGATTTGAGATAGTGTTATAGTTGTGGGTAGTATTTATAAATTTTAAAAAGTATGCAAGTTGTTGTATAATATTCAATTTTGGGGAATATTCTTTTTGTAGGGAATATCCGCATGCGATGGTACAATCATTGGTGGACCCCATAACGGAATTATTATTTAGGATTGAGAAAACGACAAAAATATTTTTATGAAAATAACGGCGAAGTTTTATTGTTAAACCGCATTGAACTACTCGGTAGTAAAAGTACAAGAATCTGGCATTGGTTGCATAAGAAGCACACAATATTGATTATTGATGCTTACGTGAGAAGTCACTCGATTTTGTTCAATTATTGCTATAAGTAATTCTTTGATAAGATCTCACGTTATTTGATTCAATTATTGTTAATATTTTATATATTATTAAATCAATAATTGAGACGACGAAGTTATTAATATTATTATTTGCAATATTAACAATGTCTAGAAGTTCTGCCAAGGAGAGGTTTGGTCACCTAATTGCGCGCCAATAGGGATAAATCCTTATTGGAAAGCCCTCTCTTTCCTGGGAACGACCTGGTCGATTAATATTATGAATTATAATAATGATGATAAATGTTGTTAAATATATTGAGGTGTCTTTTTATGAAGTCACGGAATTTTATATATATATATATATTATATATATAAATTTTGTTTTAATGTAATAAAATAGAAAAACTTTTTATATAAAACAGAATACTTTTATAAAGTTATTTGTTTTATTAGACAATAATTAGAATATATTATATTCTATTATGATAGTAAAATCTTTTATATAAAATGTAATACTTTTATAAAGTTATTTGTTTTATTAAACTATAAATAGAATATATTATATTCTATTATGCATAGTGTTTTTTGATAGTAAAATCTTTTTATATAAAACATAATACTTTTATAAAGTTATTTGTTTTATTAGACAATAACTAGAATATATTATATTTTATTATGCATAGTGTTAAGATAATGCTGCGATATGTTCTCGTGATAGTAAATCAATATGGACCGTCTCAGTTTAAAAGTAAATCAACTGGACTGTTCATGAATTAAATTATTATTTCATCCATTCTCCTATAAATAAGTTCATTCCTTCATTATTTCTTAATTAATTCAATGAAACTCTAGAGAGAGAATTCTTCTTACATAATCTTGAACGTATAAAAATATTTTTATGTTTTATTTTCTTTCTTTTCTTTACCTAAATATTTATAATATGTATAATATTAATAAAATTAATATTATAATATTCAAAATATGTTTGTTTTATTTTAAAAATAAAAATACTTTTATGTTTTAAAATACTATAAAATTTTAAAAATAAAAATATTTCTTTACCTAATTTTTTATCAATGAGATCCATTACAACATTATATTAATTTCTATAAAAATTAAAATTAAAAATTATTAATTACGTTGAAAAAATAATTAAAATAATAATTAAATTAAAATAAATATTTTAATTCATTTTTTTTATTTGTATTCTTTTCCTTTCTTTTAATAATTATTTTTATTTTAAAAATTAATACTAATATATATTTTAATGATATAAAAAAGGTAAGTACATAATTAACATAAAATAGAAAATTGATACAATTAGTAAAAATTAGTTAAACAAATGACATATATAAAAATTAAAATTAATTACACAATCAAAACCACATTATTTTTTTTATATTTTATTCTTTTCCTTTATCTTTTATCTTTTTTAATTATTTTAATTCTAATTAATACAAATAATCAAAATATTCCGTGGATTGAATATATTATTTGTATGTCAAAAGAAAACCTAGTTGAATTTTAGAGAAATCCCATCGAATCTAATCAGTGCCGATCATGGAGATGAATTGGGAATCATGAGGAGAGCTCGTGGATCCCACTTGTCATGAAGGACTCGAGGAGGAGGATGAGCCGTCGACGTCCAGATTAGCTTTCCGACGACCGAGGAAAGGGAGAAGATGAGGAAGAGGGAGGCGTTTGAGGCGGTGTTAGTGTTTGGGTGAGGCGGGAATCGATTTCCGAAGAAGCCATTTCGTCGGGATTTGGTAGTAGATGTAGATTTGGACCGGATGGAACTGAAATTGAGTGTGGAATTTGGGTGATTTTTGAGCTTTTATTTGGCGTGGCGTGGTGGAGACTGGTGGAGGGTGGCGATTGGGGTGGTGGATTTGGGTGGAGACTGGTGGTGGGTGGCAGTTGGGGTGGTGGTCGGAGTGGTGGATTTTAAGGAGAAAGAAAATGGGAAATAAAAAATTATTAAAAAATGAATTAAAATATTTATATTAATTTTATTATTATTTTAATTATTTTTTGCCACATAATCAATTAATTTTTTTTGTGTTGCCACGTCAGAAAATAATAATTTTTTGATTTTTTTTCAATGCCACGTGTTTAATTATTTGACGTCCGTCCAAGAAATTGGACGGAATGGCCTGATTGTATATTTTTAAAAAGCACAGTGGGATAATTGAATATTTTAAAAATACAATAGCTAATTGCTTAAAACACTACAACCATAGTGGGGTAAAAGTGCTTTTTGCCGTTCTCTATGAGATTCAATTTGGCTTATCACACAACAATTCATAGTTGTGTGTTGCGTCTTTTACCGCATCAATCGTGGATTGGCAGAGGTTCTTATTTCATTATAAACACGGGATTTAGGCATCGTTGGTATTCCATTCAACGCATATTTCATTGCTCGATCGATTATACCAAGTTTATCGTCTCAATATAGACGTTGGGTTGAGGTGTCGAGAGAGTTCCACCTTATCAACTGTGCTAGAAATAATCCGGGTGACGACCACCTCACGCAAGCGTGTCGTGGAGTCCATTAGAGGGAAAAAGCATATTTTCACTTCGAAGACAACCCCGTGGAGAAATTGAAGTGCAACAATGCCCAGAAACGACGTGGTCCAATGAGGATCGCAAAACTGAGGACGTGACCACAAGAAGTCACCACAACAATCATTGAATTGCAAGCTATCCAAGACGAGTCAATTAAAAACCCTCATGAACCGAAAGATACCTTTTAGCTAATTGTGCCATCGTACCAGACTCCAATTCAGTCAGACTTAACCTAATTCAGCAGCCTTTAACACAAGCTTTAAGGATTTTTTAGATACAAAGCTCAACTTTCATCGAACTAAGACCGAATGAAAAAACTTCGATACGGCGGAACCCATGAGGCCTAGCCGCAGGTATAACTGCAGTTGGCCTAGAGGTCTTTAACCAACAACCAACAGCTCATTTAAACAAAAGAGGGAGTTATATATAGAGAGAAAGTGATTCTAGAGTGAGAAAGACCCGGGTTTGACACTTCTATATCAAATTTGAGTTATTTGATCTTCTATATCATACATATTGACTATTTAGAGTGATATAAGTTGATCCCAAGCCAAAAGAAGCTTGTTTCTTTGCTCCCCAAGGTGAAAAAGCGAATCTTTAGCTATTTCCTTTGTAAATATTGTTCAATAGATTAGATCTATGTTATATATTGTTTAAATCTAGCTAGACTTGTTGTTTTACATATATTTTGCGTAGTAGTTAGTAGATGTAGAGATTCTACTGGTTATTTTGTGCATATATAGTTGCAAATCAAGTCTGAAGACTAGATCTACATAGATCTAAGCCAGATCTAGCCCTTTGAACGGTTGTGGAGCTTAAAGCTCTAACCTATATGCTAGATCGGTTTAGATCCATGGTAGATCTAGATGTTTAAATACTTTTAGTTAGTCCCGGTCACCCCAGTAAAGTCGTATATCTATCTAGAGGTGAAGGGTCCTAATGGCTCATGATAGGGATTTCAATCGATAAATCTCCTAACATTGAGTTTAGGATATGTTGTATATATATATATATAGGGGTTCCATCCGCGTGAACCAGGTTCTTTGTGGAGCAATCCCTTTTTGGCCTCGTGTTTTTTTTTTTGCTCCAAATAGATATTTCATTAAGCCAAACAGTTTCTCCACGAAGAACCGGTTTCATGGATATATATATATATATATGTTTAAGTATATGGATGTGAGCCTAAGAATCCTGGGGTCGAGATCTAACAACCAAATCTCGACCAGATTCCCACGATGGACCTTTAGTTTCAATGTAATGTTTAAATAACAAAAAATCGTTGTACATATAATATTGGATCTTAAAACGAGTTCGAGGGGTTCGTCCCGAGAAGTCAGATTTAAGATCCGTGATACTGAAAATTATGATTGTGGTGTTCGGATCTATCGATATATATGGCTTTCATGCCCAATGATGATCCGGCCCTTTTTGACGTTTTTCTTGCATGCATTATCACCCAAAATGATTTTCAAATAAAAATCGCAAAGAGCTTTTATAAAGAATAAAGTGATTCGAGGTAGATTTACTTAGGATGAATAAATGGAAGTATCAAAGGACCTCGATTCCTATTTGACGAAGGATTTGAAAACCTTATTTTCCAAAACGTCATTGCTATATACATTGTTCTAAAAATGAAATTTTATATAAATAAAATCGTTCGTGCATAGGTCCAAAGAGGTAAAACACTACTTTCAGAATAACATAATAGACTCGGGAAAATAAAATCTGGAAGTATCAAAGGATCTCGATTCCTATTTGGCGAAGGATTTGAAAACCTTGTTTTCTAAAACGTCATTTCAATATGCTTTTGTCTAAGATAAACTTTGATAATAAATCAAATCCTTAATTGTGCATAGGTCCAAAGATACAACACTACTTTCAAATAAAGCTTAGAATAGACTTTAAAATCAAGGCACTGAACACAATAAACACACACACACACACACACACACACTTTATGCTTAGGATAGAAATCAATAAGATGCGGTAACCATGTTTTCATGGAAGTCGGGGGGTGCCTAACACCTTCCCCTTGCTTAAGCAATCCCCCAAATTCCAAGAATCTTGGATATATTCCAGACCAATGTCACATTGTTACATATTGGGCCATATTGCGAAAACTTTCAAATCCGGATGAGTTGGTACATAAATTGTAAATCATACTAATTGGCGACTCTTTCTCATTCGACCCAATCATCAAAATCAAATCTTTGTAAAATAAGTCGACTAATGTCGGTCTTTTCCTAAAAAGCTCGCCTCTTAATAAAGATTAATCGATCAAATCGAAAAAGAAAAGGAAAACAACACAAAACACATTTTTTAGAAAGAAATATGATAAATAAATTATATATATTCTTATTTATTTTCTTCTCCCCTGCGTCGACATATACTTAGACAGTCGTCTTTTCCAGCGAATCCAGGGGGCGGACCAAAAACAAATCAGATTTAGCGACGAACAAACTGTCGCTAAAGCATAAAAAGCCAATTTTTATGTTTTAGCGACGATTTTGTCCGTCGTTAAATTCAGATTTCATTTTGTTAGTTCATCGCGTGTTCATTTGAAAATGGGTTATTTGGAAAAAAATGATACATACATATATACATACATACATAAATAAATAAATACATACATACATATTATCATGTTCTTTGTCCAAGAAGCACTGAAAGGAAAATATAAGAGTGGAAGTGATGAAAATGAATTCTAATTTTCTCTTGTCATGTTTGTGAGTTTTAGAAAGGAGGAGAAATAATGAGATTTTAATTATAATTTTTTTGTTTGTGAGTTTAGAAGGAGGGAAGGAAAGCAAAAATATTTTATTTTTAAACTATACTATTACTATATTAATGACGTAATTTATTTTGAAAGGTTACTTTAAGTAATATAAAATATTTAATTTTTCCATCCATCCAAATCCTAGGGGGAAACTTTTGAGTCAAAAATGAAATTAACTTTACTTTCAAATTTATTCTATTCCTCCCTAAAAAACTCACAAAAATGAAATTTAGAAGAATTTTAATTATTTTCCCTTCCATTTTCTCCCCTTCCCAAAAAAAACTTACAGTGTATAAATATTGCTTCGTCTCAATCTATTTCGTCTGAATCTATTGCAACTAATAGGTAATCTATTTCTCTCCTAAATATTACACATACACATACACATACACGCACACACATAATTATAACATTCACACATAATGATACTCATCATTGAATATTCAATTACAGGGTATATATCTTTGCTGCTCATTGGTCCGTGCTGTCGTTTGAGATTAGTTTTATAGCATATTGATTCTGGTTTTATTTATTGTTTTACACGGGGTGTTGTTCATATAGATTTTTATTTATTATTTAATTAATAATAAGGAGATTGATCAATTAAGTTATAAAATAAATCACTTTCATATTCTCCAATATTTTTAAACTTCCCTTACCAATAAAAAAGTAAATTTAATAAATATATGTTTTTTTAAACTTCTTCTCAAACTAAATCTCCTCTTTTTTATAATAATAATTAAATAATATACCAAACAAACTCCAACATTAAACTAAATAAATATTATAAACCCGTACATGAAATTACCTATAAAGGTATGACAATTCATTAGCCAAAACGTTAACATGCTATCATCACAAAAGGCATGTGTGCCATGATGTGGTAATTTCTCTCTTTCTAACAAATTCTTCTTTTTCATCTTAATTAATTATTTCTTTTCTAGATTTTCAGACTCGACTTTGATTGTTGATTCATTCTTACTATCAATTGCTATTAATCTCATATATTTACCCTTTGATTTTAGGGCTTAGTATTTGGGATATGAGGACTTTGATATTTATGAATGAAAATTGATTTGTTTGTGTTTTAATTATAATGTCACTTAGTTATGATAGTATAACGTTATTGATCTAACCTAAAATATCCGATCAATATTGTTAAAAATATATAAACAACTTCACACACCTATTATACACCACAAAAAACCTTAAACCCACACTAACCCAATAATCATAAAATCATAATAGGCCACTACACTAATATTCTCACAATATTGACTAACACAAAATCATTAATTATAAGTAAATTTATTGTAATATTATATCAAAATCATTTCAAAATCATTAATTATAGTAAATTATAAATTACAAAAATCAATGACTACCACAAAATAAATTTAATTCAATACAACATATAATAATTTAACTTGTACTATAATATAAATAATTAAGATATGTATATACAACATAAATGAAACTATATTATACCTTAATATAAGCAATGTATTAATATTTACACAAACTGAAAACAATTATAATATACGCATATTATTATGATTTTAATAATAGTAAATTAATGCAAACAAAATGATATACGTATATAGATAAATTTACACGACATACAATATTTTAATAATAAAATAATAAGTTGTCATCGAAGTAATTTACTTAAATATTAAAGTTAAATTTACTTATATCTAATATAAATATTATATATTTTAAATCAATTTGAGATAAAAAAAAGTTGTATAAATAATGAGTAATGAAATTTTATTTTGTTGTGAAATATTGATGCTATTATCATTATTTATTAATATTGAAAATTTATATCATTATTTTCAACAAAGTGGTATCAAAACCAAAGTTAATTTGAAGGTTCAGAGAAGGTTAAACCAAAGTGGCGAAGGCAAAATCGACAACACAAGGAAGGTGACTTGCTGCTATCGAATTGTTCCGCTAGGCGAATGCAAAGTGTGCGTATTAGAACTCCAGAATGCAATCTAGCAAATGTGCTAGTTGTGAAAAATTTGAAGAAATTTGTGAGTTAAAGCACGTCACAAAGGTCGTCATATTGATAGCGTTTTGGAGAGGTAAATTATAGAAAAATCATGTTTCCTAGGTTTGGTGACAAATTAGTGTTCACAAATTACAATATTTGGAGTATAAGGATTCAAGTATTTTTGGAGTTTACAATTTATGGCAAGATGTCATTGTAAATCCGAAAAATGTATTTCTAAAAAAGTTCGAGAAATGAAAGAAAAAAGAACAAAGGAGACTTTGCAAGAAGTAATGCATGAAGAAGTTTGGATGCGTGTAGCGAGTTTTGATTCTCTACCTTAGTTATGGAATGAATTTGAATTTATTTGCAATAATTATTAAGGTCATCGTTACCTAAAGAGTAATGATTTTTGGAAGAAGATGAGATATATGTAGAAGAAATTGATGAAGTTGAAGAAGAAGAAAGTAAAAAAGAAGACTTTGAAGACATATGTTGGGAAGCAAAAGAAATAGATCATGACAAAAATAAAGAATTTGAAGACACAATAATTGAAGCATCTTTTGATGAAGAAGAAAAAAACGTTGAAGAAATTGTCGAAATTGAAAAAATAGAAGAAGAGATTGTTGACAAAAAGGATGAAAAGAAAGAACCTTAAAATTTGGAGAAGTATGAGAAAAATATTGAGTATCAAAAGTAATGAGTTGGGATTTAGCGTGATGAATTTTGTGGAAGTTTTGAACAGACTATCTGACCCAACCAGTCGTAATGATCATCTGCTGGAAGATTAAAATGGGATTGTGAATGGCTCAACTATTATTGAAGAAGAACAAATAGGTTTAGATGGCAAGTCATTGGAGATGAGCTATTCTCGACTTCAAGTAACTCCATCTTTTGTTCAAAATTGTTTTCAAGATGCTCCAGAATGTGACATTTAGTTAGTAGCTATGCCTGTCATGTAAATTAACAATGTTGAGGAACCAGAACCAAGTGGTCCATTCATTTCTGTTTCAGGGAAATACATATTTTCTAGTGAAATGATTGATTGTGAGAATGAGTCCACTGTGACAACTACGGTTGTGCCATATACATCAATGGAGATGACAAATTAAAAGAGTTTCTTGGGTTTGAAGGAATCAGAAGATCAAAAGGTTTTAGCACATTCGAAGAGATACAAATCTAGCTTAAGGGAGGCAATGTTAGAAGTAAGTTGGATTCATGAATGACTTTTAGTATTTCTTGATACATGCATTGGTATTTTAAGATACATTTGTATTGATACTTGAATATTAGTGTTCATGTATAATCATTTATTAAATTAGATTCATGTTTTAGTTCATATATGGAATCATATAGATTTGTCTCTTGTAACCTATAAACAAGTAAAATAAAAGTGAGTTGAATCGCGTGTCAAATATTTTAAGATTTAAACACTTTTCTCACTTCTCTATAATTTATCCGGAAGAGTATTTTAAACAAGTTTGTTGAACTGATCCTTGCAAACGTATTTGTAGTTTTAGAATTCTGGGATTGCAAGTTTTATGCTAATAAGATTTTATCTAAAAACAAATAAATATATACATATATATCTTAAAAACAGATTTGGTTATATTTGAAAATATTAGTGCTTACTAAGTTTTTGTTTGACAAAATTGACTTTCAAAATATATATCCGTTTGGATAAACAAATTGGAAAACTAGTTTCTAACTCTCTCTTCTTTTAACAGTTTTTCAAAGTTTAATTAATATAGCCGTTACACTTCAAGCTTATAAATATCTGGTCATACTATTCATGAAAAATAACTTAAACACTCAAGCTTACAATTGCTGAAAATATTCTCATCTATTTCAAAAGCCTTGATTTATATTGTTTTAATTAGATAAAGTTCATTAGTTCCGGTTGTACTCTTTTTCATCTTAATTCTTGACCTTGAAAAAAGGAGGCTTCGGAGAGATCGCACGGTTTCGTTTAATATTGTACAAGGAGATTTCAGGGAGTAAGTTTACTCAAGGGAAACAGAGGTGCTCAAGGGAAGAGGTTTCCGGAATCAAGAGATTGTGTGCTCAAGATCGTTGTGAAGTCTATTGTACAGGAAGTTTAATATTTTGTAATTAATCTATCTAATAAAATACAAATGATTTTGAATTTCCCGCCCACTCAATAAATCATCTGAACCGTCCAAAGTTTGGGATAAATCCCACCGTCGTCCATACAGTGCCGGAGGAACGGGACACAACTAGTTATTTATATTAAAGAAAATCTATCAATTGATATCTGGCTTTGGACGTAGGTCATTAGTTAGAGTATTAAGGGCTAAACTAAGTATAAACATGTGTGTTCTGCGTTGTTTACTTTCTTTATTTTCTATCTTGCTCACTTAGTATTTTGAACCCTGCAGTTAATTTAATATCACTTAATATCAAAAATACAAAATGAAAGTAAATTCAAGTTAGAATATGTTTATAGCAGAAAACAGTCGACTCCATTCAACATCTATTATCCAGTCGATTGGATTCACTTAGCTAGGAAATTTTAAATTCTACCTATTCAATCCCTTTCTAGGTGTGCATTACATAAATTTTAGCATAGTACATTGAGAGACCTTAAATCAAATTATTTTTGATATAATGACTTAAAATTTGAAATAAATTATAAGACTCATTTTAATAAGTAAAATCTAATAATAAATATCATTCTGATGAGTTAAAATTAACAACATGAAAGGAAAACTCAAGGCTTCTCCAACAAAATAATTATTAAAAAACTTTGTTTACCTATAGACTAAATTTCAAGTTTCAGTAACAAAGTTCAAGTTGAAGTCATAATTTTGTCAAAGAAATATAGGAAGAATTATTTGAATAATTTTATGCAAAAATAGAATTAATCCTTATATATAAAAGCACGTACAACATGACATCATTCTGACATCAGATTACCTCATCAAATCAAATCAATTTTAAAAATCAATGAGTTAAACTCAATCACAATTGCCGAGTTAAGACCTTTAAATCGGTCAATTGAAAAACCGACGGTTCTTCTTCTTTTTTTTCTTTCAATTTCTTCCCCGCTCTTCCATCTTCTCAAATTACTCAACAAACAAAAACACATAAAATTTTCAAAAACAAAACCCTAGACCTAAATAAAAAGCTAACCATCAAACATCCGTTGTTTGAAACCGCACCAGACGAGGGAGGGAGGGAGGGAGAGAGTTTTTAGAGAGAGAAAGAGCTAGAGAGAAATAGCGCTAGAGAGGGAAAGTGTGGAGTGTTATGAGATATTATTCTGCCAAATTATTCGCTACATTTTCAAAAGAATTCCCAATTTTTTTCTGTTTACTTGATCTGATTTTGAATTATGAGTCATTTAGGTTTAAATAAGTGGTCTACGATGGAGACTCCTTCTTGGGAGAATTACAAACTATTCCGGTAAAGGACCATCTATCTATCTCTCCGCAGCGAACGCTGCCCGTCCATCTCAGTCATCCAGACAATCTCTCCATTTTCAGTTCGCTGCAAGCTTGAATCGACCTCTCCGGTCGAACAACCCCAATTGCTCAGTGTTCACTCATTCTTGCTTCCATGAACTCAAGGTCTCAATTTTATGTACATTAATTTATAAGCAAAATATGTATCTATGTTCTTTTTTTCTTTTTTGGAAAAAAACATATGTAGTGATGGGCTTTGTTTGATCTTATAGACTGTTGTGGTATTGCTGGGGGAGGAAGAGATACATTTAGTGGCAATGTTGAGTAAACAAAAGAATTATCCTTGTTTTTGGTGCTATTCGGTTCCATCAGGTTTGTACAATACGTGTTTAGGGATATATATTGAATATGCGGTGTCTATTCATTGTATTCGATCTTGTATTCGATCTTGATGAGACTCTGTATTCGGTGTCTAAGAAATTATCAAGCTGACATATGTATAAAAAACAAAAGTGATTCATTGCACAGTTAATCACATTAAAGGAGAAGATATGTATATTACATGTCTTTGTACATGTAATATACATATTCTTTTTAATTCTTTTCCCTAATATTGACTAAACTCAACAAATTATTAAATCTATTATTCAAACTAACTTGTACATTACACGGACTATCAACTAGCTAAAAATCAAAAGAAGTAAGTCCAGACGCGCATTGCATTAAAAATTAAAGAAAATAATGGACTAACCTACCTGAACTTGTCTTATCTTACACTCCGGTCATTTAGGGGGTCTCAAATTTTGACTAAAATTTAATATTGCATTATAACTTTATCAATTTGTAAATATATAATATCTAATTTTATTAGGCTGAATGACACTTCTATCCATTAAAGTTGGGGTAAAATACAAAGTAGACCACTGAACTTTAAAGGTTTTTGGGTATTGAGCCCTTTTCTTTTGGTCAACGCAAATTGAGCCCATTTCGTTTTTGGGTATTGAGTCCTTTTTCTTTTGGTCAACGCAAATTGAGCCCATTTCTATTAAAAATTTGGACTTTGAGCCCCAGACGCCACATATGGGTTGACCTGCCTACACGAATTTGAACACGGAACCTCTAACTTGGAATATTAATCCAATGACCAACTGAGCTACATGGTCTTATTGTTATTATTTTGCAAAGATTAATATTTATAATTAAACAATTAAATCCCCAAATTAAAAAAATAGATTTTTTTTTATTAAAAAAATATTTAAATTTTCATAAAATATAGATTCAAAAAAAGTAAATAAAAAAACTTAATTTTTTATTTTTTAAAAAAGATGTAATCTTTCATAAAATAATTAAAGATTAAAAAAAAATTAATTCAATTTTTTTTAATCTAGATTTTATGAAACTTTACTCACTCTTGAAAAAAAAATGAAAGTTTCTAATATTTTTCCTGAAAATAATAATTGTTTAAAAAAATAATATTTTATTTTAAAATTATTGAAAAAATAATAATTCTTTTAAAATATTAAAATTAAATATTATTTTAAAAACAATATTTTATTTTAAAATATTAAAAATAATTAATTATTTTAACATTATTTTAAAACTTTTTATTTTTTTAAAAAAAAATTAATTGGTGAAATTGGGGTCGGGTTAAACTGAGTCGGGTTGGTTCAAAGTTTGGTTAAAATGGATCGGGGTCAAATCAGGTAAAAGAAACATAAATACCAAAAAATGCCACTTGAAGGACTTAATTGGCGAAAAATGAATTTTAGGGACGATTTTAAAGTGGATGACAACTTAGAGGGATAGAAATGCATCATTCAACCTTTTTTTTCTAAAACAAGGTGGTCATTACCCTTTATTCAAGGGTTAGTTGTGATATTACTTGTTTAAATATATTGAAGAGCTATAAACCCAATACTACAAGAAAAATAATAATACGTAATGGAACTTTGTGATAGTAACAATCACAAAAGATAATAATTTATGATGGACTTTTTAAGCAATTACAAAATGGTACTCCCTACGTCCCTTAATATAAGTCGTTTTAGAGTTATGCACAAGTATTAAGAAAAAGATTCTATAGCATTAAATATAATATTAATTGTCTATATTGTCCTTGTATTGAAAAAATTGAGTTACTTATTGGAAAAAAAATAGTGAGAGAACCAAAGTTATATTTAATACTTGGGGTAATATTGAAAACTAAACAATTATTGCTTACTTGAAATTCTCAAACGACTTATTAAGGGATAAAAACACTTCTCTAAAACGATTTATATTAAGGGACGGAGGGAGTAGTATATATGATTGCTCTTAGTGATGACTAATTTTTCCATCAATGTATTATAATTGTGATGACCATATAAATCACCAAATTTTCATACAAAATAAATTTTCTTTTTGTAACGCACTAAGCCATCATTTATGAATATACCGTTTTCGTGATTGCATTTAAGCTATCACTAATATTTTAATTTAAAAAAATAATCAAAAAATATTTTATGACGGTCATAATTAATTAACAATCATTAAAAAAGATAGATTTTTGTGACGACTTTTATTTGTAATCACTACAAGAAAAAACCTCAATTCCAACGGAATATTCCGTCGAAAATAGTCTTATTTCGTCGGAATATAATTATTTCAGACGAAATATTCCGTAGAAATATCGATCGGTCCGGTATACAGGCGTCGGGATTTAGTCTGTCAGAAATTTGGTCAGAAATAGAAAAAGTCGACAGAATAATTCTGACTAATTTTCCGTCTAAAATAGCATATGTTCAACGGAATTTTTGTTGAAATTAGAGTTTTCTTATTTCCAACGGAATTTTCATTGAAATTACCTTATTTCGTCGAAAATAACTTTTTTAAAAATATTTTTTTTCATTTTTGCAGTTTCCAGGGTTTTAAACCCAATTTTTGTATCCTTACAATACCTACAATAAATAATATTTCACTACAATAAATACATTGATTTACAAAGAAACAAACTAACTATTGATACAATTAAAAATATAAGTCATTAATTAGTCCGTATGAGAGTATTAAAGAGAACTAAATAAAAATTAAATAACATGCAAAATAATTAACTTGCAATAAAAAGAAGTTATACATAAGTAGTCGAGGGCTAACTCACCAGCGAGCCAAACGCCTCAGTGAGTAGGGTAGCCAATGTCATATTTTGACCTTGCACCTCTCATTAAGTCACGAATGATTTATCCAGTAAGTATTTAATCACTTTCACCACTAATCTTTCATTCTTCTTTCTCTCTTTCAAAATAAAAATCTAGTAGTTCTTAGTAATTTTTAAATATTCAACTAAAATAAAAGAATTTACATCAACTTTAAATTTGAAAAAAATTCATAGACTTTGCTTTTTCAATCAAAGAGTAAATATGCTTTTTCATATCTCCCATTAAACGCCTTTGATCAAGCCTGCTGCCTTCTTGGAGTAATATACAAGTAACTTATTGGCGGAGTTGAAACAAAATAAGGGTGTATTGTATTTATAACATTGCAAATATGATGACCGCCTTAATTAGTTGAGCTAGCAAGGGGTTGTTCGAGAGTAGTTGCAAGGTGCAGGAGCAACAAAAGTTAGTATCAATATGGTGTTATGTAACTTATCCACCCAACTCATTGTGAAGAAAGTATTAACTGCCTTGGTTTTCTCACAATCCCGCCCCTCAACCGCACTTTAAGACATTTATAAGTTCTCCCCTCTCCACTTCATCTTCTCACTTAAAAGTATTTTAACTTTTATCCTGCAAAAACAAAAATCTCATAAATTACACTGAAATATATATGAATGAGCTAACAAGAGCAACTAATCAGGAAACTTTAGAACTTGCGATTAAGATTAATTCTTGGAAGTTCTAGAGGTCTTAAGCGGACAACGAATATCGTAACGAGGGAAAAAAAAGGAAGGTGGAGAATACTCGAAGCTGTAGCATCCCATAAAGATTTGAACTCAACCCATAAATAGTGGCAACGGGTTAGAGTATTCTCCACCTTTCTTTTTTTGCCCTCGTTGCGGTATTCGTTGTCCGCTCAAGACCTCTGAAACTTACAAGAATCCTAATAGCAACAATTTCCCGGTTATATATTTTCTCTTGTTTGCTCATTCATATATAGTTCAAAGTAATTTATGAGCTTTCTGTTTTGATAGGATAAAAGTTGTAATACTTTTAAGTGATGAGAAGATAAAATGGAGATGTGAGAATTTATATATCTCAATCAAATTGATTCATTCAACTTGCGTTCTTTTCGTTTTTCAATGTATTATCAACATCTACTATCAATTTACAGATTACAACATAGATTAACACTCAATTTTGACTCCAAAATAAGCTATAATGTACATATTACCTAAAAGTTCAATTCTTCTTATTTAACACATTTAGACGAATTTGATTCCCCCAAAACCACTTATAGATGATATATAAAATATTATATATATCCATAAAAACATATTACCAATTCCTCATCAATTCAACCCACCAAAATAATTTACGATGAAGAACTCAAGAAAATAAAAACTTAAAAAACTAGAATTGGATTATCACCTCTTGATTCCTTCCTTATAAGTTTAGATGAAGATTAATTACTTGATTACTCTTCTTCCCCTTCTTTGATCCTCAGACTTTCGCTCTCAACTTCACAGAGAATTCTCTTTTCTCTTAATGTCTCTCTAAGTCTCCCTTTCTCTCTATTTTGCTAAACCACGTAAACAAAATAAATTGACGGCTTAACGTGGGTGTTACAAAGGTAAAAGGTCACAATGCCATGTTTGGCTAGAACCATTAACCTCCTTTTAATTTATTTTAATAATTCTCCTTATCACATGGTTCACAAATAACACACTTTATTTAAATAAATTACCTAACCAATATAACTCTAATTTCATTTATCAAATCATAATATCTCTAATTTAATTATTTAATTAAATTAGAATATTACCATTCCACTAGCGTAATAAAATACACACCGATTATAAAATCATTTAACATAAATTAAATCAATATTATCATACTTAAACAAACCATTCCCTAAGTATTATCATACTTAAACAACCTATTCCTCTAATCAATATATTATACATTCTTTAAAGTTGATTTGTGAAATCTTAAATTTTATAGTTGTTTGTTTTAAAAACAAATAAATCCAATGAAATTGATTTTTAGGATTTTAGTGATTGACTTAAAAATATTAAAATCTATTATATATACTAAATCACAAAGACATTACACCATATATTGACATATGTCCTTCTACAAATTCAACACATGTCCATCTTAAATAGTTTTAATTATGTCCCAATTATCTTAATTATATCATATCCTTTTTAAATTATGCAAAAATAATAACAAACCAATTATCTTAATTATATCATATTCTTTTTTAAATTATGGAAAAATAATAACAAACCAATTATCTTAATTATATCCTATCTTTTTTTTAAATTATGGATAAATAATAATAAACCAAGTAGAATTTAATCTCTTCAACAACCAATGAGCAAAATTTTATATGGATAAAACTTCCTAACTGAATTAGAGTTTGAAATAATGTTAATGATCACCTGACCTAATCCTCCATGCATATACATACATATATATACGTATATTAATCAGGTTAATTATTTATTCTCATAAGTGAATAAGAATCGTTAACGCTAAGTTTGGCCCACGCCATTCCAATCACGTAATTCACGCTACTGAAACCGCATGATAACAGATCACACGAAGCTTGATTACCGTGTAGTGGCACGGGATAACTTCCGGTGTGAGAATAAGTCTGCACTGATTCATGAGGTTTAACAATGGAGGCTTAAGTGTTTAGTGCTCAAAAGTGGGTATTACTCGTTAATTGTAACCTTGGCCCGATATTTATAGTACTCTCAACGCCTTAGCCTCCTTCTCCAGGAGTTGGAATAGGACTCTAAATATGGTAGTTACTATATTTGGGTCCAACACAATCTCCTTAAAAGGTGCAAGTGAAATCCCTTTCCAATACTACCTCTGCAGCTACCTTATTCAAATATGACCTGGTCTGTAGACTCTGCACGTAGGGAAGCCCAATGCACAGGCCCAACCCCCTGTGTCATACATTTTGATTCGACCTTCTACCAAGGAGCTCAAGGCTCGACTCTAACGCCACTTAATCGGGACCCCAGTCCAGAGGACTCGGGATGCACGAATTCCTTCAACACCACAAAAGGTCTCGGCCCATTGGACTTAGCACCACCTCCTAATCTGAAGCCTTCGACCCAGGTATAGGTCGGTAAAACGCTCCCGAACAACAACCATGGCTTCTTCTTCTTCTTCACGGTCAATTTTCCTCTTCTTTTCTGTTTTGTCTCTCTGTCTTTCTTCTACTTATGTCATTCACGTTTTGCACGATGAAAGAGCCATCACCATTGATGGTGAACGGAAACTAATATTGTTTGGTTCAATTCATTACCCGAGAACTAAAAAAATGAGAGCTATTATATACACACACATTATTACTTACAGGTTACAACTATATGCAGGAGTGTGAAACATAACCCAAAAGCGGGAGGAATTATGTATATTCATTTGTTTTTCTGTGTAAAATTCGCACAATAATATACTATTTTCCTATTATATTTTAATTTGTTAATTGTACGCACACATTTATTATTAAAAATTTGAATAATCCCGCCGCAACGCGAGAGTTTGTATCTAGTGTATATCTAAATTAAGGATATGAAGGAGCAGAATCAGGAGATCTCCTACGGAAGTGGTTGTGATCCATTACAAATGTTCTTATTGCAATATACTTGTCCGTCGCTAGTCCTCCCGCAAATGTTATCATCACAAGCAGTCTCAAAGTTTTTAGCGACAGACACCTTAGTGACGAACTGGCAATCACACATATATATATATATATATATCAGTGATTAATAGTCTGTCGCAAATTCTATTACAGATTTAGTTTTCAGTAATGGAATCCATCTATTTAAGGTGCGGGTGCAAGACATTCATAAAAAAAATCAAAATGATATCAACAATATATTATATATCTTTATACGGTGGTGGTCTGAGTAGCTTATGAAGAAAAAGAAAAATTTAGCGTCCCCATTTAAAAAAGAGGGTTTATAGAGCAGCTCATCTAATTCCAAATTAGGTTAAGAAAAAGAGTTTTTATTTTGTTATTATTTTATTTTTTGCTGAGTAACTTGCACTTACTATCTTCATTTTTAGGGTGACTCAATTTAATATATTAAATTAGGTTAAGTGAAGGACTTTATTTTATCAGAGAAACTCGAAGTCATTATCTTCAGGTACCTAGATATAGATTCCTGATAACTAATATTTATTCCGTATATATCATGTCGCTTCTTTATATTAGTGTACTAATTACAGCAGACTTGGTGCATACTAATTACAGTAGACAGCATCACTGTTCATGCTCATACATGTTAATTAGTTATTATTATAAATTAGACTACAAGAAACATTAATTATTTACATTATTTATATATATATGCTCAGGTCTTACTTACACAATATGAACTAATACATTAGTTCCGAAATATTACATCATTAATTATTTATTTAATTAATACAATATTATTTATTTATTCAACCTTACTAGTTTTACCATGCCCTTTATTTCTTACACCTGATCCTTCGAGTTCCTCGAACTTAGCTGTAAATATGGAATTTCATGCAAGAGTAAGCAATTAATTTGCTTAGCAAATACTCTCTCCGTCCCATGATAAGTCTGTATTACTATTATTTTAGGTAGTCTCATGTTAAATGTCAATTTTCCTTTAATAACCAAATTTTTACCCATATTTTCCTATTATACCCGTAGCATTAAATATATCATGCTTTTCTTATTCTAATTATCTCTCCACATTTAATGACATTATTATAGACAATTTTGTCATTTCATTCATCTTCTTAATATGCGAAAAAAATCCACCAGGACTTTTATCCTGGGACGGAGGGAGTATACTAGTTTAAAATAAAAAAAAATGACTGTCAGCAAATCAATATTTAAGGATTTAGAAAGAATTAATATTATCAACAATTCGAGAAAGTCAACAAAATCTTTGAACAAGATAATGCACATTAAATTTCTGAGTATGATTAAATTTTGGAATCTCAAATTTAATTAAATGTTCATAAGAAAAAATTCATTTTGAGGGTCACTGAGTGATCGTAAGTATCATGAACTCTTTACACAAATGTTTAATAGTCACAAAGACTGTGAACCTTTACTTGCTCAACAATCACGAAGACTGTGAACTATTATCTCCCAGAGTATTATTAGGTGATCAGCCTAATAATATGTACCCTCAATGTTACGCGTAACATTTAATCACATTGTATTTACACAGCGTGATAATGTCGATTACCTGACCATAACACAATACCCCTATTTTTTTAAGGTTGTTCATACTCAGTCATAACCTAAGAATCTGCACCAAAGTAATTTGGATTAGATTAACATATCACCAAAGAATAATAAACAGTTCAATAATTTGATAGAAACATGACAACTGAGTTTAGCCGAACAAATGACATAAACTCCTTTTATAGATGTATGGTCCAAGAAACTTTTCAAAAAAAAATTCAGTTTTATAATGATCAACGGAGTTCAAATGCACAAGAGTGCGAAAACTTCTGTTTGGGCATACTTTCCTCGAATGGGATATTTTTCGTCTCGGGATAGTAACCTACACCACCCTTATTTAATTAATTAATAGTTATCGTCAGTAAATATTACTTCTTCCGTTCTTTAATATAGGTCGTTTTAGAGTTGTGCACAAATATTAAGGAAATAATTGTATAGCATTAACTATAATATCAATTGTCTATTTTGCCCTTGTATTGGAAGAAGAGATTGTTATTTATTGGACAGAAAATAGTGAGAGAACCAAAGTTACATTTAATACTTGGGGTAATATTGGAAACTAAACTATTAATGCTTACTTGAAATTTTAAAACGACTTATAGTAAGAAACAAAAATATTTTTCTAAAACGACTTATATTAAAGAACGGAGGGAGTACAACAACGTTTTGGTATTTTTCGGATACTGTAAATTTATCCTCAAATATAACTTTACACCATTAAAATATCATTAGGGTAATTATTTATTACTCACATAGCCTCATATGTTCCTTTTTGATGAATTTTAGCTGATAAAATATTTTATTTATTTCCTGACTTTTCTTTAATTAATTTTCCGTACTATACTTTACTTTATCCATTAAATCGCTCTAACTATTTTATTATTTTTCGTCCTTTTGGCCCTACCTAGTTATAATCTAGTTAGTTTCTGATTTTTCCAAATTTTTTCCAGCTTCGATACTATTTATTTTAAGCCCATTTCTATCCAAATTTGTGAAATTCTTTAAAATTTGAAATCAAGTCCAAAAATTATGAATTTTGGACAGTATCTTTACCACATCAAATTACACGTTTTTTTTTTAAAATTTCATCTCCAACTGAGTTGCAGAACTCAAGTGATAACTATTTTAATTTTAAAATTTCTGATTTTATTTTCGTCATAACTCTTCATTACAAGTCTGTTTATTTTCATTCTTGAGCCAAAATACAATTTATACTTCCAGGTTTCATTACCCAGAAGCCTTTTCTAAAACTAGGTCACTGTACGTCCCGAACACCCTTTTCTAAAACTAGGTCAGGGAGTTGTATAGTCTGCTTAATGTTTTACTAGAAAATTCACAAAAATAATTTACAAGGAATTTTGATCTGAAATCAGTGCAAGATTTTAGTTAACTTATAGATCTATCTTCTACAACAAAAATTTGAAACACAGTAAAAGTACCATTCGTTACAAAATCAACATCTGCTTTAAGGTTTTAACCCTATATGCTGAAAATTTCATAACTTATTTAATTTTTCTATTTTCTTGTTTTTTTGCAAGATCTTTGATTTCTTTTGCCATGGTTCATGTTATCATACTTCAACATGTTATTATCTACCCTTAGTATGAACAAATTCATATACACATATTTACTTCATAAATTATTTATGAAAGTTATTTTAGGGTTTGCTTTACTAGTTTGGGTTTCTTTCTTGTTTTTATTTGTTATTTCAATTTTTTCTCCACGATCCATGGTATTACAACATATATATGTTCAACATGATCTCAAGTATACATAAAGTCTAATTATTTTAATCAAAAAAAGATTTTTAAGCTTTAAAAAGTTAGGGCCTAGTTGTGTGTGCGCGCTTTTCCTTGGCTTGATCTGCTCCTTCCTTTTAGTGGCTGATTTTTCTCACTTTTCTGTCCTCCATCTTGATGTTGCCAAGCTCTCTCTCTCTTGGCTTTTGTTTTGCTTTGGTAAAGTGGAGTGAACGAACCGACTTTAGCGACCAACAAACTGTCGCTAAAGCAAGTGTTTACTATAAGTATTATTCCAGCAAACGCATCTTACACTGTTAATCTAGATATCCAATGGCCCAAAAAGATTTTTATTTTTTTTACTGGCCGCATGTAGGAGTAGCGGTCAGATAAATTTTTTTTTACTGGCCACAGGAGGGAATAACGACCAAAAGAAATATCTAAAATACCCTCACCTTAGTAAATCTTATTTCTTTCTTTCTATAATTTATTTCTTATCAACTATATACAATTTATTTCTTTCTATAAATAATTTTTATAAATAATAAAAATTTCTTAAAAAATAATTTATAAATCATTTTTAATGTATTTTTATAAATAAGTTTTTATTTAATAAAATACATTGAATATAAATACATTGAATAATTATTAAAATATAAATACATTAAAAATAATTACTTAAGAAATTATTCATACAAATAAATACATTGAATAGATTATATATAGTTGATAATGTTATTTTGTATTACCTAAGAAATTATTTATACAAATATTTTATACATTGAAACTATTTAAATCTAACTAAGGTGGAGTATTTTAGATATTTCTCCTGCCCTCTACTCTCTCTTGTGTCCAGCAAAAAAAAATTCCCTAGTCACTACTCTTACCTACGGTCAGTAATAAAAAAAAATCTTTTTCGGCCATTGAATATCTGGATTAACAGTATACAATGTGTTTGCTAGAATAATGCCTATAACAAACGCTTACTATGGAGCAGTCCCCTATATATATATATATATATATATATATATATATATATATATATAACACATGTGCATTTATGTACACATGTGATTTATACATGTATACAATCTTAGATTAATTGTAAGCATACTTGTATTATTTTTATGCATGTATACTTCTGTTAGTTGTATATATTTAGGAAATTGTTAAATTCACAACAAAAATTGTTATTTACACAACAAAAGTGTCGCTATAGATCTTATAGCGACGGTTTTCACTGTCGCTATACACCTATAACGACTTTTGTTATGGAAATAACAAAAAGTGTTGTGGATTTAACAATTCCATATATTTAAGGGCAAAAAGCACATTTATTCCATTGTGTTCGTCGAGTTCTAAGCATTGAGTCACTGAACTTTAAAAAATGCAATTAGCTCATTAAACTTTTTTAAAAATTCTTAATTGGATCATTCCGTCAAATTTAGCAGATGTTTGTTTATTTATTACTTACATGCCATTAAAAAAAAGAAATTCAAGAAAATGACGTGAAAACTCAAACAAGCGTGGCTATAATATGCAAATGCTAAAAATTAGTTGGAAATATTTATAATATGTATAATATTAAAATAATAAAAAAAGTTAAAATATGTATAAACTTAAAATAATAAGATAAAAACAAATTTCCACTCCAGGTAAACATCTTTTTCTCAGCCAATCCAAACAAAATCATCACTCCCTGTAATCTTCTCATAGCATACATACATAAGTTTGGGGTTCTTCTTCACAGCCGATCAAAAAAAATCATCACACCCTATAATCTTCTCATATCATACGTACATAAGTTTAGAAAAGCTGAAATTTAAAGCAAGAATGACTTCGTCATCTAAGATTTTTGGTCGCACATACACAACTTTAATGGCCACTGCGAAGAGCCTCGCCGACACTCCCACATCCATCGTTGTCAGCGCTACACCCACAACCACCATTGCCGCCAAGGCTACAACCAAAACAAAAAAGCCTCTCGCACCATAATACCTGTAGGAATATTGAAATTCCAATAGATCTCCCCTGCTCTAGGAGAATTTATGGGCACCTCTGAAACCTCTCGCACCGATGCCGTTAAGAAAATATGAGAACACATCAAGCTCATCTGCTGCTACTCCTAGATCTGAGAATTTTTGGACTTGTGGGTTTTTGTTTTTGAAAATCTGATGAGATTTAGAAAATTAGAATGAGGTTTTGAAATTAACACTATAAACTTAGCCCGTGTGCTTAACTTCATAGAAGTGAATTCACCCATATTTTCTGATGGAATCAAATAAGTGGTTTGAATTGATTTTATGGGTTGAAGATGAAGAAGACAAAATTTTATGGGTTGAAGATGAATAAGAGGAATGAGAGAAAAATCCACGTTGGAAGCCATATCAGCATTTAATTGTTTTTTATGTTTTTTTAAGCCAAGTATGAAAATAGAAGTTAGGATTTAACGTCCGTCTAATTTTTGGACGGAATGACCCAATTAAAAAATTTTAAAAAGTTCAGTGGGTTAATTATATTTTTTTGAAGTACAGTGACTCAAAGCTTACAACTCGACAAACATAGTGGAGTAAAAGTGCTTTTTGCCTATATATAAGTATACTTGAATTAATTTTATGTATGTATACTTGTATTTTATTTGGTATGGTTAAGTGATTTTTAAAGTGTTACATTTTTCAGTTACTTCCTCTTTCTTAAACTTACTCAAAAAATATATATATTTATATACATCTTACACATATTTTTTAATAATAAAAAAATTAATTTAAACTTCAATAATAATTGTATTTATATTCACAAAATTTATTACAAGAATTTTTTTTGATATATTACATAACATGCTTTCGCCTATTACAAAACATTCTCCCATATGCTACTAACCAAGGATATGGATATATGAAGATATATGAGGTTAAGTTAGTGCTTTCACAATTTGGTTTGTGACATTAATCTTATCAAACTTTCACCAAAAAAATATATTATAACTAGAATATAAATATACACATTCTTATATATATATATATATATATATATATAATGGTGTAAATGAAATCGAAGCGAACATAGAGCTATTCGATTTCGACTCGAAATGATAAATTCGTACTCGAATTTGACTCGAATTCGAATTATATTTGAAAAATTCTACTCAGATTCGACTTGACTCAAATATTTATTATTCGAATTCTATTTGACTCGGATCAAATTATATTCAAACTACTCGCGAAAATTCAAGCTCGAATTCGAGTCTCCATATAATAACTAGTTTTATAATAAATATAATTACAAACTGAATTTGTTATTTTACTTAAAAATGAAAAAATATATTTACTATTACACTTTACAAATAAAAAAATCACAATTAAAATTTAAAACAAAACAAAATAATATTAATTAATTATTCTAATTTGATTTAAATTTGTATATATTATAAGGGAATGTATATCAATCGAATATGTATCGAATTAGAATTCGAGTATTTTGAATCTTAAACGAATCGAGTATAACTTTGCTCAGATTATATACATATTTTTATTTGAACTATTTTTAATGCTCAATTTTGGATCATATCATTAACGAATTCGAGTTACGCTCGTATTTTTTTGAGTCGAGCTCAAATCGAATTCGAACTGTTTGCTCGCTTCAATCTTATATATATATATATATATATATATATATATATATATATATATATATATATATATATATTTCCGAATCTTAAGCTCACTCATATCATTCACTGAGCTCTCACCCCTTTATCAACGGATTCGACGATTTATTCTATTATATAACCGCCGCTCATACTTTTAACGACACTATATGTTGTCCGTCACTAAAAGTATAAATGACGGTTGTATAATAGAGGCACCTTCAAGTCCGGTCCGTCGCTAAAAAAGGGGTGAGCTCGTGTAAGTGGATAATGATTGAGCTTAAGATCCGCACTATATATATATATAATGGATCAGTCCGGAGTGGGACCGATCAAAACGGACCTTTTTTTTTTTGCTTTTTTTTAAAAACAACTAATAAAAATATTTAATATTTTATGGAACTGAAATTTTTTCATAATACAATGTTTTGGGCGTATTTTGAATACCTATACCAAAAAGTTGTGGTGGTATGCTGCGCATCACATCGTATATACATGTTTTTTGTTATACGCATAAAAACACTGTATTATGAAAAAATTTCAATTCCATAATTTTTTTTTTTAGTTGTTTTAAAAAAAAAAGCAAAAAAAAGGGTTCGATTTTGGTCCTGTCCGGAGTCCTGACCGATTAAACCTCTCTCTTTATATATATATATATGGGATCCTTCCATGGCGGTAAGTTCTTTATGGAATCATGCAGTAACACCTCCTTTTTGGACCGTTAATCAACTTATTGGAAGGCTGAGATTGGGATATATTAATACCAAGCCGTGACAAGTTCTACCGGTTTCTATTTAAATAAGAGGGGCCCACATTTTAACATATTGTCAGTATAGTTAAACAAAATGAATATTTAATATTAAAATATTATTTAAAGTGCATAAGTTTGCATTTCTACTTACTTTTTTTTTACGCATTGATGCTTTATCAGTTTTTAATCAAATATAAAGAGATTGCACAAAATATTAAAATATTAAAATATTTAAAATATTCCTACTTAGCATAACTTGTAAACTTACTTACTTTTTTTTTTTTTTAACACATTCATGCTTTATCACTTTTTAATCAAATATAAAGAGATTGCACAAGATTTATTTTGACTTACAAATATAATGTTAAAAATAAATATTATTAATATAAAAATAAATATAATTATATTATAAATAAATAAATATTAATATTATTTTTAATATTAATATATTAAAAATAAATATAATAAATATATAATTATGCAAGATATATAATTATATTATTAATAATTATGCAAGATGTAATAAAGATGTAAATATTATTAATATAAAAATAAATATAATTATATTACATCTTTATATAAATAAATATAATTATATTACATCTTTATATAAATATGTAAAGATGTAATGTAAAGATGTAATATAAAGATGTAATATAATTATATTACATCTTTATATAAAGATGTAATGTAATTATATTTATTTATATAAAGATGTAATATAATTATATTTATTTTTATATTAATAATATTTACATCTTTATTACATCTTGCATAATTATTAATAATATAATTATATATCTTGCATAATTATTAATAATATAATTATATATATATAGGGAGGGAGGGAGGGAGGGAGGGAGTGGGGGAGAGAGAGAGACGGAGGGAGATAGCATTTGAAGTATAGGAATCAAAAAATGACTTGGCTATCTTTCCTCTTTCATTTCGAACTTGCCAAGATTTTCCAAATGTAGAAAGAAAAAGAAAAGAAAAAACTTCTCAAATCAAACATAAATATCTCTCTTATCCAAACAAGGAATTTCTTCATCATTCATCCAAACAAAAGAATTTATTCATTCATCCAAACAAGGAATTTCTTTCTCCCCGCTGCTATGCGTGACAGGCTGACAGGGCACTCTCATTCATTCTTACACTGAAACGGCGGAGTTGACAAGAATACCTAATTACATATATCTCTCATTCTTACGCACCAAGACAGCTAATTTCATAGCCCAGAACTTAAATTGTGCTGCTTTATCAGATGATGAAGAGAATCAAGGAAAACCCCGATTCAGAATCAGCAAGTTCTGATGATTTTGGTAAGCCCACTGATTTACCCCCAACTACTATTGCAAATCTTCCAACTGAAATCATCTTAGCTATAATCGTCCGATTACCTGTTGAATTCATAGTGATATGTATGAGTGTTTGCAAGGATTGGTACAATTTCATCAAAAATCCCAATTTCATTAACTCCCATCTCGAATACTCCTATTTTCACAAGTCCATGTCTGATGCTTACATTCTCTATCTTCACGAAAGGAAATTCTCCCTATTTTCTTGTGTAACTTTGGATTTAGCTTTAGAAATTGAATTCCCATTTCAGAAATTTGCTGAGCCTTGTGGGTATTCTAGGTTTTTCACATTTGTTGGCTCTGTTCATGGGTTAGTTTGTATGTTTGACTCTTATTATTTTGATGACCAACCCATTTACTTAATCAATCCTTCCATTAGAAAATGGAGGGCTCTGCATTCCTCTGGGATTGCCCATCGGACTATTTCGATTACAAGTAAAGTAGTTCTTGGATTTGGGTATCACCAGGAGAGTGATGATTATAAGATTGTTAGGTTTCTTGAGAGGGAGAAAGATCTAGATCAAATATTTATAGAATCAGATGTTGAGGTGTACTCGTTTCGCACGAATTCGTGGGAAGAGATTGAGGTGCTTGAATTCCCTTGGTTTGTAATAAGTGAGGTGTCATCGGCGTTGGTTAATGAATGCCTCCATTGGGTTGCAATTAATTGGGATACAAGAAAGTATGTTATCTTGTCATTTCATGTCGGAGAGGAGGAGCTGGAAGAGATAAGGATTCCTGAATTTGGAAGTCCTCCTAATGAACCTGACTTAGTGGTTGGTATTCTTAAAGAGTCCCTTTGCCTTTGTACGTATAATGGTAATGAGCATTGTTACGTATGGACGATGAAAGAATATGGAGTTGCTGAGTCCTGGACATTGCTAATTAAAATTGTGATTCGAGAAAAAGTTAGAAGGTGCGTATGTTTTACTGATTATGATCAAATTTTAATGGAAGATGGTGATGGGGATATGCTTTTGTATGATGTCGACAATGATGTCTATGCCTATCTGAAAGCCCCCAGGGATCGGATACAATTTTCCAGCTACATGGAGAGCCTTGTTTTACTTGAGGAGAAAAATGAAATATTAATGCAACCTGCCTTCTTTAATGAATGTGCTTTTGAGGATAACAGTTATTCAACCGAAGAAGTGAGTGATTGCAGTCTCAGTAGTGAGAGCCTTGATTCAGTCGAGGAGGAAAATGAAATATTGGAGGAAGAGCAGCCTTCCAAAGAACTTACTGATGAAGAAGACAATAGTGAGTGCAGTATTGAAAGTGGTAAGACTAGCTGAAGTATTGGAAGAGCAGGTACATAATTTTCTTTATTTCTAAAGCTTTAAATTTTACATTGGAACCATTACTTTCTGACCAGTTTATTGATTTGTAATGAGTGGAACTTATATTCTTACCCTTTCGATTAACCTTTTATTCTTTTTCCTATTCATAACATAGTCATTAATCATTTAGGCACATTTATATTGGATTTATTAATCCCTAGTTTTAGCAGAATATTCAATATTAATTCCATAGACAATCCATGCATTTACTCTATGCACGTCAAAGACTATAGAATGTCATAATTCTCCTGTCTTGTTAAAAGAAAGATGGGACCATAGGTTGCCACAATGGAAAATATGAAGAGTTTGGGTTTAAATAGCTTTGCTAATTAAGTGCATTCTCGCAATATCCCTGGTTACCGGAAAATTGGACATATATAATTTGCAGCAAGTGCTAGGTGTTGTATGATTGGAAAACATAAAACTGATACGAAATTAAAGATCTAATGATTAAAAAAGGTAGTTGAAATTAAAAGGGTAGTATAACATAAAATACATGCTCATTGATGATATTCTTGCATTATAACTGCAGAAATCAAATAAGTACCTAATTAATTCTCTCGTCCATTTGTAGCTTGAATATATACTTGCTTTTTAAATTTTCAATCTATTCATTTGTTTAGAGTTTTATCAATGTGAATCTCTTGTTCTAATTAATCTGTTGAAATGCTTGGAAGGGATGCTCATGGCTGCATTATTATGACTTCAGTTCTCAAGGTACAATATATACTTACCTATCTACAAAACATAAAAAGTGATATACTTGTTTGTTGAGGAGGACATAAATGTTTCTCTTTTTTTGGAACATTTCGCTAGTATTTGATAGTAATCAATTATTTTTTTTGTTAGATCAGGTGTCCCTCTTTTGAAATCTTTGCAATTATTAATGTCTAGCTACTTGGAAGAATGTTGATTATGAAGCAGGATTCTCCATTACACCAGCGGCGAATTTCTCTTACTGCATGACTTGTGTAATTTAAATATCTATTATTATATTTATAACTGTTTATGACTTCATGTTTGTAGAACCAAGTAACTTATGTCGTATGCTGGATGTTATGTTGTACTATCTATTTTGTTGAATGTTTTTATGATACATGCAAGCGTTTGTTAGAATAATTTATCGAGTGGTCAAGACGTGATTTCACAACGTGTGTTTTTTTTATTATCTCATTGTTGAAGTTAATTGGAGTATTTCAAATGTAAACGTGTGTTTTTTATTATTGTTTTTTTTTTAATATGATAATATTGAAATAATTTATCATCATATATAATAATATTATTTCCTAATCAATTAAAATTATTTGCTCGAAGTGGAGGGTAAATTTGGTTGCATAATTCTCATCTTAGATATTATGTTGATGATTGATTAACAAGAAATTTTTGAGCAACGGTATATGTGCTTAAATTTTATCACAAATAATTAGTGATACAATAAAATTGGTCGTAACGAATTGTGTAGATAAAAGTATGGCTAAAAATAATTTTTCTGTTGTTAAATATATATTGGAAAATATTAAATGATAGTGTAATGGAGGATATCCTAATACATAAAATCTTATCAACAAGTTTGGTTCTATATATTTAGAAGTGTGTATATTTAAGAGAGTCGTGTTTTTTAACGTAAGTAACTATGAGATTCTTCCGGTTTTCATAAGTTAATCAAAGTTCTCACTTCTGTTAATAGTTTCATATATATATATATATATATGCATCATGTCTATATGATTGATTACAGTGGATCTAGTTGCAATTGTTTGTGGGAAGGAGAGGGAGCTTACTTTTTTTTTTATTTTCCATCTTCGACAAAAATTATTTACCGTGCGAACACACGTGATATTTCCTCCTATATCAGGAAATTATCAATCCTAAATGGAGCCAGATAAAAATACATGAAGAATTCTGTAATGATCGAGAATGAATCATCCTTGTAATAAGGGTTATTAATATTTATTAAATAAAAATAAATATTTTTATGAAAATGTTTGTGTTTTGTGTGGTTAAAGGTTAATTTTTAACCTAGATTACGTGTTATGTGCTTATGAATGTGCGTTGGAATTTTTCGACGAAATAAAAATTATCCGAGCAAAACGCTAAATCACTATTCATTAAACGCAGAAAACGTTTTTTCGTTTTTTAAACTTTTTGAATTACGGCAGTGTTTATTTGGAAAAAGAAGGCTTAATCTCCAATAAAAATATTTTTATCGGAAAAGACGTAAAAACAATATTCAAGCTAAAAACGTAATTTTATGTTTTCGATTTTAACATAGCGTTTGTTCGGAAAATGGAGATGGAAAGCGAAATCGAAATTTTGATATGAGAAAGTCAATATTTTGACTAAATGTAAAAGTCATAAAAGCTAACTAAATAGAAACTAGAATAATAATAATAAGTTTGAAAGTAACTAAGCTAATTTGAGCCTAGGGTTTAAAATGGCTTGACTAGGGTTCGGAATGGTTTGGTTAGGGTTGAGTCAAGAGTTGAAGCCTAGGAATAGAATGACTTGACTTAGGGTTGAGCCAACAGCCAAGCTTAGGGTTGAGCTAACAGCCAAGCTTAGGGTTAAAATCTAATGCTTGGAGTCAAAGTAAATGTAGGACATATGTCGCTTGTTAGAGGACTTGATGGTCAGGTGTCTTGCTAACAAATTTAAACATAAGGTTAAATGAACTTGGAAATGTGAAGATAAGTTTAAGGGCTAGGTGTCACTTGCTAAAGAAGATGATAACCATGTGTCATTGGATAGCAAATTCAAACAAGTGGTTAATTGAACATAGAAAAGGTGAGGGTGAGAGAGATGAGCTGGCATGGAAGGAGAGGGGAGAGGGAGAGGGGAGAGGGAGAGGGGGGGGGCAAGTGGGTTTGTTACTTACCATAAATGGTAAGTTTTTATCCAAATGAAGCAAGCATTTAATGCTTTGTTCCCTCCAATCAATTAAATTTGCTAAACAAGCCCTTAAGTTGTCTAGCTTTAGTTAGGTTTAATTCAAGTTAAGTAAGCTAACTCAAGCTTGGTTGAGTGATACAATTAATCAACCAACACTTCAACCATTTCATTTCATTTCTTTCATCCTTAATTCCTAAGACTAGTAAGAAAAGAGAGAGAAAAGAAAAGAAAGAAAGATAGAGAGAGCTTGGATTCGGTTGAACAAGAGGAAGAGAAGGATAAGAAAACTTTGATTGTTATCATCTAGCCAATATCAAGAAGAAGAAGAGTAGGAAAAGTAAGACCCCTAACTACTTCTTCCTTTTCATTTTTCTTTTAAAAGCTTTATAGCTTGATGGGAAGTGTTTTGTTAGTGGATGTATTTTTAATGAAAGATCATGAAAGGATCTTGGAGTAATAAAGATATATATAATATGTTAAACTACTTGTTAAATTGCATGAAAAGTGGAACCAAAAATAAAAATACAAGCATATGCGTAAAGGAATGAAAGAACGGACTAATAGTGGACTAGGGACTGTTTTGGAACGGTTTTTGTGTAGGTTTCCAAATGAAAAAAAAAATAAGTTCTAGAGTGTTGTGTTATGCTCCTAGGAGTTACGAACACCGCCCAATTGGAATAGAAGATAAAGCTTGTGTAACGAAGTCATGACGAATTGTTTTGTAAAACTAGTAATTAAAAGCTAAAAACAACTAGTGTGAACCCTGACTTTCGGCATAATTTTTGTTCCGATTGACTCGCTGGAAATTTTTTCTATTTTGGGGGTTATGTAGTACGTTAAATAAGGAGTCCATAGATGTAAGAATAACCTCATTCCGAGTCCGAAAGTGGGAGTTATGCCCTTCGAAAAGAGACTAGTCAAATCTGCCAAAAAATAAAAAAGTTAATTAGTCGTCAAGAGATTTTTGGGAACACTATTTTGGCCTGAATATGGGTCTTGAAAAAATTTCGCCCGAGGAAATTTATAGTAGATGTTATAAGGAAGAAAATGACACGAGAACGGACTAATTTCGACTTATAACGAATAATTTATGGGGCACGGAAGGAGGGGGTTAGAACAGTCAATTAAAGACATGTTGTGCAACGCAGCGCAACGTGGTGCATATCGAAGCATGTTGAAGAACGCTAAGCGACGTAGTGCACATCAAGCCGTGTTGGGTGACGTTGAGTGGCATCGTGTGTGTCGGGCGTGTCACGAGCATGTAGTCGTATTGTGTCGCAACGACATATAATATTTTTGACAATTGTTCTAAAATATCCCAACTTGAAAATAAAAATAATAAATATTATAAATTAAATATTAATGGATATAAACCATCATGAGGAGTCGTTAAGAGGGTTGTGGTATTCCCAAACGCTACAACGCCGTAAGACGTTTTTAAAGAAAATTGTAGCGCTAATTAAATTATAAAACCCGAACAATATAAAATGAGTAATAATGCGATATAGTTTTTATGCGACTAATTGGCATATTATTGTTAATTAAATGTGTAGGATAATTGAAGAGCATTTTTATAGTAATTAATAAAGAACACTTCAGACATATTCTTAAACTCTTTCATGAGTTTTATTTCCACAAATTATATTATTGTGCGAGCTTTTCAGATTCGATTACAGATTGTATTAAAATATTAATTTACACAATATTTATCTATTGTGTGAAATCTAAACTTATGCAATAGATTTTATAATTGCACAAGTTATCCAGTATGCTAAAACTTCATTCTTATTTAAAGATTTAAAGTTCGATATTTTATTATGAATTATTATAAAATGATGTCAATACCTTGTTGTTTCAGCTAGACACATGTGATATGAATTTGTTAAATTCTTAACTGACATCTAAACCAAATTAAATTGGTATGGACTCTAACTCAAGCCTGAGATGAACAACCCAATTATTAGAGAAATTTTTGGTTCGAATTTCGGCTGGCCTTTGCGGTGTAAATGTAAACCCAAATAGTCGTTTAAAAGAATAGGTTGTGCACAACATAAGTACAATAAGCTGATCCCCTAACGTACTTAGAAAATGACGGTTACAGATGAATTTTTGTTAAACCTTTTATGAAAAAGAAAATATTCAAGGTCTTTTGGTCGCTTAGTATATAGTTTCAAGAATGTTAAATAAAAATGAATTTATTATTATTATTCCTATTTATTTTAGATAGTTTCACAACTATTGTTCAGTTGTCGAAATGAAAATATGATTCTTTATTTTGTTGTTATTCAACTGTCATATTTGTTGAGCTTGTAAGCTCATTCTTGTTTTATATAAAAATGTTTTCAACTAAGCTCAACGGGACGAAAGTTAGGGTAAGAAAGACAAAGGAAAAGGAAATATTTTTGAATAAAAGACTCTAAGTAATAGTTTATGTTATGAACATTATTTATTAAGTGGACTGATGTAATAATTATTATATTATGATACTTCCAAACTTGTAAAGGTCTTAGAACCTGGGAAGTTAGATTAATATAGTCTGGAATAATTTAGTAATTATCTTTCTGTTTTTATGATTATGCCTAGTTGATAGTGTGACGACCCAGAAATTTTGCTTAATTTATGAAGTAAGTATAATCAAGGATTTAGGTCACAATGTAAATAAGGAATTTTTTTTATAATATTTTGTGACTTATGTGAAATATGTATGTGATTAAATAAATAAATATGTTATGTATATATACTTATTTATTATATAAAGAAAAATTAAGTAGAAAGGTACATAACCTAATTATACATTAGGTATGATAATTAAATAATCTAAGGGTTATGATATTGAAGAATTTTAGTATTTAAAATATATACTAACCTAAGAGATTAATTTTATTATCTCAACTTATTATTTATTTTAAACCTAATTAAAACATGTCTAATTGGGTTATAAAATTAAATGTACATGAATAATTATTTAAATTCCAAATGAGTGGAATAGAAACCCTAATTAAATGATTAGGATAAAATAAAAATTAAAGTATTGGACTATGGTTAATTACATGGCCCAAGCATTTTATTAGAATGCCCAAACCATTTAAAAGAAAGTCCAATTTTTAAGGGACTTTTATGTCATTTGATTAAAGCAAATTTAGTAATTAAAAATAAACCAAAAATGGGGGATAAAGGAGGGAGTATACCCAGCTATTACAGGAAGAAAAAGAAGAGACCACATGTTGGTTTATTTGGTCAAAAGTTGTTCACCAACTACACTTAGGTGTCACTAAATTATTTGTCCATCTTATTTCTCCAAAATTACAAGTAAAGGAAAAGATAAAAGGGGGAAGAGTTGGGAGATTAAGTATAGATATACATATTGTGACGCCCCCAAAATAGGTATACATCACCCATCTTGAATCGCCAAATACATGGTATATAATTCAAATACAAACTTAATTATACAACATGAGCTGTGAGTTTTAATACAAATATTGTCTTCTAAACAGTATTCAAACTCAAAATACAACAAAACATAATCTGAGAGTTTTAACACGAATATTGTCATCTAGACAATATCCACACTCAAATTCAATCTTATTACATTTATAATCACACTATTTCATAGAATAATGAGGACTACTAATGCTATCATCTGGACTGTCACTCCGTTCCCCGACTAGCCCCTGCTACGTTCTCATTTCCTGAAGAGAACAATGAAAGCAAAAAGGGTGAGCTCAACTAGCCCAGTAAAAAATATTATGACTAAGATAATGCAGAATAAATTATCGTTAGCCTTCAATAGTGTTAAACTGATATAATATAACAACCATCAAGTTTAACTATAGCGGAACAAACAATCCATTAAAAGAGTTAAGTAGAGAATAAAATCTATTATCTTCTATGATTTAAAAGGTTTTTCATCACTTTTATCGCTGAGACTCAGCTTAATAAATAATCCACATCATCAAATCATCCCCGCACTATGTGCCAAGGATATTCTTTAAGATCACGACTCACTTAATTATTCATGCACTACGCGCCAAAGATAATCGTGTTTTCATCAACTATCCCGATCATGCCATAAAATAATTCATCTTTGCACCTTTGGTCAAGAGAATTCATAGCCATAATCATACCAAAAACTGTCCATCAATGCACTACGGGCCAATGAGGACTTTTTTCACATCATTTATAATATTACGGTCATGATTATACCGAATATTCCCTGGTCATAATCATACCAAGTCCATCTATGCACTACAGGCCACAGATGACTTTCAACATAATATAAACATGAGGATGATGACAATGACATAATAATTCAATAAAACAAGTTCAAGAATTAATTTATCCAGGAACCAATAACGTCCAAATTATCAACATGATACTGCTTTGTGGAGTAAAAATTCAAGAATGCTCAGAAGAATATTTCCATGAAAAGATACTGGATGAAGCGCAAATATCAAAGATATTCCACTAATTTTATGGAGTATCATAGAATATATGAAACTGCAATGGATTTTCACCCGCCATGCGGTAATCCACGTAGACAGCTCATTTCCACAATTTAATAAGAAATGAATACGAAGGGTCATTCACCATGCATGTGGCAATCCACATGACAAAGTTATTCCAATGTAATAATAAAAAATGAAATAATAGAAGAAATTCACCATGCACGCGATAAACCACACGCATAAAAGTTATTCCAACATAATAATAAATAATGGAACCAGTCACGCAGAAACGCACGCATGTGATATTCCAAATGTAATAATAAATAACGGAATTCAGTCATGCAGAACGCATGACAAGATATTCCAATGTAATAATAAAGAATGGAATAATGTAAGAATTTTACCATGTATGCGGTATTTGACAGACAAGTTATTCCAACATAATAATAAAGAATGGAATAATGTAAGAATTTCACCAAGTATAGGTAGATTGCATGATACAAAGTTATTCCGTAAGAATAATAAAGAATGGAATAATGAAGTTCTCTTCATGAATACGAAAGAAATAATACCTTTACGAGTACAACAAATAATATCCCTTACCATAAAAAGAAGAGTATTTACGGTAGTAGGCGGGGATATACTTGAAGAAAACTTGCACTACTATTTCAAAGCTTTCTTAAACTCTAAAGAAATACGCTTCAAGATTATAGAAGAAGAATTTCTCTCTAGAGTTTCAATTGAATTCAGTAAGAAATAATGAAGGAATGAGCTTCTATTTATAGGAGAATGGATTGAATAAGAATTAATTTATGAACTATCAGTCCAGATTGATTTACTTTTTAAACAGACGATCCATATTGATTTACTCTGCATAACACTATGCTAAGCACTATGCAACACTATGCATAATAAAATATAATATATTCTAATTATTGTCTAATAATAAAACAAATAACTTTATAAAAGTATTCTATTTTATATAAAAAGATTTCACTACAAAAAAACTACTACTATACATAATGTAATATACTATATTCTATTTATAGTCTAATAAAACAAATAACTTTATAAAAGTATTTGCATTTTATATAAAAAGATTTTACTATGCAAAATACTACGATAATAGAATATAATATATTCTAATTATTATCTAATAAAACAAATAACTTTATAAAAGTATTTAGTTTTATATAAAAAGCTTTTTCTGCTTTTATTACATTAATAATACTAATAAAATAAAATTTATATATATATATATATATATATAAAACTTTTGTGACTTCATAAAAAGACACCTAAATATATTTAACAACATTTATCATCATTATTATAATTCACAATATTAATCGAATAGTGTCATTCCTAAGAAAGAGGGCTTTCCAATAAGGATTTCTCCTATCATCGCCGCAATTAGGTGACCAAACCTCTCCTCGATGTAACTTCTAGACATCGTTAATATTACAAATAATAATATTAATAACTTCGTCGTCTCAATTATTGATTTAATAATATATAAAATATTGACAATAATTGAATCAAATAACGTGAGATACTACGCAAAGAATTATCGTAGTAATAATTGAACAAAACCGAAAGTGACTTCTCACGTAAGCATCAATAATCAATACTGTATGCTACTATGCAACCACGCCAGACATCGTACTTTTACTAACAAAGTAGTTCAACAGCTTTTAACAGTAAAACTTCAATCGTTATTTTCATAAAAATATTTTTGTCATTTTCTCAATCCGATAATAATTAGTTGTGGGGTCCACTAATGATTGTAAAATCGTCGTATGGATATTCCGACAAAAAAGAATATTTCCCACCAATCGAATATTATACAACAACTTGCATACTTTTCAAAATTTATAAATACTACCCACAACTATAACATTATCTCAAATTCACACCATAATATTCAAAAAAATATTTCGGAGAAAATTAAATCTTTATTCATATAATCTGGGGTCTCACAATCTCCCCTTCTTATGAAATTTTGCCCTCGAAATTTACGTGACGCACTCTCGGTATCTCAAGAGGTGAGGATACATCGACTTCATTTTGATTCTAATTTTGAGGTATAACCTTCGAGTGTTGAATACGATCATTCTTATCCAAGATTTTAATACGTATCTCCTCATACGTTAAATCTTCTGCTATATCGTTTAGTTCTAATTTAATAATGTGGTTCGGGTAGTCCACATATTTACGTATTTCGATACGTAAAAAAATGTTCTGAACACGCAACAACTTGGCGGTAAAACGAGTCTATAGGTCACAGTTCCTACTTCATCGAGGATTTCAAATGGGCCAATTAAATCGAGGGTTGAGATTTCCTCTCTTCGTCGATTCTTGCTTCTAGAATAACGCCTCTTGAACCTTCTTCTTCACATTCATTAGCTCCGTGTGTAGCTTGAGACGGCTTTAACTTTATCGATTAAAGTCGATTCTACTCAGATATTCGTTATCTTCACGTGGGTTCGTAGATATTTGCACGTATAATCAATGGATACGATGTTTCTACTCAACGCATAGCGTTAGCTACTATGTTCGTTCGCTTTTTTATGATGGTATTGAATGGTACGATCGTAATATTCAACAGCTCGAGCAAACGTCTTTGGCGCGTTATACGTTCGTTTTGGTTGAAGAATATTTAAGGGTTGAAGAAATGGGTTTTGTACTGGGGTCAATACAAAATTCGATTTCACGCTTTGGGGTAGGCCAAGAAGTCTTCAGAAATACGTCAAGAAATTTATTAACGATAAAAATATCATTCAAAACTGTGACCCTCATCCAAGACTTGGATAGTACGTCACATTGATACCTATCAACTTATCATCATTCATTCACGACGTCGCCTCTGTAAAGTCGGCGCTTCGTGTATTCCACACAAGGAAGTCAACAACGAAAGGATCGGGGCTCTTTACTTATGGCTTGATATGACAATGATTGACTTTAGTGATTTGGTTGCTTAAATTCGTATAACAGGTTGGTTAGGAATATGAAAGCTAACCACCTTACAAAAATAATTAATTTTAGCATGATAAGTAGTTAACCAGTCGATTCCTAAAATCACATCAAAGGCAAGTATTTTAAAAGAGATAAGATCGACAGGTAACGTGAAAGTGTCGATTTGAATCAACAAGATTTATAAATAGTGGAGGTAACGAAGGTTTCTCCCAACGGAGTTTCAACAGATAAATCAAAGTCTAGTTTCTCCAAAGTCAAATTTAAATGTTGAGCGCAAGCAAGAGAGATAAAAGAATGGGTAAAACCGGTATCTAATAAGGTATAGACTTCGCAAAAGTTTATGATTAACTTACCCGTAATAACCTCGTTCGGTTTCCTCAATAAACGCTCTCACTTAAACTACCGGCTTTGACTTGTCTAGGACATCCTTTGACGTCACTATCCCAGCTGAACTTGACTTCACTACACGACAAAATTGAGCTAGGTGACCTTCTCTTCCATAATTGAAACACGTTTTGGGTTGTTGCAGCACAGATTTGGATTTATGTGTCCCTCCCGTCAAGATTTGAAACATACGACCGGTGGTCGTTCTTCTTCCTTTGAAACAGGTGTTGGTGATGCTATCTTTCCATCATTACTGAACATTCTCTTCTTGAAATTTCCACTTCTATTATCTTGGCCATGATTACCACCGAAGTGGTTACCATTCTTGGCATGATAATTTCCCCACGATGGTTATCATTGTTCGATGGCCGTTGCAACGCACCAGATGATTATTATCGTGTTGTTGGTCGTTGTTGGTTGTACTGACTCATTATCGCGCTCCAATAACTGAGCCCTATTCACAACATCTGAATATAAACAAAGTTTGTGAGAAATGAGGTATTGACGTATATCGAGTTTCAAACCTCTTAGAAACATTCGCTTCATTTGCTCCTCATTATCGATCAAATGGGATGCAAACCGGGATAACTCCGCAAACTTAGCCTCGTACTGCGACACGGTCATATTATTTTGCTCCAGCTTGATAAATTCCACCTCCTTCACGTGACGAATACTTTTGGGAAAGTACTTGTCGTTGAACAATTCTTGGAACTTCTCCCAAGACATCTTGAGTGCGTCAGGCTGGGTATGTTTTACAGATTTCCACCAGTAATCTGCCTCTTCACGCAACATAAAAGTGGCAAAGGGAACCTTTTGCTCCTCGGAGCATCCCAAGACATCAAATATCTTGGTGATCTTGCTTTAACCACGTCTCGCCTTAAGTGGTTTCTGGCTTTCCCAAAATCTTCGGTGGTCCCAGCTCCTTGAATCGCTTAAGCGGTGATCAATCGTGGGTTGCCATTATTTTCACCTATATTTTGAACAGGAGTCTCTCTTATCTGATGTTGCATGAATTGCATAAAGCCTCTGAACATCCCATCGTTCATCATTTGATCGGTGTTGATGTTTGCTTGAGGATTGTCGCCTTCCTGATGCACATTATCCTGATTATTGATCTGTGGAGACTCAACGGTCTCCTGTGCTCCAGTGATGTTCTCAACATTCTCGGATGTCATTTTCAAATACTGCCACAAAATAAGGGTTAATTAACATATCACATATTATCACTATACTCTGACCGACCAATTAAATACCAAATAAACTTAGGTAGGTCATACTAGCGAAGGAATTCCCGCTCTCTCCCTCCTAGTTCTTGTCTCACATCTCACCAGGATCATATCCTCAAGCTTTGATATTAACCGTGACGCCTAAAAAAAATAGGTATACATCACCCATCTTGAGTCGCCAAATATATGGTATGTAATTCAAATACAAACTTAATTATACAACATGAAGTCATGAGTTTTAATACAAATATTGTCTTACAGGCAAAGATTTAAACTCAAAATACGACAAAACATAACTCGAGAGTTTTAACACGAATATTGTCATCTAGACAATATCCACACTCAAATTCAATCTTATTACATTTATAATAACACTATTTCATAGAATAGTGAGGACTACTAATGCTATCATCCTGACCGTCACCCGCTCCTCGACTAGTTCCTGCCACGTTCTCATTTCCTGAAGAGAACAATGAAAGCAAAAAGGGTGAGCTCAACTAGCCCAGTAAGAAATATTATGACTAAGATAATGCAGAATAAATTATCGTTAGCCTTCAACAGTGTTAAACTGATACAATATAACAACCATCAAGTTTAACTGCAGCGGAACAAACAATCCATTAGAAGAGTCAAGTAGAGAATAAAACCTACTATCTTCTATGATTTAAAAGGTTTTTCATCACTTTTATCGCTGAGACTCAGTTTAATAAATAATCCACATCATCAAATCATCCATGCACTACAGGCCAAGGATATTCTTTAATATCACAACCACGAATTATTCATGCACTACGGGCCAAAGATAATCGTGTTTTCATCTTCTATTCCGATCATGCCATCATTCTTGGTCTCGGTCAAGAGAATCCATAGTCATAATCCTACCAAAAATCGTCCATCAATGCACTACGCCAATGAGGACTTTTTTCACATCATTTGTAACATTACTACCATGATGATTATACCGAATAATCCTCGGTCATAATCATACCAAGTCCATCTATGCACCATGTGCCACGATGAATTTCAACATAATATAAACATGAGGATGATGACAATGACATAATAATTCAATAAAACAAGTTCAAGAATTAATTTATCCAGGAACCAATAACGTCCAAATTGTCAACATGATACTGCTTTGTGGAGTAAAATTTCAAGAATGCTCAGAAGAATATTTCCATGAAAAGATACTGGATGAATCACAAATATCAAGGATATTTCACTAATTTCATGGAGTATAGAAGTCAAAACTTTAACCAATAGAGTATCATAGAATATATGAAACTGCAATGGATTTTCACTCGCCATGCAGTAATCCACGTAGACAGTTCATTTCCACAATTTAATAAGAAATGAATACGAAGGGTCATTCACCATGCATGTGGTAATCCACATGCATGCGGAGTTATTCCAATGTAATAATAAAGAATGGAATAATGTAAGAATTCATCATGCATGCGATAAACCGCACAGACAGGTTATTCTAACATAATAATAAATAATGGAACCAGGTCATGCGTAAACGCACGCATGTGCATATGATATTCCAATAGAATAATAAATAACGAAACCAGTCATACATAAACGCACCAAATGTGATATTCCAATGTAATAATAAAGAATGGAATAATGTAAGAATTTCACCATGTATGCATGACTTGATAGATAGGTTATTCCAACATAATAATAAAGAATGGAATAATGTAAGAATTTCACCAAGTATAGTGGTAGATCACAGATATACAAAGTTATTCCAATGTAATAATAAAGAATGGAATAATGTAAGTTTTCTTCATGAATACGAAAAAAATAATACCCCTTACGAAAGTACAACACATAATATCTCTTACCTTATAAAGAAGAGTATCTCATATATGAAAGACGGGGATATACTTGAAGAAAACTTCAGACTATCAAAGCTTTCTTAAACTCTAAAGAAATACGCCAAGATTATAGAAGAAGAATTCTCTCTTTAGAGTTTCAAAGTGAATTCATAAGAAATAATGAAGGAATGAGCTTCTATTTATAGGAGAATGGACTGAATAAGTAACTAATTCATGAACATAATCAGATTGATTTACTTTTAAAACCAGACGGTCCATATTGATTTCTTATCTGCAAAACACTACGCAGCACTATGCAACACTATGCATAATAAAATATAATATATTCTAATTATTGTCTAATAAAACAAATAACTTTATAAAAGTATTCTGCTTTTATATAAAAAAATTTACTATGCAAAAAACACTATGCATAATAATAGTAATATAATATATTCTATTTATAGTCTAATAAAACAAATAACTCTATAAAAGTATTCTATTTTATATAAAAAAGATTTTACTATGCAAAAAACACTATGCATAATAAAATATAATATATTCTAATTATTGTCTAATAAAACAAATAACTTTATAAAAGTATTCTATTCTATATATAAAAGCTTTTCTTTTTTATTAAATTAATAATTCTAATAAAACAAAATATATAATATATATATATAAACTTCCGTGATTTCATAAAAAGACACCTCAATATATTTAACAACATCGATCATCATTATTATAATTCACAATATTAATCGACTGTGTAGTTCCTGTGAGAAAAGGGGGCTTTAATAAGGATTTCTCCCTATTGGCGCGCAATTAGGTGACCAAACCTCTCATTGACAGAACTTCTAGACATCGTTAATATTGTAAATAATAATATTAATAACTTCTTCGTCTCAATTATTAATTTAATAATATATAAAATATTGACAATAATTAAATCAAATAACGTGAGATACTATGCAAACAATTATCGAGCAATAATTGAACAAAACCGAGTTACTTCTCACGTAAGCATCAATAATCAATACCGCAGGTGCTACTACGCAACTAACGCCAGACATCAGATTTTTACTACCGAATAGTTCAACAGTTTTAACGGTAAAACTTTCGCCGTTATTTTCATAAAAATATTTTTGTCGTTTTCTCAATCCAACAATAATTCCGTTGTGGGGTCCACCAATGATTGTACCATTGTACGGATATTCTCCGATAAAAAGAATATTCCCCGACCAATCGAATATTATACAACAACTTGTATACTTTTTAAAATTTATAAATACTACCCACAACTATAACACTATCTCAAATCCACACCATAATATTCAAAAAAATATTTCAAGAAAATTAAATCTTTATTCATAAATCTGGGGTCTCACACATATGGTATATCTATACATCTTTACTAATAATAAAAACTACCATTTCATTTGTTAGTAAAACTTTACTTCATCACTCTTTCATTCATCTCCAAATTTGCTAAATAAAAGAAATATAGAGAGAGAAGAGGGCATTTTCATCAGCCACAAGGAAGTAAAGGGAGTGAGAATTTAATCTTCATACCCTACATTCATCAACTACTTTAGAAGATCTAGGAAGGGTAGCCATTAATTAAATTAAGGTAAAAACTATAGATCTTAAGCTTTTGTTTTCATTTCTTGTGATGGTTTGAAGAAATAGAGAGTTGATGTTTTTGAACTTTAAAATTTTAAATCTACATGTTTCCTAGTGTTTCATGTATGGATCTAACTATTTTGAGTGTTAGAAATAATCAAAAGCAAAGAAATGAAAACTATATTTCTAAAAGTTAAAAAACCCTAACTTTAGTATACTTTGAAAAGCTACCATTTGAAATCTACACATTCTTTTTGCAATCCGTTAAAGAGGGGTGCTAAATATGTAAGTTAGCTTTCAAACCCAAGTGGTAGAACTCAAATATGATGATTTTACAAGCCATAATGGCTTTTTTAAGTAAAACTGCCCAGGAAAAGAAAAAGGGGGGAAATACACTATTTTTGGGCAGTCCATTGCAGGGGTAATTTCATCCGATTTTTGTACTCTAAAAATTCTAAAAATATTTAGGATGATAATATGATGAGTTAACTGAGTGCTGTAAAAAGATGGAGACATTTGGATGTGTAGATTGAAAGTTATGAATTTTACGAAATTGGACTACTTAAAAAGCAAAAGGGAACAACTCTTAGTATGTAACTCTAAAAATTGTGAAATTGTTACTGGAAGTACATATACAAAACAGGAGCATCCCCTGAAAGTTTTGGAGTTTTTGGACAATAACTCAATTCATGAAAATAGTTGCATGATCCGACTGTTTTGGTCATTTTAAGTATAATAAACGAAACTAAAAAATTCCAGAAAAATTATATGTTCGTAAGGGTAATATTAACTGATGTTTCCCAGAAATTAGAATTTTGGGAGTTGATTTGGTATTTTTCATGTAAACGATTGAGTTATGAGTAAATAAATAAAATATAAGTAATGTGATATCATAAATGGGAAAAATGTAATTTATGGCTTAAGGACCCTAAACATGATAGGTGCAGATTTATGGAGGGTATTTTGATAATTTTTGATGAGATGTTATATTTATAGCATTTATGACTATTAAATAAATGAATTAGTAAATGATAAACAATTAGAATAAATTGTTTATTAGATTAATAAATGATTAAAATATTATTAAGAGCTTAATAATATTATTTTTAAGATATTATTAAGTAATTAATAATATTTAGATTAAAATTAGTTTAAAATATTATTAAATGATTAATAATATGAGATTAAAGCTAAATTAAAATATTATTAAATGATTAATAATATTAGATAATAATTTAAAATATTATTAAATGATTAATAATATTAGATAATGATTTAAAATGTTGTTAAATGATTAATAATATTATTAATTGATCAAAATATTATTAAATAGTTAATAATATTTGTGAATGGTTAAGATATTAAAGATTGATTAAAATATTATTAATTGATTAATAATATTAGTAAGTGATTAAAATATTATTAAATGGTTAATAACATTAGAAAGTGAATAAATATTATTAAATGATTAATAATATTAGACAAGAGTTTAAGACAATGATTATATGATAATAATATTATCAAGAGATGATAATATTCCTAATGAGTAAGATATTATTGAATGTTTGATTACATGATTACATGATTACATGTTAGATAACTTATTATAAGAATAATGGTGTTATGATGTATAATATGATATACTGATTGAAAGAGCAATCCTATTAATGATAGGTCACTCATAAGAAATTAAATTAGATCATGAGCAAGAATGAATGATGCTGAAAAAGTTCTCTAACTCAAACTCGAGTTATTATATTTCAAGCATGCTAGTGGTTTAATTATTTATAATTATTTCACATATTTGATTATTGATTCCCACTTAGTTCAAGTTGCATATATTCATCAGGTATGAAAGACTGATCACTTTCATTACCGTAAAGTTCAGTTAAATTTGTTCATGGTCAATGTTGACCACTTCGCATTATTGATTCAGTCATTCAGTCATTGAAATTGATTCATGCTCTTTCACAATTTACATTGATGAAAACTTGAAAGCTTATTCATTTTCAATTATGATATATCCTTCTTATATTTACACTTGTTGGGCAAAATAGTTGCTCACTCTTGCTATATCATGATAATATTTTCATATTAAGATGAAGGTTCGAAGAAAGACAGAGACAATGATAAATTCTAAGAGTAGTGCGTTAACTATTATGTTACCTTAAATATGTTGATTATGTAAACCTTTTTAATTGTTTAAGGTATGTAATGAGTTAAGGTTGTAGAACTTGGAGAAATGTTGTAGAATCATTTGAAATGAACAATATATGTTTATATATTCTGCGTTGGTTATAGAATGGGTAAGAAGATGTTGTACCGTGATGCACCAGATACGAGGTTTGAGGGACTTGGATTTGGGGGCACTACAGATAGTACCGTGATGCACTATTGTTGAGTTTAAAGGTGCTCGAATTTGGGGGCGTCATAAATTTAGTCATAATAATGTTTTATATGTTTGTCTTGGCTTCATAGAAAAAGACCATCAAAATCAACCTCAAATTTTTTCTCGATTGAATTTGGCATCCACAGTTAATACTGCGGAGTCCAAAAATTTTAAATTTTTTAAATTTGATGTCCGCAGTTTAATATAACGAAGTTCGAAAAACTTTAAAAAATTGAATTTAGAGGGGTGTTTTGGACAATTTTCTCATCTGCAGAATTAAACTGCGGACGGGAGATCAATTTTATCATTCGACAAACGACTGAGATTTGTTGTAAGGATAATATTATTCTTATAACGTTAACATTGGATATGGATTAATGTCATATATATATATATATATATATATATATATATATATATTGACCATTTCGCACAAGAGCATCATACTCCTCAGACATAGCCTGACGCCATATAGTATCTTTAAGAGCTTGGTTCAATGTTTGCGGCTCAAGTTGAGGGTTCAATTTAGCAGTAAGATTGAGTTTCTGAATTGGTTTATGGATTTTATTTTTAGCACGAGTAGTCATGGTGTGGGTGTTGGTGGGTGGTATTAGAGGAGGAGGGTCTGGAGATAGTGGTAAAGAAGAAGAGGGTTGGTTGTGTGGGTTATTATTAGTGGTGGAGGAATGTGCTGGTAGAGAGGATGAGGAGTGGTCGACCGAAGATTGGCTGTGAGAGGAATTCAAGTCCGGGGGCGAGGCTGTGGAGGGTGTGTTGAGTGGTCCAACCGTAGCGGGAAGAAATGACGCTGATGGAAACCAATTTGGGAGTGTGTCGAGACTTGGACGACTTTGATGACTTTGAATGGAAAAACAGATTCCACGAATCGAACATGACGGGATGTATAGAGTGTAAAAGTAGAAGGATCAAGACAGAGATAGGCACTTTGGGTGAGGGAGTACCCAACAAACACACAAGGGATGGAGTGAGACTCAAGTTTGTGACGAGAGTAGGGACAAAGCCATGGATAACATAGACAACCAAAAATGCGGAGCTTGGTGTAGTTTGGTGGAGAGGAGAATAGTGGCTCATAAGGAGAGGAAAGTGAAAGTGTGGGTGTGGGCATACGATTAATGAGATACACTGCAGTGGCAAATGCATAGTTCCAATATGTGAGCGAGAGTGAGGCATGAGTAAGTAAAGAAAGACCAGTTTCAACAATATGTCGATGTCGGCGCTCGAAGAAACCATTGTGTTCAGGTGTATGTGGGGGAGAGGTAAGATGAGAAATTCCATGAAGGGATAAAAATTGATCTAATGCTCGATATTCTCCACCATTATCGAAGTAAAGAGTGACAATAGAGTGTTTGAAGTAATTTGCTACTAGTGCTTTGAAGCGGATAAAAACAGGACAGACATGAGATTTCTTCTTTAAGGGGTAATACCATACATAACGAGTAAAGTGATCAACGAAAATAACATAATACTTGAAATCATCAACAGAATAAACGGGAGAAGTCTAAACATCAGATAATATGACTTGTAAGGGATGAGAGGAAACAATTGTTGATGTAGAAAATGGAAGCTTGTGACTTTTATTGCTTAAACATGCATTACAATGAGACTTGTGTGAGATAGAGTAAGGTAAAGAAAATGTTGACATAACATGCTGCAGAATATGTGATGATGGATGACCTAATCTAGAGTGCCACTTGGAGGAAGTGGTCTTGGCACTGGAAAAAGCAATGAGCGGAGACGATAATTGGGGAGAGGAGGTTGGCCACTCATAGACACCATCTTTAGACTTTCCCGTTAAAAGAATTGCCCCCGTGCTCAAGTCCTTCACATGAAAAATAGTGGGTAAGAATTCAATAGAAACATGATTTGTATTGCAAAATTGATATATAGAAATAAGGTTCTTTTTCATGTTAAGCACGCAAAGGATATTATGTAAATTGAAGGTGCGAGTAGGGGTGGGAAGTGTGGTGGAACCAGTATGGGTAATGTGAAGACCCGAGCCATCACCGATCATAACGTCATCAGACCCTGCATAAGGAGTGTGGAGTGAAAGATTATTCAAGTTTGTGGTAACATGGTGTGACACCCCACTATCAAGTAGCCAGGTAGGAGTGTCGATGTTCTCAAGAGATGCAAAGTGTGCCTGAGGTTGCCATGGAGTAGCAGGACGCGGAGCCAGTGGACGTGATGCCGATGGAGCCAGCGAGGATTGGGCGTTGACAAGACGATAAAGGGAGCATTTTTTGACAGTGTGTCCTTGAATACCACAACCTTGGCAATACCCAAGATATGGACATGGTGGAGGTCGATCATTACGAGGAACATGAGATTGTTGTCTTTGATTGTGAAAGGTTGCTGTGGAAGGACGCCAAGGAAGGGGAGAAGGTCGCCAAGAGTGATTGTTGCATTTGTTGATAGGATTGGCGGTGGCTGGAAGGAATGATGGTGGTGCATGTGATTGTTGGAGAGATGCCTCCTTGTTAATGAGTTTTTCATGAATTTCAGCAAAGGAGATGGGTGTCTCACGTGCATTAACTGCATCAACAATTCCTTTGTATTCCTCACCAAGACCATCAAGAATCTTATCAATAAGATCTTCTTCATCAACGGGTTTGCCAAGAAGAGCTAGTTCATCAGCCCTATTCTTTATAAACTGCATATATTCGGATATCGTCTTGGAACCCTTGGCATAGTGTTTCAATTGGTCCTTAATTTGTTTGATGTGACCGCGGGATGGTTTGTCATAGGTGTTAGCCAAGGTGGTCCAGGCTTCTTGAGAGGTGGTAGTGCTAGCAAAAAGAGGTTGAATAGGTAGAGAAACTGCACCAAGGAGTGCACTGAAGAGAAGACGATCCTGGCGCTTCCATGTTGTGTAAGCTGGATTTGGAGCCGACTTACCATTAGCAGTGACTGTTGCTGTGGGACTAGGATGAGACCCGTCAAGAAATCCATAAAGATCATATCCTTCTAATAGACTTCGGATTTGGAGGTTCCACGTGATGTAATTGGTGGTGGTCAATTTTGTGATGTTTGAAGTGTTGATGGTAACAAGTGGATTATTTGGGTCTTGGGTATTTTGAATAGTGGTATAAGCAGCGGAAGATGCAGAAGTATCTTCGGAAGCCATTATAAGGTTGGAGAAGAACTATGAGAAAAAAAAAACAAGGGAGAAGAAACAGGTCAGGAACGTGGGAGCTTTGATACCATATAGAAAAATAGAGAGAGAAGTATTGAGAAATAATGGCTTGATGATTTTTCATTGATTAAGAATGAATATATATATATATATATATATATATATATATATATATAAGATTGAGTATTGCCCAAGTACATAGTCTAGAATTATGGGATTACAATTAATTACAAGGATACTAATTGCTAGAATTATGGGATTACACTTAATTACAAAGATATTACAATATGTTGTATTTAATTGTCTAATAGGTACTTGTGACCAGTTCTTGATTTCGATGATTCATTACAATTATATAATGATACTCATGCTAATGATAATCAAGAAGGCAAATTGGGCTTTATAAATTTTGTGCATAGAGCAAGTACCGGTTCATTCACATACATCTTCTATTCAAAAATTCAATCTCAAATGCAGCAAACTCCATCTTTTTGACATAAATGGATTTATTTCTGCCTTATTAAAGCATGGGGTTTAAAAGGTTGATCTGTGCACCAAGAACGAGAAAATTTCAGAGCTAAAATTAGATCATTTTGTTTTTGGAAATTTTGTTCAGTTAAAAATTGGGTTTTCCTTCATCGCTTCTTTCACTAGTACGAAGTACTAAATAAACAACGCTTAAAAAACAATGTTTTTTTATAAAAAACGTTGTGGTATTTTTTTTCCACAACGTTTTTAAACAAAACGTTGTAGATATATATGCAAAAACGTTATCTATTTAAAAGGGCATTTTTTTTATTTTAACTAGATAACATTTTTTTAAAAACGTTGTCTATCTCAAAAACACACAGAAAAAAAAAACACGGAAGCTAAATTTTGAAATTAAAACAAGGTTCTTATCTCTGTCTCGCTCTGCGATGTTGGTTTTATGCAGATGAGTTCTTCTCTCCTTTTCCCTTCCATTTCTCCTCAAAATCTCGCCATTTTCGAAGCTTCAGAATCGTTGAGGAGGTTTAATTCGGTTTGTTTCACGGGTTTCAAGCATGGAATTCGAGGTTTTGATTTGAGAAATTTGGATAAATTTAGGGCTTTTATGAGCGTCTCTGATAAATCTAGGGTTCACACCACAAAACCCGCCTAACCCATATATCTGAATCTTCTGTATCTCAACTCTCAGCTAATCTTCTAGATCCATATACTAATTTCTCTTTTCTACTAGTCTATGCAGGTAAGAATCATCAGAGATATACTAAGCATTTGGGCGTGATATCGAATTTTCTTGGCTTGCTCAAAATATGCAGGTAAGAATCATCAGAGATGTACTTTTTGCCATTTATTATACTCCCTCCATTCCACAACTATCACTCTTATATTTAGGGATAATCGTGAAAGAAAATATATTCTTAAAATTTGCAAATTTTGCAAATGGGACTCTTTTTGCGGAACAGATAAGAGTATATTTTATGATCTTTGATGCATCTATAATGTTCCCCTTGAGCTGTTATGGTTAACCTCTTACAGCCTATCCGAAATTAGAAAATTCATTGGAGATCTCTGGAAGGTCTTCCTAACAGGTATGGCAAATAGCCTGAAAAAGCAGTGTCCATTTTTAAGTTAGAAGATTTAGTTTTATTCTTTCGTAAATGAACAAATGAAAAAGATAACTGGTTTGTCACTTGCCTTGTGATTGATATCAGATCCTTAATATTACTTTCTCATGTTACAGAGGAGCTATGCGATTTTTCCCCAAAGGTGATTCATCATGTGTTGTAGAAGTAAGGGTCCTTCATACAATTTGCATTCGTATTAAAATTTATTTTTAACTCCGTTCCATTGTTGAATCAATTGCTGGTTCCATTTAGCAACTGTTGAAGTATACATTGATGGCATCCATGTTGGGACTGCTAAAAATCAGCAAAAGAAAATGGAACAAAAATTAGCTTGAACTTTGAGTATTTCTCTTTCCTATTTCTGCTTTATTGGTTAGGTGCGGCTATATTTTAGTTTGAACTTTGAGTATAACTGCAGTTCTGTTGCTGCAGTATATGGCACTTCAGTGCTTATGGATAGTTTGGTATAGATTTTGTGGTTGTAGTAATTTGAAACTGTAAACGAATGGTATTATTGGGATGTATTTTGAATGGTTGATACATTTTGACTTTAAATTTAAATGTGAATTTAGACCTTTTAGCTTTTTAGCTATATATGATCATGGCATTAGTATTAGGCCTGGTAAAATATGGTTATGGGTTGGTTTTGGTTTTTAAAATATGGTTATGGTTCCATTTAAGAACTAAAATCATATTAACCATTTTTAATATGGGTTATGTGGGTCGGAACCATATGGTAATGGTTAAAAACTATATTAACCATATTAACCATTTTAAGATATTTTGACTTTTAAACAAAATTTTTAAAAAATGAAATTAATATATACTATAGATAGAGAGACGAATATAAGGGGTGTAATTTAGGCTCCTTAAGTAATGCTATGAGATATACATAATCACATAATATTATTTTTTTTTATGGGGTGGGGCGGGGTGGGGGTGAGGGTAAGGAGTGTATACATAATCACATAATATTATTTTTTGGGGGTGGGGTGGGGGGGTGGGGTAAGGGGTGTATACATAATCACATAATATTTTTTTTTGGGGGGGGGGTGGGGGTGTGGGGTGGGAGTGGGGTGGGAGTGGAGTGGGGGTGGGAGTGGGTTGGGGAGTGGGGGTGGGGTGAGGATGGGATGGGGTGGGGTGGGGTGGGGTGGGGTGGGATGGGGTGGGGGTAAGGGGTGTATACATAATCACATAAATTTTTTTGATGGGGTGGGGATGGGGTGAGTGGGGTAAGGGGTGTATACATAATCACATAATATTTATATTTTTTTTGGTGTGGGTGTGGGTGTGGGTGTGGGTGTGGGTGTGGGTGTGGGTGTGGGTGGGGTGGGGTGGGGGTGGGGGTGAGGGGGGGGTAATAATATTATTTTTTTTAGGGCGTGGGGTGGGGTGGGGTGGGGTGGGGTGGGGTGGGGTGGGGTGAAGGTAAGGAGTGTATACATAATCATATAATATTATTTGTTTGGGGGTGGGGGGGGGGGGGTGGGTGGGGTGGGGTGGGGTGGGGTGGGTGGTAAGGGGTGTATACATAATTACATAATATTATTATTTTTTGGTGGGGTGGGGTGGTGGTAAGGGGTGTATACATAATCACATAATATTATTTTGGGGGGTGGAAGAGGGGTGGGGGGGTGGGTGGGTGGGTGGGGGGTAAGGGGTGTATACATAATCACACTATATTTTTTTGGTGGAGTGGGAGTTGGTGGGGTGGGGTGGGGTGGGGTGGGTGGGGCGAGTGGGTGGCATGGGGTGGGGGTGGATGGTTGAGCTTCTTGAATATGTAAATATGGATGAAAAAAAAATTTAATTTGGATTTGGAATAAAATATGGGTCAAAAAATGGTTAACCGGGTTGGAACTATATTTCTTTTTAAAAATATAGTTCCAAACTTTAACCAACCCAAATAAATAAAAACAGTTAACCAACCCATTTGATTCCAATTAATATGTGTTGACCCGACAGTTAACCAACTATATTGTCAGGTCTAATTAGTATATTGTAGGTGCATTGTTAATGTAGGTGAATTATAACCTTTTTTTTAATCTACAACATTTTAAAAACGTTATGTAAATGTGCCTCAACGTTGTCTGATATACTAAACAACAACATTTTTATCCAAAAAACGTTGTGGAATCATACCTTCTACAACGTTTTTAAGCATCTGCTAATTAATTTTTGGAAAATAAATTTACAACGTTTTTTTCCTAAAAAACGTATATTGTGCTTAACTACAACGTTTTAAAAACGTTGTGTAAGGGTGTCAAATAGATAACACCCTTAATCACAACGTTTTTCTGACTGAAACCACAACGTTTTTTCTGCGTTGTCTATTTACTGTTTTGTAGTAGTGTTTTTTCTAGTCTCAAGGTACTTCATCTTGACTCAGTTGGATTCCCGGTTAATAGTTTAACCAATAACCTATTTCAAAAGTGCCTTGTACTATAAGGTTTGAATATAGAGAAATGTGGATTACTAAATATAGGAGTTCTTCGTATTTCTGCACCCGAAATTAAGTTATATGCTCATTGGATAAAGATAATGATTACAATACCGAATTTTGCGACTATTTCATTGTTATCCCTGACGTACATTGATTATTTGGCAAATGGCTATTCATTAAAGAATCGTCGATCTTTAAAAATAGAAAATATTGATGTTAGATTCGGGAGGCATGAAATTAAATTACTAGAAAATTACGAAGAAAATTCTCGTACTAGATGAGTAAGGGCACTATGCTGTGTTCATGTGATGTTTCTGTTCTTCAGTTTGATTAATAGCAAATCATCTCCTCAAAATACAATTATTAGTGTAAAGTCGTACCTTTTAAGGTATAATTTGTAGTTCAAAACTGACCTAAAATGTGTCATTTTACACTACTTATTATACCCCAATAGTTGTTTGCTATAAGCCTATATTGTAAACTGAGTACTATATCTCCATAAAGTGATAAATTCAGGGTACAATTTTGCACTTTAGTCACTTAATTTTGTAGAAAATACATGCTTCATGTGTTTTAATTAGTAGTTTTGTTCTATCTGTGCTTGACTTGATTGTTTTGTCTCTATGAATTAGGGTTCACGTGGAGCTTAAAGGAGTTCGAGTGGATTTCTCGTGCCTGAGTGCTTCAAGGAAATTGATATACGCCAAATTTAATGGGGAACCAGAGGTACTGGATCTTTGGTGGTATTTCATTATAAATGCAAGAAATTTGAGCAACATTTATGATAAGGATAATGATACTAATTAATTACAATTGTCTTTATGATAAGAATAATGATAATAATTAAATACAATTGATTTTCATATGAGATTGTTTTTGTAATAAGACTCTTTAGGGCTAGCCTATGAGTTCTGTATAAATAGATTGTGAGCACATATAATTAATTCAAGATTGAGAAAACAACCAAAAAATAGGATTAAATAAACTAAAAAGTAAAGCAATGTCATGTATCAATTGATACCTAACCGATTAATATTTCCTTTAATATTAATAAAACAATTATAATTATATCAACTCCCTATCCAATAGAATTCAGAAAACTTCTTGAGCACACAGTTTCTTTGAAGAAACCTCATCCACTAAGCACCTCTACTCTCTTAAGACACACTCATTACTTCACTGCGAAGCCCCTTTTACGTTACAAGATACTCCCTCCGTACTAAATTAATTGCTCAGTTTTGACTTTTTAAAGTCAAATTGACCATTTTTAAAACTAATTTTTTTACTATTTTTGCTAAAATATAGGTGAAAAGATTATAACCAAAAGAAAGTATATACAATATATTACTAATCCTAATTTTTATAATTTTAGAAATATATTTATATATGCTTAATTATTAATTCTAAAAATAGTCAATTTGACTTAAAAAAATCAAAATTGAGCAATTAATTTGGGACGGAGGGAGTATTAAATTTTGGAATAAAAGGGATTACAATTGAACACTAGAGATATCTAGCAAGAACAATATAAGAACAAGGTAATAAGAATTTGCTAGAAATTTTCCTCTGAGTATATCAATTGTTGTATAGATGATAGAGTTCTTGATGTTAGCCATGTATATATATAGAACAGTGATGTCCAACGGCTAATAAAAAATATGATTGTTGAAGTAAATCAAATCCTTGAATGATATGCAAAGATTTTATCGGTTTTGATATCAGTAACAAAAAATAACCACATGGATAAAATCTTTGAGAATTTAAAATCTATTTTGAGAAACAACAGAAAGCATAATACATTTGAAAACAAATTTGTTATTAACAAAATATTTGGAAGAAACCTGATCATCATATTTTTAGGAACGGACTTTAATTTGGTTACTCCATAATAAGAGCTCTATTATGATAAGATTACTAGCTGGTGAGAGAAGTTTTAAACCATTGAATCTTTTTGGAAATTAGGACTGTTTAAAAGATTTCTAGCAAAGATAAAAATGTCTTGTAATTAATTGTTAATGCTTGAAAAGCTTACACTGATTTTCCAAAAGACCTAATCCAGTAGAATTTTTGTGTCTTCAAAACTTCTAGTCGAGTCTCCCACAATTTCAACAATATTTCAGCAACTTTATGGTAATTATTTTATGGATATGATTAGTTGCTTGATAGGTATAATTGCAGTAGTTAAATCTGTTATTCCAAAGTATTATTATATATACTAATTATATAAACAGAATTTATAATAATGACTTACAAGATGCTATTGACAAACTTTTAAAATCAAGTCAACTGTTGGACAGTCTCTCCTTAAAGCAGATTTCGTCCCCGCTATCGGTGCTTTCGGATAGAACAATGGACGTCTACTTCCCAGGATAAAATGGTCTTCAACTCTCACAAGAAGCACTTCAATGGAAGAGTTCCACGAACCAACAAAATTGAATACTCTCTCTGACTTTTAATATGAATGAAGAATGAATGTAATTTTTAAGAACTTGAGAAGGATTGTAGTTGAAGTTAAAGATATTGTTTTGGGTAGATTTGGAACCTATTTATAGGTTTCCAAATACCCCTTTGAAGATATACATCCTTTCAAATGGTTACATCCTTTTGAAAGGTTATATCCATTTGAAAATATACATCCCTTTGAAAGGTTACATCCCTTTGAAAAGATACATCTCTTTAAAAAGGTACATCCCTTTGAAAAGGTACATCTCTTTGAAAAGGTATGAACCAAAGGTCACACCTATTGGTTTTATTTCATTCATTTATATATATATATATATATACATATCCAACAATCCCCCACATTAATGAAATTTGGGTAAATTAATGCAAATGAATATGCAAACAGACTTAGAGAGAGTATTAGTGAATAAAAAATACTGAATTGGTGAAGGTAGCTTGTGGCTTTGAACCTTTCCTAGTGAAAGACTATCGGATTTACTGGCCAATCAGTGAACGTGATGTCTTGAACTGTTCAACCTTTTAGTGTAAACCGAGACAATAGAATTCACACAGTATTTTTCAATTTATTTTATTGGTTCTCATTATTGTGTCCATTTTGGCCTTGGACATCTCCTAGTTTCATGAGTGTGCTAAAGAATTTAGCCCTCGTCATTCTCATAGAAGTGGCCCCCTTCTCACTCACATAGGTAATTTCTATAAAGAGTGTCCTGCTAATACCCCACTTGGCCTTTTTATATTCAAGCTATAGAAATTATTAAAAACAAAGTTTATCTTATTTCACTCTGCAGTTTGTGCACTGTATCATCATAGGAATGGGAAGAAGTATTTATCTTCTCAGTGCTTACTAGATCGCACATAATTAGGTTGTCCCTTTGAACCTATTTCTTGGGATCTCCAATCATTTAGTTTGGGTTTCCATTATGGCGACTCTTTAGGATTTTATAGGCTTTAAACTCATTCCCCTTGATGAACTTCTCACTTGTTCTCCAGGTATACCTTTTGTTAGTGGATCCGCAATATTATCCTTTGACTTCACATAGTCAATAGATATTATACCATTTGAGAGTAATTGTTTAATAGTTTCATGTCGTCGACGTATATGTCTAGACTTACCGTTATAATTACTATTTTGTGCCCTACCAATCGCTGATTGACTATTACAATGATTTAATAATGATTAGTGGCACTGGTTTAGGCCAAATTGGAATATCCTCCAAAAAATTACGAAGTCATTCTGCTTCTTCTCCTACTTTATCTGAAGTAATAAATTCAGATTTCATAGTGGATCTTGCAATACATGTTTACTTAGAGGATTTCCATGATACAAGTGCACCTCCCAGAGTAAACACATATCCATTTGTGAATTTAGTATCATGAGAGTCAGATATTCAATTTGAGCCTAATATAATTTGATTGAATTGAAGCATGAAAATGCAAGCATGTTTACATACACTTATCATGATTTTTACTATCACTATACCACTTAAACAGCCTCTTTAGATTTAATCCAACTTAGAGTTTTAGTTTAAAACATTTGAAATTTAATTACAAATATTTACTGCATCACTATTGCAAGAATATTATTGATATATATATATATATATATGGCAATATATATTAAATCAAAACCATAACATTTACCGTCGTGGTTGTCACTGCCTTTAACTAATTAGGGTCATCATAAAGAACTACGGCCTCACATGTTCAAACTCATTAGACACTAACAACTAAATTTCTGCTGAAGGTGTGTGTATGTGTGCATGTGTTGTTTGTTCAAAGGAAAAATTAACAGACTTACCCATTCCAACATAATTCTAATAAGAAATATTTGTGTATGTTTGGCTAATCTTCCTATTATAATATCAACCAAAAAAAATAACCCAGCTATATTACAATACAATACATAACTTGAAAGTATACTAAATAAAACCTGACAACTCTCTTGCTAATATTTCAAAGGATAGCCTTTTTTTTTTCTTTTTTTTAAATAAGTATTCTATGGGTAATACATAACTTAGTAAATTAGGCTAATTAGCCTTGTTTCCTCCTCTTTTCCCTACCACCAAAGAAACACCACTTGTATGAATTAGCCTGGTTAATCAAGGTTGCGTGTACTAGATGATATATATATATATATATATATTATACTAATATATATATATATATATATATATATTATATATATTAGTATATATATTATATATATATATATTAGTATAAAATTAATACTAAGGAAGAACCTAGAAATATACTTTAAGATTGTTATTCCAAAGTATTATAATAAATACTAATTATATAAAGAGAATTTAGAATAATGACTTACAAGATGCAATTGACAAACTTTTAAAATCAAGTCAACTGTTGGACAGTTTCTCCTTAAAGCAGATTTCGTCCCCGCTATCGGTGCTTACGGATGGAACAATGAACGTCTACTTCCCAGGATAAAATAGTCTTCAACTCTCACAAGAAGCACTTCAGTAGAAGAGTTCCACAAACCAACAAAATTGAATACTCTCTATGACTTTTAATATGAATAAAGAATGAATGTAATGTGACGCCCCCAAAATTAGGTATACGTCACCCATCTTGGGTCGTCAGATACATGGTACAGAATTTAAATACAACTTAATTATACAGCTGTCGTGAACAATATGACAAAACATAAACTATGAGTTTGAATACAAATATTGTCTACTAGAGATTATACAAACTCAAAAGGAGTCCTCGTTACAATTATTATCACACTATTTCATAGAATAGTGAGGACTACTAATACACCATCTAGGACCATCACTATGTTCCCCGACTAGTCCAAATTTACGTTCTCATTTCAAGAGAGAAACGGTGAAAGAAAGGGTGAGCTCAACTAGCCCAGTAAGAAATATTATGACTAAGATAATGCAAAATAAATTATCATTAGCCTTCAACAGTGTTAAACTGATAAAATATAATAAACATCAAGTTTAATCTGCGGTTGAACAAGCAATCCATTAAAAGAGTCAAGTAGAGAATAAAATCTACTATCTTTTATGATTTAAAAAGGTTTTCATCACTTTTATCGTTGGGACTCACTTAATAAATAATCCACATCATCGAATCACCCCGTGACTACTGACCAAGGATATTCTTTAGTATCACGACCACTTAATTATCCATGCACTACGGCTTAAAGATAATCATATTTTAAATCAACGGTCCTGATCATGCCATAAAACAATTCATCTTTGCACTACGGCCAAAGAGAATCCATAGTCATAATCATACTAAAAACTGTCCATCAATGAACTACGGGCCAATGAGAATTTTTTTCCACATCATTTGTAATATTACGATCATGATTACACTGAATAATCCCTGGTCATAATTATACCAAGTCCATCTATGCACTACAAGCCACAGATGACTTTCAACATAATATAAATATGAGGATGATGACAATGATATAATAATTCAATAAAACAAGTTCAAGAATTAATTTATCCAGGAACTAATAACGTCCTCATTGTCAACATGATACTGCTTTGTAGAGTAAAATTCAAGATTTCTCAGAAGAATATTTCCATGAAAAATACTGAATGAAGCGCAAATATCAAGGATATTCCACTACTTTCATGGAGTATAGAAGTCAAAATTTTAATCAACTGAATATAATACCAAATGGAATAACAAAAGATATCACCATGCATGCGGTAGCCGCAGACAGCGGTTATTCAACGTAATAATAATAACGGAACCAGCTCAGGTAAAATTCACACCGACAGATGTTCTAACAGAATAATAAATGCGAAATAATAAATGATGGAACCAGGTCCGGTGTATAGCATAAACAGGATATTTCGACAGAATAATAAAGGCGGAATAATAAAAAATGGAACCGGTCGGCGTATAGCGATAAGAACAGGATGTGATATTCCATGAGAATAATAAAGACGAATAAAAATGGAACCAGTCCCGCAGATAGCATGCAGACGGGATATTCGGCAGAATAATAAAAAGAGAGAATAATAGAAGAATGTCACCAAGTATAGGGTAGTCAGGATATCTTTGGTTATTCCAATGAGAATAATAAATAATGGAATAACTGAAGTTCTCTTCATGAATACAAAAGAAATAACACCCCTTACAAGTACAACAAATAATATCCCTTACCGTAAAAGAAACTAGATATAAGAGTAGGGAAGTAGAAGAATACTTTTCTATAGCTTCTCTATAATTTTTCTTTCTAGAGTTTCAGTAAATTCGTAAGAAATAATGAAGGAATGAGCTTCTATTTATAGAAAAATGGAATGAATAGTAACTAATTCATGAATGGTCCAGATTGATTTACTTTTAATCGAACGGTCCATATCTAAAGCAAAATCTTTTAAATAAAATATAATATATTATATATTATATATATATATAACATTAGACGAAGTTCACGAGCAGAACAATTTGGCAGGTCACGGATGAATTAATTCGCATGCAAGCTATATACATATAATCCCACTAACATTATATATATATATATATATATTATAATCATACCATACCAATTCCACCCGACAAATCAATTCTTCCTTCCCCTTAAGTCAATCTTCACATGCTAAATATATATATAAAATATTATAACACCTATCAAATTCTCCACCACAACCCATTCACCCATATATAACATATAAAAATATTTATTATTCACACACATTACTTTCATTATTTTTTCTTCCCACCACACTACTTTCACCACACTACACGTACACACTTTCAAACCCCCACCCACATTTTCAAACTTCCACCAATATGTGGTTCCCACCTGTCATCATCATCATATATATATATATATATAACACATTCTCTTACACACACACACACATTATATATATATATATATATATATATATATATATAATACACTCCACCTTTTTCATCATCCTCCACTAACATTATATAATATATATATATATATACACACACATCACATACATATATATAAATATATTTTATCTCTCCTTTACGTAATTTCCTCTCACCCTATTTTTAGATTTCATACATCACATGTGGGTCTCAGTATATGTGGTCCCCACATGTGGGCCCCACCTTTATTATATAAAATAATTTTCACCGATTATTTTTTGAAAATGGGCAAAATAGGGGTCCATAAAATAAGCAAAAGCGAGTGACTTCTCACGTAAGCATCAATAATCAATCTGAGTGTACTACTACGCAACCACGCCAGACATCGCATTTTTACTACTGAAAGTAGTTCAACGGTTTTAATTCAGAAACTTTACCGTTATTTTCAATAAAATATTTTTTGTCGTTTTCTCAATTCGACGATAAATACATTAATAGGGTCCACCAATGATTGAGCCAGTCAGACGGATATTCTCAAAACAAAAGAATATTTCCGACCAATCTAATATTATACATCAACTTGCATACTTTGCAAAAAATTATAAATACTACCCACAACTATAACATTATCTCAAATCCACACCATAATATTAAAAAAATATTTTGAGAAATTTAAATCTTTATTCATAAAATCTGGGGTCTCACAATCTCCCCTCCTTATGGAATTTCGCCCTCAAAATTTACGTACGACGCACTGGTATATGCCGAAACGGATGAGGACACTTCGTCAGATTCTAACTCTTGAGGTATAACCTTTAAGTGTAGAATATATTCCAGGATTTTAACAGGTACATCTTCATACGTTAAATCATTCGCTATCTCGTCCGGTTTTAAATCAATAATGTGGTTCGGTCGTCCACATATTTACGTAACATCGATACTTTAAAAATGTTATGAACACGCGACATACTTGGCGGTAAAACGAGTCTATTGGCCACAGTTCCTACTTCATCGAGGATTTCTAATGGACCAATTAAATCGAGGGTTGAGATTTCCTCTCTTCGTCGATTCTTGCTTCTAGAATAACGCCCTCTTGAACCTTCTTCTTCACATTCATCAGCTCCGGTTGTGTAGCTTGAGCAGCTTTAACTTTATCGATTAAAGTCGATTCTACTAGTATATTCGTTATCTTCACGTGGGTTCGTGTATTCGCACTTGTAACCGCATACGATCTTCTACTCAACGCGTTAGTTACCATGTTTGCTTTTCCTATGATGGCATTGAATGGTACGATCGTAATCTTCAACAGCTCGAGTCAACGTTCTTGGCACATGATACGTTCATTTTAGTTGAATAAATATTTGAGGGTTTAAGAAATGGGTTTTGTACTGGGGTCAATACCAAATTCGATTTCACGCTCTGGGGTATGCTAAGAAGTCTTCAAGAATACGTTAGGAAATTTATTAACAATAGAAATATCCTTCAAAACTGTGACTCTCATCCCAAAACTTGGATAGTACATCACATTATCAACTTGCCATCGTCATTCACGACGTCGCCTACGGAAATCTGGCTTCGATGCATTCCACACAAGGAAGTCAACAACGAAAGGATCGGGGCTCTCTACTTATGGCTTGATATGATAATGATTGACTTTAGTGGTTTGGTTGCTCTAAATTCGCATAACAGGTTGGTTAAGAGTATGAAAGCTAACAACCCTACAAAAAGCATGATGAGTAGTTAACCAATCGATTCCTAAAATCGCATCAAAGACAAGTATTTTCAAAGAGACAAGATCAACACGTAACGTGAAAGTTTTGATTTGAACAAGATTTATAAATAGTGGAGGTAACGAAGGTTTCTCCCAACTGAGTTTAAACAGATATATCAAAGTCTAACTTCTCCGGAGTTAACTTCAAACATTGAACACAACTAGGTGCAATAAAAGAGTGAGTAGAACCGGTATTTAACACGGTATAGACTTTGCAAGAGTTTATGACTAACATACCCGTGATAATTTTATTCAGGTTCCTTGTCACGAAAAAAAAAACGCTCTCTTAAACTCATCGGCTTTGACTTTTTACGGGGCGACCTTTGGTGCCTCCATCCTAGCATTGAACTTGTCTTGGTGAACGAAAAAAAATCGGGTTAAGTGACCTTCTTCCACAATTATAACACGCTTTGGATGGCATCGCGCATTTTGACCGATATGTCCTCCCTCCGCATTTAAAGCATATGATAGGTGGTCGTTCTCCTTCCTTAACAACGGGTCTTTGGTCGACGTCTTTCCATCATTGTTGAATCTCCTCTTCTTGAAATGTCCATTCTTATTGTTTTGACCATGATTACCACCGAAGTGGTTACCATTTCTGGCATGTTAATTCCCTTCACGCTTGTTGTCACCGCTTCGATGACTGCTCTCATTGGTATTATCATTTTGTCGGCTGCTCTCTTTTCATTGCGTTGACTCGTTATCGCACTCCACAAACTAAGCCCTATTTACAACATCTGAATACAAACACAGTTTATGAGAAATAAGATGTTGACGTATCTCCGGCTTCAAACCTCTTAAAAACATCCACGTCATTCTCTCTTCATTATCCACCAAGTGGGACGCAAATCGGGACAACTCGGCAAACTTGGCTTCGTATTGCGACACGGTCATGTTGTTTTGCTCCAACTTGATAAATTCCACCTCCTTCATGTGACGAATGCTTTGGGAAAGTACTTGTCATTGAATGACTCTTGGAACTTCTCCCAAGACATCTTGAGAGTCGCCAGTCGGGTACGCTTTTTCTGATTCCCACCAGTGATCTTCCTCTTCACGCAACATAAAGGTGGCAAAGGAAATCTTTTGCTCCTCGGAGCATCCCAAGACATCAAATATCTTGGTGATCTGCTTTAATCACGTCTCCGCCTTAAGTGGTTCTGGCTTTCCCAAAAACTCTGGTGGTCCCAGCTCTTTGAATTGCTTAGCGATGACCAACCGTGGGTTGCCATTGTTTCCTCCTGCATTATGAACAGGAGCCGCCTTCACCTGATGTTGTATAAATTCTAAAAAGCTCTTAAACGTACCGTCGTTTGTTAATTGATCAGTGTTGTTGTTTACAGGAGGATTATCGTCATCCTATTGCACATTGTCCTGATTATTGATCTATGGAGAATCAACGATCTCCTGTGCTCCATTGCTATTCTCAACATTCTAAGATGTCATTTTCAGATACTGTCACAAAATAAAAGGTTAATTGACGTGTAACATATTATCCCTATACTTTGACTGATCAATTAAATACCAAATAAACTTATGTAGGTCATACTAGCGAAGGAATTCCCCATCTCTCCCCTCCTAGTTCTAATCTCACATCTTAGCCAGAGATCATATCCCTAAGCTCTGATACCAACTGTGACGCCCCCAAAATTAGGTATCACGCCACCCATCTTGGGTCGCCATGGATCATGGTATGTAATTCAAATACAACTTAATTATACGGTTTGTCGTGTATACAATATGACAAAACATAAACTATGAGTTTGAATACAAATATTGTCTACTAGAGATTATACAAACTCAAAAGGAGTCCTCGTTACAATTATTATCACATTATTTCATAGAATAGTGAGGACTACTAATACACCATCTAGGACCATCACTCTGTTCCCCGACTAGTCCCAAGCCACGTTCTCATTTCACGAAGAGAAACGGTGAAAGAAAGGTGAGCTCAACTAGCCCAAAGAAGAAATATTATGACTAAGATAATGCAGAATAAATTATCATTAGCCTTCAACGATGTTAAAGCGATAAAATATAATAAACATCAAGTTTAAGCTGCATAGCGGAACAAGCAATCCATTAAAAGAGTCAAGTAGAGAATAAAATCTACTATCTTTTATGATTTAAAAGGTTTTCATCACTTTTATCATTTGGGACTCGATTTTAATAAATAATCCGCATCATCGAATCACCCCTCACTACTGACCCAAGGATATTCTTTAGTATCACGACCACGAATTATCCATGCACTACTGACTTAAAGATAATCATCATTTTTTCATCAACGGTCCCGATCATGCCATAAAACAATTCATCTTTGCACTACTACCAAAAAGAGAATCCATAGCCATAATCATACCAAAAGCGTCCATCAATGCACTACGGCCAATGAGGATTTTTTTCACATCATTTGTAATATTACGGTGGCCATGATTACAACCGAATAATCCTCGGTCATAATCATACCAAGTCCATCTACGCACCACTGAGACACAGATGACTTTCAACATAATATAAATATGAGGATGATGACAATGATATAAGAATTCAATAAAAACAAGTTCAAGAATTAATTTATCCAGGAACTAATAACGTCCTCATTGTCAACATGATACTGCTATGTAGAGTAAAATTCAAGATTTCTCAGAAGAATATTTCCATGAAAAATCTTGGATGAAGCGCAAATATCAAGGATATTCCACTACTTTCATGGAGTATAGAAGTCAAAATTTTAATGTTGAGTATAATCTGAATGGAATAACAAAAGATATCACCATGCATGCGGTGCCCTTGCAAAGACGGTTATTCCAACAGAATAATAATAACGGAACCAAAGCTCGGTGAAATTCGCAAGCAGGATGTTCCAACAGAATAATAATAAATGCGAAATAATAAATGATGGAACCGAGTCCGGCGTATAGACATGCAGACGGGATATTCCAATGTAATAATAAAGGCGGAATAATAAAAATGAAACTGTGTTAAGTACAGTATAAAGATTACAGACAGGATATTTGACATAATAATAAAAGCGGAATAATAAAAATGGAACCAGTCCCACAGATAGCATGTATGACGGATATTAAAGCGAATAATAAAAAGCAGAATAATAGAGGAATGTCACCAAGTATAGGGTAGTCCGCATATACTGGTTATTCCAGCAGAATAATAAATAATGGAATAACAGAAGTTCTCTTCATGAATACAAAAGAAATAACACCCCTTACAAGTACAACAAATAATATCCCTTACCGTAAAAGAAACTGGATATAAGAGTAGGGAAGTAGCAGAATACTTTTCTATAACTTCTCTATAATTATTCTTTCTAGAGTTTCAATGAATTCGTAAGAAATAATGAAGGAATGAGCTTCTATTTATAGGAAAATGGAATGAATAGTAACTAATTCATGAACGGTCCAGATTGATTTACTTTTAATCGGACGGTCCATATCTAAAGCAAAATCTTTTAAATAAAATATAATATATTATATATTATATATATAACATTAGACGAAGTTCACGAGCAGAACAATTTGGCAAGTCACAGATGAATTAATTCGAATGCAAGCTATATACATATAATCCCGCTAACATTATATATATATATATATATATATATATATATATATATATATTATAATCATACCATACCAATTCCACCCGACAAATCAATTCTTCCTTCCCTTAAGTCAATCTTCACATGCTAAATATATATATAAAATATTATAACACCTATCAAATTCTCCACCACAACCCACTCACCCATATATAACATATAAAAATACTTATTATTCACACACATTACTTTCATTATTTTTCCTTCCCACCACACTACACGTACACACTTTCAAACCCCCACCCACATTTTCAAACTTCCACCAATATGTGGTCCCCACCTGTCATCATCATATATATATAACACATTCTCTTACACACACACACATTATATATATATATATATATATATATATATATATATAATACACTCCACCTTTTTCATCATCCTCCACTAACATTATAATATATATATATATATATATATATACACACACACATCACATACATATATATATAAATATATTTTATCTCCTTTACGTAATTTCCTCTCACCCCTATTTTTAGATTTCATACATCACATGTGGGCCCCATATGTGGTCCCCACATGTGGGCCCCACCTTTATTATATAAAATAATTTTCTACCGATTATTTTAAAAAATGAACAAAATAGGGGGTCCATAAAATAAACAAAACTGAGTGACTTCTCACGTAAGCATCAATAATCAATACCTGGTGTACTACTTATGCAACAGCGCGTATTCTTGTCTTTTTTACTAAGAGTAGTTCAGCAGGTTTTAACAGTAAAACTTCCATGTTATTTTCAATAAAATATTTTTTCGTTTTTTTCAATCCGACAATAATTACATTGTAGGGTCCACCAATGATCATACTTGTGGTCATACGGATATTCTCTAAAACAAAAAGAATATTTTCCGACCAATCGAATATTATACATCAACTTGCATACTTTGCAAAAATTATAAATACTACCCACAACTATAACATTATCTCAAATCCACACCATAATATTAAAAAAATATTTTGAGAAATTTAAATCTTTATTCATAAAATCTGGGGTCTCACGTGTAATTTTTAAGAATTTGAGAAGGATTGTAGTTGAAGTTAAAGATATTGTTTTGGGTAAATTTGGAACCTATTTATAGGTTTCCAAATACTCCTTTGAAGATATACATCCTTTTTAAAAGATTACATCCTTTTGAAAGGTTATATCCATTTGAAAAGATACATTCCTTTGAAAGGTTACATCCTTTTGAAAAGGTACATCCCTTTGAAAAGATACATCTCTTTGAAAAGGTATGAACCAAAAGTCATACTTATTGGTTTTATTTCATTCATATATATATATATATATATATATATATATATATATATATCCAACAAAATCAGCCTTTCTTTTTCTTTATTTTTTTGTGGTCAATCTAAGTTAAGGTATTTATATATATATATATATATATATATATATATATATATATATATGCATATGTAAAGTAATTATAAAATGAAAATGATTTTTCACTGTTTTGGGTTTGATTTTGAGTTGGGTATTCATTATAGGCTTAAATATGATTTCTACCCTAAACTATGTAACCATATTCCACTTCAAATGATCCACCTTTTAATTTTGTCAATTAGATGATCGAACTATTAATTTTTTCACTTCCATTCAATTGGATCTCAAGGGTCAAAATTAGCGACTGGCATCTTGATGTGGTCAATTACTACATAGGTGTAATAAAAAAATATTATTAAACAATTTTTTGATATATTTATTAGTAAATAAGGGATAAACATGTAAATGCATAAATATTACATCTAACACTAATATCAATACCACTTAACTACTCATTTATTCAAATTGAATCATAAAATCTAAAATCTAAAAATCCTTTTAATAAATCAAATTACCAAATTCAAAAATCTTTTTAAGAAATCAAATTACCAAACCCAAAAATCTAATTCATCACACCAAGAATCTTAATTCACCTACAAATTTCAATCTCTCATCCCCTGTTTCTTATAATACAGCATATGTACCTTTTCCAACTCCATCTACCTCATCTTCCAGCCTATTTCCATTTGCTTTTGATGGGTCTCAAGAATCCATGGAAAGTTTTTAAAGATTCCGAGCAAATCCTCTGCCCCTACATCCACCATACCAGCAAAATCAACAACAAACGATTTCTTTTGCACCCCATCACCAACAAAACCGACAAGGGTGCATTTCCTTGCTCGGTACACGAGTTTAACAAAGATGCATTTGGATTGTGGAGACATGATAGGTTTTGCATATACTGCTCCATCGACCACATGGACTTGAGCCTCTGGGAACGATTCTATTTATTTGGAATTGGAGGTTAATTGAGTCTCCGTGAACTCGATTACTGGCCACCACAGGACAGGGATGTTAACCAAAGGAGTCTCTCTTTGCCAACAGCTAGACTGCTTCAAGAATGCCTTATGCTAAGGAAACTATTTATCCATGGCACAGCTCATGAACATTTTATGAATTTCCTTCTCAGAATCTCAATCAAATCTAAATCAACAAAACCCTAAAAACACAAAACAATCAGATCAATATAAATTGATTCTGAGTTTTCTCAACTCATTGAACCAAGGAATAATCTCGATCAACGGCGTCGTTTTGGTGGCGGGCTAGTTCATGAGTGTATCGGCGTTTGAGGTCATGGAATTTCTGTTTGCAGTTACATGGTGTGAGGAAAGGCGTCATTTTGGAGCTGAGCTTCTTTATTTCGCCGACGACGGAGTCCCAGCTCTTGCTGCCGTAGCGGTTCACGGCGAACGCTAGTAGGAGCTCCTCCCATGTCCCCCACGCTTCTTTCTCAGCAGTTTCGTCCGGCTTCTCCATAGGAAAATCAATCTATATGAGAGAGAAATTTGTTAATTTTTAGAGAGAGAAAAACCCTAGAATGAAGAAGAAGGGGCAGCTCCTGCGTGAGGGGTGAAGTTTGGGAGGGGAGAGAAGAGAAGAGACGAGAAGATGGTTTTTTTGGGGAGATGCAGAGCTTTAGTTATTTAATTTATTAGAGAGTTGTGGAGTTTTAGTTATTTAATTTGTTTAATTATTTATTATACTATTTGTTAATATTTTTTTGTTTATTTATATTTTTGTCCTCTAATATAATAAAAATTTTTGAAAATTTAATTTTTTTTAGTACACATCAGCATAAATTTGTCCAGTCAGCGAGCCACATCATCAATTTATGACGTGTCAGACTTAATTGAACCAAAGTAAAAAAAATTAATAGTTCAATCATCTAATTAACAAAATTGAAAGATGGATAACTAAAGTGGAATATGACTTATACTTTAAGGTAGTAAATTATATTTAAGCCTTCATTATATGCAAAATAAAGTACTTATATGTGAAATCTGAGTATGTCATATATTTCAGGAGATTCTTTTTCAGTTTAACTGCAGCTTTGTATTGATTAGAATTGAAAGTTTGGTTTATTTTATGATCCATTAGCGTTTCTTAACAAGTATGATACATTGCATCAAAAAAAAATATAATATAAAACATCAATAAAATGCAATAATTTTAATGTAATTAAATTTATTTTCACCGAATAGAAAAACACTCTTTAAATTAATAAATTATTAATTTATCGATTAAATAATAACTCTCTAAATTAATAAAAAAAATCAGTTCCAACCGTATTAATTTATAGAGGTTCTACTGTATTTAGAACAAGCCTTGTTTATAACTACTCGAGTCACCATTCAATAAATAAAATAAATGAAACAGTGGAAGCAACATTAAGAAGGATACATATGGGGCTTTGAGTATCTCATATTTTTGTATCTTATACAATAAATCCTATTTATGATACAAATAAAAATGGTTATCCATCGGCTGAGGCTTAGAAGAGAATACGAGAAAAATCAAATAGAGAGAAAAGGGGTAAACAAAAAGAAGAAGAATCAAAGACGGTCCATGGGAACAAAAGGAATAGCATTGCTTCTTCTCACCCAGTATCCAACAAAAACAGATACGCACAAGGCGATAATAGATAAGATGAGAGCAAAACCACTAGCAGCACCCCAAGAATTTCCAGAACTAATTTCCGTTAGCGTAGAAGTGCCTTGGGAAATATCTAAAGGTACCCAGTCACAGCCAATGGAATAATGCCCTGATCCATGCCAGGGATTTCCATCAACTGGATACCAAAATGCTGCAGAAAACTTGCTTGGTTGACCAATGGTGAGTTGTACATCCTGCATTTACAATAGGAAATTTTCCATATATAATATAGGCGAATTTGAGATACAGCTATATTTTCAGGGTTAAAAATTTTAAAGCAGTCGCATGATGATTTTGAGCTGATCTCACTGCTAAAGCAATGGAACATATTTCTCGTCTAAATTATTGCAGTACCCCTGGATAAGGGCATTTTCTCAAGTTATATCACCTCTTTATTTTCTTGGCATGCATGATGGTGTATGTTTTGATTGTCATGCCTTTTCATGCATCTTAATTTGTTTTTTATTTTCTTTTTCACAATTAGCATTCTCATTTTCTTTAAATCAGTATTTGGTGACAAATAGTTTGCATAAATGTCACCACCTTTAGTACGTGCTCAATATAATATCTTAAAACTTTCTAGGAGTGGTAGGAGTTACAGGGCCAACCCATAATATTGGATTTTATAGTGCCCATACATTAAAAGCATAAAAGCTGATGTAGTAGAGAGGATTAGTACCTGCTGAAGGCAATCCATAGTTCTCAGAGGTCTAGAAAACTCAAAGTAGTATGTGCCCTTTTGGCCAGATGATGCATACGGAGTGTCTTCCTCCGTGAAACCTGTCAGTCAAGGTTTGTGAAAAGAAAAACAAAATATCATGAAAATGAAAACAATTACGTGTAGAGTCTAAAAGACAAAACAAATGGCTCCGTACGTTCATAAAGTTAGACATGAATAACCAATCTTTTCCTGGGAGCAGCCCACCAAAACCAAAAGAAAACATTTGGTTTTGTAAATAAAAGATCATAGGATTCATAATTTAAGAGAGCACTATTCAGATTTTCTTCATAGATTATGAGAAGCATTTCCTAAAGCTTTTCTAGACTCGGTCCTCCTTGGCCAAAACAGGGCTTCTTCAGGAGAATATAGAATCATAGGTTGCACTTAGAAACTAGCATTAGTTACCTGTATGTGTAGTAAAACTGCTATGCCACCATGTTCCCTTCCAGTCATTTTGTGCACTAGATTCATTTCCTGAAAAGGAAAATCGGAAAACTATCGTTATAAGTAGTAATTAAACTGACAACTACTAAATAAAACAATGTAAATTTGCAATTTGCAAGGTCAATTAAAAGAAGTGGCACAAGAATGGAAACACATGCATCTAGAAATCTCAAAAAAGATATCATGTTGGCCTTATGCAAACCATTGTCATATTGCGAGTCTGTGACAAGTTCAGGTATAATGAGAAGTCTGAGGAGTTGTTTGATAAAACTGAATAAAAAGCTCTGAATGTTTTAGCTAATTTGAATGAGCTGAACAGAGTAGAACATATGTTGAAAAAAGGTGTTTCAGATGATAGCATTTTCCAATTTTACCTTTGAAAGGTTTTAAACAAGTATTTTTCTACCAATTATAATATAAATTATGAACATTGATTTTTTTCAAAAGAATTATACTATAATAAATAAAGCATTCATAACAATTACCAACAAAATATTATTCTCTACCTTACAAAATAAGATCAATATTATCTTTTTAAAAATAAATTAGATGTACATAACAATTTTTAATTTTAAATTATTGTAAAAAAATTATATTAATCTTATATTTTGGATATTATAATTGAAATATATGAATTTATACATATGTATATATATATATAACTAAAGGAGCAAGAAGGAATAAACCACATTGTTAATTGGGTAAAGAAATTGTTATTGGAAGTGCAGTTCTTTTTTTTCTTTCTTTTGCTTAAAGAACTTGAGTCTAGATTAGTGATTTGACGCTGAATCTATTGAATCTCTACAACCTTTTAAACTTATTCTTCTCTCAGTTTGAAAACCAACACATCATTTATACACAGAGGACACATGGAAGTAATTTTGTAGATAGGCTTGGGGGGTTTGGATAAGGAAGAAGACATAAAAGAGATAGATGAAGAAGAAAGAGAGATTGTAGAATTGGCAGACAAAGCAATGAATGGTATGAAATAGGATATTGAAAGTAATTCTTTATATTATAAAAGGGCCTGTAGGTAAAATGTTATTCAGACCCCTCTCCGACCGATTCAGTTAGCATTTTTCTACTGCTTAGGTCAGATTAAATCAGACCGATTCAGATTTTTCTTTATCCAAAACAAACAATCTGAATGACTTATAGATTCAGATTTTGGACCATTTAGAGGCATTAAGAGCTTATCAAACATCCCCCAAGTTTCTTGTCTAACTTTTACAGCATTCAGAAGTATTAGGTCTTGATCTGGACCCTCTGGACTTGCATGTATCACGTGACATGGAGGGAGCACAACTAGTATAAATACCCGTCATTATGTCGACGAGAGGTACAGCAGCTCTAATTATTATCTAGTACTGCTTGCACTTGCATGTTTTTCTCCCCTTTCACAATCCTAGTTTAAACTCCTGACCAACAGAAAGCAACATTCTCTTGGCAATCAACCTTCTAGAAAGCAACATTCTCTTGGCAATCAACCTTCTAGAAAGCAACATTCTCTTGGCAATCAACCTTCTAGAAGTATGAAAACAAGGACATGTAAAAAATATACTCGCAAAATATTCAAATTTTTTTTTTTTTGCTACTTTTGAAGGGAATTTAACATTCTTGCCAAAAGGCAAGAATGAATACCTCATGCACCCAAGCCTTATGAGTAGTTGCTTTACCATTGAGCCATGAGGGTCTTGGTCAAACAATTCATTTTAATTGTTATCTTAATTTGATAACCAAACTAACAAAGTCTAAATGAGTCACCATTATATTAAAAAAGTTCTTATAATTTAATCCATAACAATCTTCACATTGAACCCACAAATGTGAAGTTGTGCACAAAGAACTACAGGTAATGTTAATCCTACAAATATTATGTAGTGAAGAAAAGTATACTAACACAGGTTATTTTTATATGTATAAACATTAGAGATTGAAGGCTGTCAAAGAATAACTCAACATGAGCATCATGAGAAATAAGAAATTTCAATCAGAAAAGTACCTGAAGGAATTCCATCAAGGTTTCGGCAATGTGGATTCCAAGCATATAAATCAACCAAATGACCAAACCTGTACATGAAAATTGACAAATCATAATATACTTAATTAGAATCATAATTAGTGATGTTGTGTGGCTGTCCATGAAAGAGTTTGACAATGAAGGCCCTGAATATATATATATATATATATATATATATATACCTGTCACCTCCATTCCCATCTCTGTTGTCTATTGGATTACCACCATATAAACGACCCGGAATTGCATTCCCAACAGAGAAGTGCATAATATCAACTTCATAGCCACGGCAAGTCTTGTTTGTGCATGTATCCGGAGATTTTTTACACCCGCCCATCTGTAAACAAAGTTATTATTAGCTTTCTCTCCAACAAAGGCCAAAAAAGTGGGAAGGGAAAACAAATAGAAGCAAACAAGACATTTAGTTCCACAGAATTTATTTATAAAAATTATTGCACATAAGCAAATAAAAACTTACATTATGGTAGGAGGCAGTCTCACCAACTTGAAACATCAGAGCAACTGAAGGGCATTTGTTATTATTTCTGCATTACGCATAAAAACAAATTGAAGTACCTGGATTGTGTTAACAGTTTAAGCATGAAACCGCTGCAAGCAACTAAACACTAATGAGTATACTTCAAGTGAATATTAAACTATGAAAAACAACTGTAACAATGCAACCAATCAACTTAGTTCCATTTGGATACCAAAATGGAGAATCTCCAATTTTGTCAATCACTAGCACTTGGGCAAGCAAGTCATCTACTTCGAAAAAAGGTCGCCAATTTTTTATCTGCCAGTTTATCCATATGTGATAAATTATGTGTCTAGATACCATCTCCTTCTGGCCCCTTCATATTTTAAGGGTACTTTTGTCCATCAGTAATTTCATTTATGGTATTTTTGTGATGTTATCATTTTACTAATCAAAAAGACATTTTGGGGGCGATGACCACAGCCAAGCTAGTTGTGGTGATCACAACCACAAATTTCCCATATATATATATATATATATATATATATATATATATTATTCAGCAATCTAATTTTGAAAAAATTTCATTTACACGCTGTATTTAAGGATAAGTAACTTTCTCAAAACAACCTAGCATTACACTCATTCCAAATTCCCCACAAGATTAAAAAGAAGGCACACTTCCATAAAATTTTGGCATCCCTCTTACTTCCAAATCCTCTAAAACGAATTAGTACCTCATCTTCCACCGTAGCAGGACACACCCACTCCTCTCCTAGCACTCCAAAGAGACAGTTCTACAATCCCCAAGTAACAGGATAATGCAGAAATAAATGCGCATGTGTCTCATCATTAGTCTGCCTGCACATAAAACAAATGTCCGGCGATAGAACTTTGCAAGGCCTACCTTGATAAAGATCATTAATATATAATCTTTGTAAGACCAGATACCACACAAAAACCTTCACTTTAGAAGGGACCTTGGCTTTCCAAATGTACTAAACCAATGGAAATGGATTAGGAACAACAGATCGAGTCAAAAAAGATGAGTAGCTCTTACGACAAAAAAAACCAATTGGATCTAAAATCCAAATAAGCTTTATCAGGATAGGTACATAGATGAATCGAATCAAGCAATGTTAGCAAAGATTTCATAATGACTCCAAATCCGTGAGATTCTTGAAGAAATGAAAATCCCAAGAAAATGAGCCATCACACTTTATGAAGTTAGAAATGGGAGCATCGTGAAGTGAAGAAATACGATACACACGATTAAAATTAAGAGAAAAATAATTATCTCCCAACCAATAATCCTCCCAAAATCGAATACGATGATCATTCCCAACTCCATATCTCAAATGTCGAATAAAGAAAGTATAACCTTGGGAGATGAATTTCCAAGTATTTTATGAATAATATAAATTTCGGGCCTAGCATCCCAACCAGTCAAATGCATGTTGAAGTTGCTCCTAATAACCTTATGCCAAAGGGAATGAGGTTCCAAAGAAAATCTTCAAAGTCATTTACCAACCAGAGCAACATTCTTGAGTACTAAATTACCCAGCCCCAAGCCTCCCTCCTTCTTAGAAAGACACTGTTTTCCACCCAACCAAATTATCCTTCCTCTCATCACCAACTCCCGACCAAATAAAATATCTCATTAACTTTTCTAGGGTGTCAGCTACACTAACTAGGATCCTAAAAAGAGAGAATATAGGAGTATATTAGACGAGCAAGTCTGAATCAAAGTAATCCTAGCCCCAAGGAAAAACACACCCCTTTCCACCTATCTAAATGTTGACTCACTCTCTCAACTACAGGATCCCAAAACGAGATTGACCTAGGATTCTCGCCAAGTAGGATCCCAAGGTAAGTATGCGGAAACTCCTCAATTCTACAGAGAGACGAATACGCTAAAAGCTCCCCCATCTCCATGTTGATCCCACTACACTACATTTAGACAAATTAAACCTCATACCAGAAATAGCTTCAAAAACTTAAAAAAATTGTTCACACATTTTTGAAATCTTGGAGCCCCTTTGAAAGAAAGAGAATAGTATCATCAGCGAATTAGAGGTGAAACCCTCACCTCCTCACGCTCAACTACACAACCTGCGAGGATACCATACTCCTCTCCCCGGATGAGCATCTTACTCAAAACATTAACAACTAAAGTAGACAAGAGAGGTGAGAAAGGGTCACCTTGCCTCAAACCCCGGGAAGACTTAACCAAGACTTGGACTCCTCATTCACAATCACAGAAAAATGAGAAGAGACAAAACACCTTTCATCCAAGAGCGCCACCTAACTTCAAAACCTTTCCTCTCCAACACCTTATCCAAGAAGCCCTAACTAACTCTATCATAAGTTTTTTCAAAATCCAGCTCAAGCACTACACCCTTTCTCCCTCTTCTATGGACATCCTCCACAACTTCATTCGCTACTAAAATTGCATAAATAATCTGTCTGCCACCCACAAAAGCACTCTAGGAACTCGAAATTGTTCCCCAACAACATTACCCAATCTCTTAAAGAGAATTTTAGAGAGAATTTTATACACACTAATCACAAGACAAATTGGTCTAAAATCCGTTACCTTAACAGATTGATCATTCTTAGGCACTAGGGTAATGAAGGTAGAATTAATATTTTTCCCAATAATACTTGTTGCAAAGAACTGAAAAACTCTAATAAGATCATCTTTCACCACATCCCAATTTGTATGATAGTAAGCTATTGTAAACCTATCAGGATCAAGAGCTTTCTCTCTTCTATTTCAAAAACAGTACTCCTGATTTCCTCCTCAATAAATTGCACTTCCAACCAAAAACTATTCTCTCTCAAAATAGGACACCAATCTAAACCCTCATAGGCCTTTGCTCAACCTCCTCCTCAAAGAGTTTTCTATAAAAATCAGTAATTTCATTAGCAATCAAATCAGAATTTCTCACCATCTCACCCGATTCTAGCTCTAACTCCCTAATAAAATTTCTACGATTTCTACGACTCGCAACCTTGTGAAACAATCTTGAATTACAATCTTCGTCCTTCACCCAATTAGTAAACCTAGCTTTCTGCCTCCAAGTAGCTTCCTCACGCAAAGTCACATCCTCAAACTTGTTACGCAGCTAATAAGCTCGTATACCAATCAAATCCTCTGAAATATCACTACTTTCGACAATCCTATCAATATCTTCTATCTCTTTCAAAATTGCTTTCTTCCTATCTTTCACATCGCCAAACACCTCCTTATTCCACTTTTTTCACTTACATTTAACGAACCCCAACTTTTTCATAAAAAGAAAACATCTCCAACCCACACAACCACTCTCACTCCACCATTGCTTAATCATCTTGGAGAAATTAGGGTAAGAAATCCACATATTCTCAAAATGAAAAGGAGTGTGGCCCCATTTGAGAAGACTAGATTCTAAAACAACAGGAAAATGATCAAAAACTACTCCTCCTTGCCCCAACTCAGGAAAAGCATCCTCCCAATCATTACTTAATATAAATCGATCAATACGAGTTGCCTTTATACGTTCACCAAAAACCGACCAGGTGATTTCGGCATTCGAAAGAGCAATCTCTTAAATTGCAATATTTGGAAAATTTATCAAACTCCCTCATACTCGTAGTTCTTGACTCACCAAATTTTTTAGAAGAAACCCTAATAACATTAAAATCCCCACCAATACACCAATGAGGAGTACAAAGATCATAAAACTCCTCCCAGAAAGCATGTCTATCCCTAGGCCAATTAGGCCCATACACCGAAAAAAACCACCAACGCCCATGCCCTCTACTCTATAAATGAACAGAAACTGAATAAGTACCAAAACAGACCCAAGAAGAGTCGCACATCGAGTATCAATAATACCTCCAGAAGTCCCACAAGACGGAAGAAAAACTCAATCTTTAAACCTCGAATCCCAAATATTCCTAATCATCATACCGGTAATCAACTCTAATTTAGACTCTTGAAGAAAGACCACATCAAGGGCAACCTTAGAAATTGACTCCCTAATCAACCTCCACTTACGCCTAGACCCCTCCCATTCCAACTTACAATCTTTTTAAACTTACAATCTTCATAAGGAATCTTTTATAAGACTGCCTCTCCTTACCAAAACCTCCCCACAATTTACTGATGACTGAAGCTGATGCAACTCTTTACTCCACCTTTCTACTTGGAACCACTCTCAATAAACTTAAACTTGGCCTTGACCTTCATCCTAACATCATTTCTCGTCGGACTAACCAACCTAATTCCCATCCTATCCAACATTCCTTGAGGATCTATGTCCTCATCCATCGCCCCTAAAGGATTAATGACCAAAACTTAGAATTGTGTGTCCACATAAAATTTATCTACAAGTAAATTTACCATTTCTTCAACTTATAACTATTATTTTTTTATTTATTTTATAAAAGAATAAATTTTATTAATAGAAAAGAAAGGATACAATAAAAGAGAAACAAGAAGTCCACCCTCAACGGAATTTAGAACTATTATGTGTTGCACTAGCAGGCTCCAATAGATCAAATCTAGACGTGTTTATGAGATTATTGCATCTCGTAATTTAGACAAGTAAATAATGGGATCATGCACCTATCAAAACCGATTCTAGGCATAGCAACATCCTTCCACCCAAATCCACATGTTTAATATATATATATATATATATATATATATATATATATATATATAGATACCCGAGGGTCGTAGATTCTTACTTTTTTCCTTACTTTTTCTTTTATCATATGTTTAGTGCATATAAAGGCCTTTTAATTAAATGGATTGGCAATTGTGATGAATTGGATATGAATTGCTTTGTCTGTTCAAGTCTACTTTTTTCTGTCTTTAGATAAAAGAAGAAGATTTTATTAGAATGAAGAGAGAATATTGCAAAAAAAAAATATGAGGTATCCTTCATACCTAATGTGGTTGCCTACCAATCCCCATGTAAAATTTGAGATAACAATTTCCCTAGATGCACTCACGGCCAAAATCCATGATGACGAAAAGTAACCCTATCCCACAACAAATGCGAAGTAAAAATATATCACCTAAAACAAGAAACCTTCTCCGTCCAAATGCCACAACGAATGGCAATACAACGGCAATGCTAGTTATCATAGCAAGCAAGTGCCCTTTCTCTCTATTCTATTCTTCTCCTTATTTACCCCCCCAAGGTTTGTAGGCATCCAAAAAATATGAATGAAAAATCACAATCATATTATTTACGATGGGAATTCGGGGCTATCTTAGGCAATCATACTTATGCAATTAGGCAATCTTAGTATATTAGCCAAGCTAAGAGAACCTACTCCTAATCTTAGAATATCATGCACAAGTTACACCTCACTAGATTATGGAATTAACTAGTTATAAATCTTTACAATTAAGCTCTATAAGCCTCACGATTAGATCTTGCTACCATATTTACATGAACTTTTACTTGTTAAAATGGTTAGTTTTGAAATATGCAATCATGTCGCACTTCTTGATAAAAAAAACTTGTAAGATTGTGAAGTACATATTTAGTACATCATAAACTTTATATTAATATGGTCTCAAAAATTATTACTTATTAAAGGGTCGGTTATATTTCAAAACCATTCGATAGAGAACATACTATTTTTCATGAAGGCTAACTTCTTACTTCATGCCATCATGTTTAAAGGAAGATAGTATTTAAGCTTAAGATTTTTTTATCTAAAAAAATTTAAACTATTAGACTTTAAGACTTCTGTTGCTAGTGTTCTGACCACTACAGCTTTTGAATCCTACGTCTTTGATTTAATCAATTAGAAACCAAGCCCAAGACTACTTTATTACAACTGATTTCCTTCGATCCACCCTAATCAAGCTGCAGGAAGGGATATGATTTTGCGATCTTTAGTGTCCCAGTCAGTAGCCAATATTCAAGGGCAGCGTATAAATAAGGAATGTCACAATAACCAATATAGTATCGATTCGAAATAAAAAAAAAAAGATTCATCTCCAACTTTTTTTCAGCAAGGGACATAACATAAACTAACACTGAGAAACCTTTGCAATTTTACCATATCTGGTAAATTAAATCAACATAATAATGAAAACCCAATATCAAGAGTTAACATGACCAATTTCAAGAGTTTACGGAAGCATAAATCAAAAGGAGATGACATAAAAGGCTTAAAGTTTGATCATCAATCTCAACACCAATTGGACAATCTTTCAAAAAATATTAAAAGTGAAATAAAATACTCACCCTTTTGAGTACACATAGTCTCCACCCACTTGCAACAGGAAGTACACATCTCTCCCATCATGCAAAGCCTAACAAATTCACAAATTCATAAATCCACAATCAAAACCAGAAAAAACAAGTACCCATCATTAATACATAACAAATTTGTATATATGTATATATATAATTTCAACATAGCTATAATAAATATTAAAAAGGCACCTTAATTGCCATTTTTCCGCCTGTGTATTCATTTTCTGCATCCGGGTCAAGAGCAGGGAGGAGAGAGAATTCAAACCCATCAATGTCCTCCCAATCATCGGCGCGCCCATCAAGCGTAACAATTCCGGGCTTGAACTCGGCCGCGACCCGCTTCTCCGAATCCGGGTCGCAGATCCACTCGCCCGACTCTTCGTGCGAGTTCACGAGTCGAATTGCCGTCGACCCAAAAACAACAAGCGTGAAGAGGAAGACCCGATGAAGAAGCATTGTTGAAAAAGTAAAGAAATTGTATAATTTGGAGTATGAATTTTGAAGAGAGTGTGGAAAAAAGAGAGGAGATTCCAATGAGTAAAATGGTGTGGCTGCCATGGGCGACCTGCAGGTTGTCTCAGTCTGACCTGGTAAACTCATTAATTTACTCATTTTCCTAGATGCTTCATGCGATTGTTTATTTTTATTTTATATAGTATTTTTTTGCTCAATAATAAACTTTTTGGCTTTTTAATCTATATTATTACATGAACTTATGTGTAAAATCTCCTACAAAAAAATGGAATATTTTTTGTTGCAGTCTTAAAAGTTAGACATGTGTGAAATTATTACCAAATTAAAATTATGCTTGTTTTAGCAAAAATAATTGTTAACGCCAAGATCTTTTTCCACGTCCCAATCACCAAGACGCGTCCGATATCCTGCACAGTTCAATAAGTCAACACCAAAAGCTTTGACTACCGACCAGTCGAGGATAACTCCGGCGTGAGAGTCAGTACAGGCGATCACAAGGTTAACTATGGAGGATAAAATATCTAGTGTATTGAGAGGATAAAATATCGTTAAGTGTTACCTCTAGATTGTGTGTGATCCTTGCTCATATACTCCAAGGTCCCAGATGTGGTGATTTTAAGCCCACAACCTTTAGCCGACTAAGCCTTGTCCCATCCTCATTAATGCCATGCAGAAATGTCGATCAAAGTTCTTTCCCTAATCTACACCCACAAAGCCCAAGTGGAACCATACTCATCTAAGTCATTCTATTAATTACATTGTCAAATTTCAATATACATACATAGGCCCTAAATAAAGATAATATCCACTAAATAAATTTGGCCCAATGAACCAAACCTAATACTTTCAAGACCCACCTCAACACGTATACAAGTATTATGGCAACATCGCTTTCAGGTCTTTTTATTAAACAGGAGGTTTAATGAAAGAGTATAAGTGGAATCGGTCCAGAATAAAAGGAATTATAATGAGATCAACAAAGGCCCAAGATACAACTTACCAAGGCCCAATAGGTAAATCTCAAACAACAATTCAAATAGAAACTGGATACACTCCTTCGAGCAACCAAGGATGGCATAAGGAGTGGTTTTTTGTCAAAGGACCCGAAATCTCCTCCATACCTGACTGGACCACTTCCGATCGCATCTCTCCAAACTTCGGAAATATTTCAACGGAACGAGTGAAAGAAATGGCGAGCCTTCTAGAGAAGATTCACATTAAGGAATGGAGCTTCGGACTTCTGAGTAAACAAGCATGGTCAGACGACCATAATCGTAAGTCTCGAACCCACTTTATTGTTTAACTCCCAATTTCCATTAGTAGTTATCGTAAACAATTATTCCTCATCTGTTGCAGTGTCTCTGATCAAACCAACGTCAATCGACTGAAGGGATCTAGACAGATTTCTTTCTAGTACATCTTCGCCGACCTCTGCCGAAGTATCAACTGAAGATCTTCAAGCCACCGAATCAACTCCTATTGAAAGGACAAGCCAACCTCGCCGAAGAAAGCAAGCTAGCCGAAAACCCAAACACACCCCCACACAAACTCACACTGAGTGCCTCCTCGATATGCCCTCTGATGAACGGATCCGAATCCTTCCTTGCCAAAAAAGAGGAAAACCCAAGCAGATCCTCCGGCCTCCGAAGAACCACAAGTACCTCTAACTGAAACTTATCCTCCGCCAACCACCAATTTACCGAAATTGTTGTTTTTCGACGAAGAGCTCAAGAACAAGTGGAGCGATCACTCAAACTTTCTCGAAAAAGACAACCAACCTCCTCGGACTTCAGTTCAAGCCTCGTAATCCCCCACTCTGCCGCGAATTCAAGAGAATTTTCCTTTGATTTCTACAACTCCTTCGTCAAGTAATACCGAGCGACCACCGATTTAAGAACAACTCTATCATGGGACACGATCGGCGAGGGAATGAAGTACCAAGTAGAGTAAGCTTAACTTATCCATTTTCATATCGGCCCATTAATTTTGAATCGATAGATTAACACCGATCATCCGCAGTAAACATCGTCTTGGACGCCTCGTCCCCAAATACCAAGAGGTCAAGTCGAAGAGAAACCGCTCAAGAGAGAATACCCGCTTAAGTCCGCTTTGCGAAAGATAGAAGTAGTCTCAAAGTTCTTTATTCAAGACAATGAGTGCCTTCAGGAAAGACCTTGCTCAACCAAAGAAGATTTGAAGACATCCGGGCCACTCATCAAGTCATCATCGATATAAATATCGATTTTCGAAGAAAAATGAAATTTTGGTGAAGAAAATCGAAGATCGACCCAATCCAACTCGGTTCTGTCAAGCAAAATAAAGATATCCAAGCTAAAGATGCAGAGCAAATATGGCCCATCGTCAAAAGCTTGAAGAGAAACTTTGAGAACTCAGGACTCTTAGGGATTTGGGGCCCACCACTAACGATCGATTCGCCAAGGAGATTAAAGCAAATTACGGAAATCCAACGAATTTGAACAATGAAGTTGTCCACATGTACTCAAGAAGAATGCGAGGTCCGCCAAGTAAATAAAAAGTCAAACTTGTAGTGGCCAAAGTAAACCCGGCTCTCCTTGACTCTTCGGACAGCAAGGACAATAAGGAACCTTAAAGATATCATCCGAAGCTTTAAGATTCCTGAAAAGACATCTCCTTTGTAAACAGTTAGATATCAATGAAATAATTAACAAATTCTTATCCTTATTGCACCTTTGAACATTTCTTGTCAATAATTCATCATCAATCAACGTGAAAAATGTATAATCTTAAACTGTTAGTGTAAGACCCCATCTTTTATAAATAAAGATGAATTTTTCTATAAATATTATTTTTGAATATTAAGGAATAAATTTGATATAATGTTATAGTTGTGGGTAATATTTATAAATTTTGCAAAGTATGCAAGTTGTTATAAAATATTCGTTTGCCTGGGAATATTCTTTTTGTTAGGGAATATTCGCATAATGGCTCAATCATTGGTGGACCCCATAATGTAATTATTGTCGGATTGAGAAAACGACAAAATATTTTATAAAAATAACTACGGAGGTGTTACCGTTTAAAGCTGTTGAACTACCCGTTGGTAAAAAGTACGATGAATGGCGTAGTTGCGTAGTAGCACACGGTATTGATTATTGATGCTTACGTGAGAAGTCACTCATTTATGCTCAATTATTACTACGATAATTCTTTGCATCATATCTCTTATATTATTGATTCAATTATTGTCACAAATATCATACGTATAATATGTTATAGTATTAAATCAATAATTGAGACGACAAGTTATAAATGATTAATAATTGTTGAAAGATTAAATATGTATTGATGAAAATAAAATGATTTGTGGTAAGTTTGATTATTTTATGGGGGCTCATATGTCATCATCTAAGAGTCTCTTAAATCGATAGTAATTACCTTGATGAATAGTATTTATCTTCGTCGATAGTAATTATCCTTGTGAATATAGTATTTACCTTCGTCGATAGTAATTACCCTTGTGAATAGTATTTACCTTAAATCGATAGTATTTACCTTCGTTAATAGTAATTACCTTTACCAGACGTCAAACCACTTGTCGTTTCACACATTAAAAGCGCCGAACCACTTGTCGTTTCACATTACTGAGCGTCAAACCAATTTCGTCGAGCCACTTGCCTTTTCACACACGGCAGTCTTAAGCTAGAAATCTTCTATAAATAGAGGCCTAGGGCTTCATTATTTTTCACTTAATTCATTCAAGCTATAGAGAGAGAGAAAATATAGAGAATAAGAGAGAAAGAAGAAGAGTATTTTGTTACTACTGCTTCTTTGCGATATTCAATCTTCTACCAAATGTAAGGGTGTTATTCTTTCTTATTCATGAAGAGAATCTGTTGTTATTCCATTGCTTATTATTACATTGGAATAACTTGTATACAGTGTTTTACCCTATACTTGGTGACATTCTTCTATGATTACGTTGGAACATCCCACATGCATGTGTTTTACAGGACTTGGTTAAAATCTTTATTATTCATCGTTGGAACATCCTGCTCAGTATGTTTTACAGGACTGGTTCCGTCTTTATTATTACATTGGAACATCACATGCATGTGTTTTACAGGACTGGTTCCGTCTTTATTATTCATTGGAATATCCTATCGTGTGTTTTTTAGGATCCGGTTCCATCTTTATTATTACATTGGAACATCCCGCGGTGTGAATTTCACGACTGGTTCCGTTATTTATTATTACATTGGAATAACTTGCATGCGATCTATCGCATTTATGGTGATTTCTTTTGTTATTCCATTCTTTATTATACCCGGTTGGTTAAAACTTTGACTTCTATACTCCATGAAATTAGTGGAATATCCTTGATATTTGCGTTTCATCGATATCTTTTCATGAAAATATTCTTCCGATCATTCTTGAATTTTACTCTACACAAAAACAGAGATCATATTGATAATTTGGACGTTAATAATTCTGGATAAAATAATTCTTGAACTTGTTTTATTGAATTCTTATATCATTGTCATCATCCTCATGTTTATATTTTTTTAAAAGTCATATGTGGCTCAGTAGTGCATAGATGGACTTGGTATGATTATGACGAGAGACTATTCGATTGTAATCATAATAGTAATGTTACAAATGATGTGGTAAAAATCCTCGATTAGTAGTAGTGCATTGATGGATGATTGTTGGCATGATCATGACCATTAATGAATACACAAATATTCTTGGCTCGTAGTAAATGAATAATTGTGGTCGTGATACTAAAGAATATCCTTGGTAGTAGTAGTGCGGGGTGATTCGATGATGTGGAATATTTATTAAAAGGCGAGTCTCGGCTATAACGATGATGAAAAACCTTTTAAAACCTAAAAGATAGTAGACTTTATTTTCTACTTGACTCTTTTAATGGATCAGATATTCATTATGATTAAACCTGGTTATCTATTGTATTTTATCGGTTTAACATTGTTGAAAGACTATTGATAATTTATTCGCATTATCTTAGTCATAATATTTCTTCTTGGGCTAGTTGAGCTCACCCTTTCTTTCACCGTTTCTCTTGAAATGAGAATATATTTGGGACGAGTCGGAGAAAGCAGTGATGGTCACGAAGATAGCATTAGTAGTCCTCACTATTACGTGAAATAGTGTGATAATAATTGTAATGAGGACTTTTTGTTTGAGTTTGTATAATATCTAGTAGAGCGATATTTGTATTTAAACTCACGAGTTTTATGTCGTATTATACAAAGACAGTTATGTTAATAAGTTGTATTTAAATTTGTACCATGTAAGTGGCGACCAAGATGGGTGATGTATACCTAATTTTGGGGGCGTCACGGTTGGTATCGAGCTTAGGGATATGATCCTGGCTAAGATGTGAGAATAGTACTAGGAGGAGAGAGCGGGGAATACCTTCACTAGTATGACCTACCTAAGTTTATGTGCTTTATTTTATTGGTTGGTAGGAAGATAGGGATAATTTATTACATGTCAATTAACCTTTTGTTTTGTGGCGATGTCTGAAAATGACATCCGAGAATGTTGAGAATAGCAATGGGCGCTTGACGATTGTTGATTCACCACATATCAATAATCGAGGATAATGTGCATCGGAAGGCGACAATCCTCATGTGAAACAACAACACCGACCAAATGATGAATGATCAAATGTTCAGAGGCTTTATGCAATTTATGCAACAATGAATGAGAGCGACTCTGTCCAAAACGTGGGGTGGAAACACGGAAAACTCTCGGCGGTCACCGCTAAACAATTCAAGGAGCTGGGACCACCGGAGTTTAAGGGAGAAGCAAAACCACTTCGGCGGAAGCATGGATAAAGCAGATTACCAAGATATTTGATGTCTTGGGATGCTCCAGGAGCAAAAGGTTCCTTTTCACGCCTTTATGTTTGCGGAGAGCAGATTCTTGGTGGGGAATCCAGAAAGCGTACTCAACTTCTTGTCTTGAAGATATCTTGGGAGAAGTTCCAGGTCATTCAACGACAAATACTTTCCGAAAGTATTCGCCACATGAAAAGAGGTGGAATTTATCAAGTTGGAACAAAACAATATGGCCAGTGTCGCATAATCTGAAGCAAAATTTGCGGAGTTATCACGGGTTCGTCCCCACTTGGTGGATAATGAAGAGAGAATGGCGAATGTTTTAAGAGGTTTTGAAGCGGGAGATACGTCGACATCTTATTTCTCATAAAGCGTGTTTGTATTCAGGATGTTGTAAATAGGGCTCGATTAGTGGAACGCGATAATGAGTCAACACAACTAAAAAGAAGCGGTAAGAAATTATAATACCAATGAGAGTAGTCATGAGCGGTGACAACAAGCGTGGAGGGAATCAATGGGCCGGATATGGTAACCACGGTGGTAATCGGGCCTAAAACAATAAGAATGGACATTTCAAGAAAGCGGAGATTCAACAATGGTGGAAAGACGTCAAAGACCAAAGACCCATTGTTAAGGAAGGAGAAAGACCACCTATCATATGCTTCAAATCGGAGGAGAGGACACATTAGTCAAAAGCTGCGTTATGTCTGGTCAAAGCATGTTATAATTGTGGAAGAAAAGGTCACTTAGCTCGATTTTTGTGCCGTTTCAAGACAAATTCAAAACTAGGATGGAGGCACCAAAGGCCATCGAGAAAATTCAAAAGCCGTTAGTCTGAGGAGGCGTTTGTTGTGACCTCCCAAAGAGCAAGGAATCCGAATGAGGTCATCACGGGTAAGCTTATCATAAACTCTAATGAAGTCTATACTTTATTTGATATCTGGGTTCTACCCATTCTTTTATTTCTCCTACTTGCGCTCATCGATTAAATTTGACTCAGGAGAAATTAGACTTTGACTTATCTGTGGAAACTCCGTTGGGAGAAACCTTCATTACATCCAATCGTTTATAAGTCTTGTTTGGTTCAAATCGGTACCCTCACATTACTGTCGATCTTATTTCATTAAAAATACTTGCATTTGGCGTGATTCTGTGGATTGATTGGTTAACTACTTATCATGCAAAAATTGATTGTTTTCATAAGGTTGTTATCTTTCATATTCCTAATCAACCTATTATGCGAATTCAAACGACCAAACCATTAAAATCAATCACGGTCATCTCAAGCCATAAAGCTATTCGTTTATTGAAAAGCGGATTTCAAGCTTTCTTAGCTCATGTCGCTGATTTAAACAAAAATACGTCGGGTTTTGAACGATATTTCTATTGTTAATAAATTTTCCGACGTATTCCCAAGAAGAACTTCTGGCCTACCCCGAGGCGTGAAATTGAATTTTGTATCGACCTTGAACCCGGTACAAAACCTATTTCCAAAGCCCCATATCGAATGGCTCTATTGAGACTTGAGAGTTAAAGACCCAATGCAGGAATTGTTAGACATTGGCTTTATTAAGTCTAGTACTTCTCCTTGGGGTGCTCTGTTCTATTCGTGAAGAAGAAAGATGGGAGTATCGCGACTTTGTATTGATTATCGGGAGTTGAATCATGTCACCATCAAAAATAGGTATCCATTGCCACGTATTGATGACTGTTTGACCCGATTAAGGAGCCAAATTCTTTTCAAAGATTGATCTTCGTTAGGATATCACCAATTGAAGATTAGAAATCACCGACATTCCAAAGCGGCTTTCGGAACTTCGATGCGGGCATTATGAATTCCTAGTCATGTCCTTTGGATTGACTAATGCTCCCACCGCCTTCATGGATATGATGAACCAAGTATTCAAGGAATATTTAGATCACTTTGTGGTCGTCTTTATTGATGACATCCTTATTTATTCCAAAAGTAGTGAAGATCATGAGCAACACTTGAGGTGACACTCCAAAAGCTTCGTGAATATAAGCTTTATGCCAAGTTGAAGAAATGTGAGTTCGGCTTGAAGAAGTAGCATTCCTTGGGCACGTGGTATCAAGTCATGGAATATCTGTTGACCCAAAGAAAGATTGAAGCTATTCAAAGTGGGAACAACCTAAATCGATGGCCGAAATCGTAGCTTTCTCGGTTTAATTTGGTTATTATCGAAGATTCGTGGAAGGATTTTCTCGAATCGCTACTCCGATGACTCGGTGACTCGGAAAGATAAAGTTCGGTTGGAGCGAAGAATGTGAGAAGAGTTTTCAAGAACTCAAGAGGAGACTTATTTCAAGACTATTACAGCAATACCATCCGGCTCGGAGGATTTGTCATCTGATGATGCTTCGAGCAAAGGGTTGGGATGTGTTCTTATGCAACATGGAAAAGTTATAGTTTATGCCTCATGACAACTCAAAGAATATGAGAGGAATTATCCTACTCATGATCTAGAGAGTTAGCATTTATTATCTTCTTGACTTAAAATTTGGAGGCATTACTTGTATGGGGAGAAAGTGGAGATCTTTACGGATCATAAAAGCCTCAAATATTTCTTCACTCAAAAGGAACTCAACATGCGACAACGACGTTGGCTTGGCTATTGAAAGATTATGATCATACCATCCAATACCATCCCGGAAAAGCGAGCGTGGTAGGTGGCGCATTGAGTAGAAAATCATATGCAAGTCACGAGTGCGATATTGTCAACGTAAAGGCCCATTTTGTGTGACTTACAAAGGATGGAGATAGAGTTAAAGACTCGAGGGGACGCATGTGATGATAGCGAGTATCTGAGTAGAGAACCGACTTTAATCGATAAAGTTAAATTCGCTCAAGCTACGGACACGGGTGATGCGTATGAAGAAGAAAGTGCAAGAAGGTGCTATCTTAGGAAGCAAGAATCGACTTTAATCGATAAAGTTAGATCTATGAGTTACCTAACTAATCCAAATGGAATTCTTGGAAAAGGTATTGTAGATTTTGTGTGGACTAATTTTAGCAAATGAGTGCAAAGTTGTAAAAACCAAGAAAAAGCTTACGCCATGATTTTAGAGAGGCTGTTTTGGCCACTTAAATTATGAGAAAAATTCTGGCCTTTTGGGACATGAAAGTATATGGTATAAAGTACCTCCTGTCCAAAAAAATGAGCTCATTTCGACTTAAAATGAGCAAGTTATGACTATTTCAATATTTAGGTTTTTCCGATTTAACGCTATTATAACCGGAGTTCTATAACTCCGATGACCATGAAATTTAAACTAGAAGCTCACGTTAACATGTGTAAGATCCTGCCAAGATTTGGGAATTTTGGAGTTAAACTTGAGGTAGCTAATTTCTTAAGGAATTAATTAGAAATTGATTTATGAAAAATAGTAAATGAATTTTAAAAATTTAGAGAAAATATATTTTCATTATGGGACTATATTATGCTAAATCCCAGAAAAGAAATATTTTTGGGACTGATTTGGTATTTTTCATGAAAATAGTTTAATTACTGAACATATGAGTTAAATATGTTATGTGAAGTAACAAAGTTGAAAATAGGATATTATGGCTAGAGAATCTTATATAGAGTATATGCATATTTTTTGAGAGATTTGATAATTGGTGATGATATCTTATGAGTATGGCATTTTGAATGATTAAATGCATTATATGGTAAAGCGTAAACAATTGAGATAAATTGTTTATAAATTTAAAAGTGATTAAAATATTGTTATAATATTAATGTTATTAGATTATGAGATTATTAAGTGATTGATAACATGGGGATATTCTTGAATCCTGGATAAATTATATTATAAATGTTTAATATTTATCCTTTATCTCATTTGATTGATTCTTTATATCATTATCCTCGTGTTTATATTGTGTTGAAAGTCAATACACATTCGTGTAGTGCATAGATGGACTTGGTATGATTATGACGAGGATTGTTGGGGTATAATCATAAGCGTAAATGAATACACAATTATCTTTGGTAGTAGTCATGGATAATTTGTGGTCGTGATCTTAATGAATACACAATTATCTTTGGTAGTAGTGCATGGATAATTTGTGGTCGTGATACTAATGAATACACAATTATCTTTGGTAGTAGTGCATGGATAATTTGTGGTCGTGATACTTAATGAATACACAATTATCTTTGGTAGTAGTGCATGGATAATTTGTGGTCGTGATCTTAATGAATACACAATTATCTTTGGTAGTAGTGCGTGGATAATTTGTGGTCGTGATCTTAATGAATACACAATTATCTTTGGTAGTAGTGCATGGATAATTTGTGGTCGCGTGATCTTAATGAATACACGATTATCTTTGGTAGTAGTGCATGGATAATTCGTGGTCGTGATCTTAATGAATACACGATTATCTTTGGTAGTAGTGCATGGATAATTCGTGGTCGTGATCTTAATGAATATCCTTGGCACGTAGTGCGGGGATGATTCGATGATATGGATTAATTATTGAAAGTGAGTCTCAAAGAATGAAATATTAATTCATGGATGTGGTAAAAGTCATCTTTAGTAGTAGTGCATTGATAGACTTGGTATGATTATGACCACGGATTATTCGGTATAATCATGGCCAGTAATTGAAAACACGAATATCCTTAGCCGATGAGTGCATGGATAATTCATGGTTGTGATCTTATTATTGTGAGTCTCGATATTATTGGTTTCTGATTGTATATCTTTGGCTGTAGTGCAAAGATGAATTGTTAATGAATATCTTTGGTAGGATTGCAAAAATGAATTTAATGTTTTCAACGATAAAGGTATTCAAGGTATCCTCACCTCTTTATCATATCGGTATGTACCCTAATTTAGAGGGAGAAATTCCATAAGGAGGGAGATTGTGAGACCCAGATTTTATCAATAAAGATTTAAATTTTGTTGAAATAATTTTTTAATATTATGGTGTGAATTTAAGATAATATTATAGTTGTGGTAGTAGTTTTATAAATTTTGCAAAGTATGCAAGTGGTTATATTATATTCGATTGGTTGGGGAATATTAGGTTTAGCGAGGGAATATTCGTACAACTACTCAATCATTGGTGGACCCTAATGAAATTATTGTCGGATTGAGAAAAGCGACAAAAATATTTTATTGAAATAACGGCGAAAGTTTTCTGGTAGTTCTTGTTGAACTACTCGGTAGTAAAAAAATGCGAATACGTGTGGTTGCATAGTAACATTACGCGGTATTGATTATTGATGCTTATGTGAGAAGTCTTTCGGTTTGATTCCATTATTGTCGATTAATAATATGAATTATTATAGCGATAATGACGTTTTATTTTATTCAGTATTATTAACGTAATAAAAGCGAAACATCTTTTATATAAAATAGAATACTTTATTAAAGTTATTACATAAATAGAATATATTATATTTTATTATGCATAGTGATGCGTAGTGTTGTATAGTGTTTTGCATAGTATTGCATAGTATTTGCATAGTAAAATGTTTTATATAAATAGAATATATTATATTTTATTTAAAAGATTTTTCTTTAAATATGGACCGTCAGATTAAAGTAAATCAATCTGGATAGTTCATGGATTAATTCTTATGCATTCCATTTTCCTATAAATAGAAGCTCATTCCTTCATTATTTTCTTACGAATTCATTGAAACTACAGAGAGAAATTATAGAGAGAAGCTATAGAGAAAATTATAGAAAGAAGAAGAGTATTACGCTACTTCACTACTTCTATATTAGGTTCTTTTTACGGTGAGGGGTGTTATTCTTTCTTCTTGAAGAGAACTTACATTATTCCATTCATTATCATTCATTGGAATAACTTTGTAAAAGTGGCATACCCTATACATAACTCAGATATGCGGTATAACCTATACTTGGTGAAATCCTTATGTTATTCCATTGCTTATTATTACATTGGAATAACTTTGATCATCTGTGATTTACCTATACTTGGTGACATTCTTCTATTATTCATTGGAACATCACATGCGTGTGTTTTTACAGGACTGGTTCTATTTTATTATTATTCGTTGGAACATCACATGCATGTGTTTTACGGGACTGGTTCCGTCTCTTTATCATTCTGTTGGAATATCCTATCTCGTGTGTTTTACACCGGATCCGGTTCCATCTTTATTATTCTGTTGGAACATCCCGCTTCGGTGTGAATTTCACACGACACGTTTAGATTATTATTATTCTGTTGGAATAACACGTCTACATCAAGTACCGCATGCATGGTGATTTCTTTTGTTATTCCATTCTTTATTATACCCAGTTGGTTAAACCTTTGACTTCTATACTCCATGAAATTAGTAGAATATCCTTGATATTTGCGTTTCATCCGATATCTTTTCATGAAAATATTCTTCCGATCATTATTGAATTTTACTCTCTGAAAAAAAGATATCATGTTGACAATTTGGGCGTTAATAATTCATGGATTAAATAATTCTTGAACTTGTTTTATTGAATTACTATGTCATCATCATCATCCTCGTGTTATATTATGTTATCTTTCGCTTACGTGCATAGATGAACTTAGTATGATTATGACCGAGGATCATTCGGTATAATCATGACTTGATATAAATGACGTGACAAAAGTCCTCGGTGGCTGTAATGCGATGATGGATAGTTTTGGTATGATTATGACGGGGGTGATTCGGTATAGTCATGACCATTGATAATTTGATGAAAATCCTTGGACCGTGGTACAGAGGATGATTAGATGTGGTGGTTTATTATTGTCGAGTCTCAAATGATAAAAATTGATGAAAACCTTTTAAAACCTAAAAGATAGTAGACTTTATTTTCTACTTGACTCTTTTAATGGATTGCATATTACCGCAGATTAAGCTGGTTGTCTATTGTATTTTATCGGTTTAACACATTGAAGGCTAATGATAATTTATTCGCATTATCTTAGTCATAATATTTCTTCTTTGGGCTAGTTGAGCTCACCCTTTTTCTTTCACCGTTCTCTTGAGGAAATGAGAACATAAATTTGGACGAGTCGGGGAATGGAGTAATGGTCGAGGATAGCATTAGTAGTCCTCACTATTACGTGAAATAGTGTGATAATAGTTGTAATGAGGACTCCTTTTGAGTTTGTATAATATCTAGTAGACAATATTTGTATTCAAACTCACGGTTTATGTCGTAATGTATACACAGCAGTTATATTAGTAAGTTGTATTTGAATTTATGTACCATGTAAGTGGCGACCCAAGATGGGTGGCGTATACCTAATTTTGGGGAGTCATGATAGTTGTCAGGTAATATTTATAAATTTTGCAAAGTATGCAAGTTGTTATAAAATATTCGTTTGGTCGGGAATATTCTTTTTGTTAGGGAATATTAAATATAATGGCTCAATCATTGGTGGACCCCTAAATGAAATTATTGTCGGATTGAGAAAAAACGACAAAAATATTTTATAAAAATAACGCTGGAGGTGTTACCGTTTAAAGCTGTTGAACTACCCGGTGGTAAAGAAATGCGATGTACGCGTAGTTGCATAGTAAAGCACGGTAGATTGATTATTGATGCTTACGTGAGAAGTCACTCATTTATGCTCAATTATTGCTACTGATAATTCTTTGCATCATATCTCTTATATTATTGATTCAATTATTGTCACGGTATCATCGTATAATATGTTATAGTATTAAATCAATAATTGAGACGACAAGTTATAAATGATTAATAATTGTTGAAAGATTAAATATGTGTTGATGAAAAAAAATGATTTGTGGTAAGTTTGATTATTTTATGGGGGCTCGTATATGTCATCATCTAAGAGTCTCTTCGTCGATAGTAATTACCTTGTGAATAGTATTTATCTTCGTCGATAGTAATTATCCTTGTGAATAGTATTTACCTTCGTCGATAGTAATTACCCTTGTGAATAGTATTTACCTTCGTCGATAGTATTTACCTTCGTTAATAGTAATTACCTTTACCAGACGTCGAACCACTTGTCGTTTTCACATTCTGAGCGTCGAACCACTTGTCGTTTCACATTACAAAGGCGTCAAACCATTACCGTCAAGCCACTTGCCTTTTCACACTAAGCGGTGCTAAGCTAGAAATCTTCTATAAATAGAGGCCTAGGGCTTCATTATTTTCACTTAATTCATTCAAGCTATAGAGAGAAATATAGAGAGAATAAAGAGAAAGAAGAAGAGTATTTTGTTACTACTAATCTAACTTTGCGATATTCAATCTTCTACCAAATGTAAGGGTGTTATTCTTTCTTATTCATGAAGAGAAGCATTGTTGTTATTCCATTGCTTATTATTACATTGGAATAACTCAGATACGCTGTGCTTTTACCTATACTTGGTGACATTCTTCTATGATTACATTGGAACATCACATGCATGTGTTTTACACCGGACTGGTTCCGTCTTTATTATACTGTTGGAACATTACGTACGTGTGTTTTACAGGACTGGTTCCGATCTTTATTATTTTGTTGGAACATCACATGCATGTGTTTTACACAGGACTGGTTAAAATCTTTATTATACATTGGAATATCCTATCTCGTGTGTTTTACACCGGATGCAGTTCCATCTTTATTATTACTGTTGGAACATCACGTCGGTGTGAATTTCACACGACTGGTTCCGTTATTTATTATTCTGCATTGGAATAACACGTCATGCGATGCTTCTATCGCATGCATGGTGATTTCTTTTGTTATTCCATTCTTTATTATACCCGGTTGGTTAAAACTTTGACTTCTATACTCCATGAAATTAGTGGAATATCCTTGATATTTGCGTTTCATCCAAAGATCTTTCATGAAAATATTCTTACGATCATTCTTGAATTTTACTCTACAAAGCAAAGATCATATTGATAATTTGGGCGTTAATAATTCTGGATAAAATAATTCTTGAACTTGTTTTATTGAATTCTTATATCATTATCATCATCATCCTCATGTTTATATTTTTTTTAAAAGTCATATGTGGCACTGTAGTGCATAGATGGACTTGGTATGATTATGACCGAGAGACTATTGGTGTAATCATGGCCGTAATGTTACAAATGATGTGGTAAAAATCCTCGATGGCCGTAGTGCATTGATGGGACGATTGTTGGCATGATCATGACCATTAATGAATACACAAATATTCTTGGCTCGTAATGCATGAATAATTGTGGTCGTGATACTAAAAAGAATATCATCGGTAGTAGTGCGAGGGGTGATTCGATGATGTGGAATATTTATTAAAATTTGAGTCTCAAATTATAATGATGATGAAAAACCTTTTAAAACCTAAAAGATAGTAGACTTTATTTTCTACTTGACTCTTTTAATGGATTGCATATTCACTGCAGATTAAACCTGGTTGTCTATTGTATTTTATCGGTTTAACATTGTTGAAGACTATTGATAATTTATTACGCATTATCTTAGTCATAATATTTCTTTTTTGGGCTAGTTGAGCTCACCCTTTCTTTCTTTGTTTTCTTCTTGAAATGAGAATATAAATTTGAGACGAGTCTGGGAAACGCAGTGATGGTCACAAGATAGCATTAGTAGTCCTCACTATTCGTGAAATAGTGTGATAATAATTGTAATGAGGACTTTTGTTTGAGTTTGTATAATATCTAGTAGAGCGATATTTGTATTTAAACTCACGATTTTATGTCGTATTGTATACAGCAGATTATGTTAATAAGTTGTATTTAAATTACACGTACCTTGTAAGTGGCGACCCAAGATGGGTGATGTATACCTAATTTTGGGGGCGTCACGGTTAATCAATAACTAAGCAAGTCATATAACATATAAGATCAAATAATAATGTGACCCGAACTCAACACTTAAAAATCAGGTAATAAAGTAATGCAATACTTATTCGTTACCGAAGTGTGAGACAGATCTGCTTCATTAGGAATTTGTTTACCCCGAAAGGCCTAACAAAACCAAGAGATGACATTTGCCTACCACGAAGGGCCTGACAAAGTCTAAAGGACAACGCTTGCCTACACGAAGGGGCGACAAGGTCCGAAGATGACACTTGCCTACCCCAAGAAGGGCCCGATAAGGTTTAAGTGCAACACTTGCCTACCACGAAGGGGCGACAAGGTGCGAAGATGACACTTGCCTACCAGAAGACTGACAATGTCTAAGTGACCACCATCTTGAAGAGGCTACCATCGAATGGTCGGTGAGTCCACCGAACCTCCTAACACCAATGACGTTTGCCTACCACGAAGGGCCCGACAAACTCATAAGGACCACCGCAAGAAAAGGCTACCATCGAATGGTCGTGAGTCCACCGAACCTCCGAACACCAATGGCGTTTGCCTACCACGAAGGGCCCGACAAACTCATAAGGACCACCTGTAGAAAAGGTCGCCATCGAATGGCCGGTGAGTCCACCGAACCTCCTAACACCGAGGGTGGCATTTCTTTGTGCTGTCGGGACTATGCATGAGCTACCAAGTCCCTCATGAATGTTTTAAACTTCGATCCCATGGTGGCGGCTCGTTAACTCGATCCCTAGGCAATGGACCCAAAGTCGACTACCCCAGGACAACAAGAGGTATAGGAGATAAAATCGAATATAGCTTTTTGGTGGTTCAGTGTGGGATCGAACCATTTAGCTGACACAAAGATCCACATGAACCCTCCGAATAACATCTTCAGCTTCGGGCGGCACCCAAAGTTCCTCAATAGTGGGAGATGGGTCCACAGTAGAATACCCGTCTGCAAACAACGCCCACAATTCGATTTCTCGCCAAGCATTGCAACGGTTTTGTCGGACTCTTCAGATTCTCCATAACTATCATCATCTTATTTCTTCATCCCTAAGGACACGGCTTACATATCAAACCGGGTGCTTTATCCCCCAACTTCTCGCACCAAAAAACTGCTCCCACTGCCAACGAACTAGCTGCCAGATACAAATAACATAGCTCAGCAGGAGCGGGCTTCATCGACAAAGGCACCGAATAAAAATAGGTCGTTTATTCCCTGGAAGGCGTGTTTACAGCCCGAAGTCCACTGGAACGTCTTAGCATTCTTCGGCCCTTTCCTCGTACCAAAGATTGGCAAACATCTTTCTGCCGATTTGGACAGAAACCTTCTCAAAGTCTCTTCCGAGTAGTCTTGTCTTTTCCATTCGAACCTGCAGCTTTAGATGGGCCTCTCCGAAGACGAGTATCCACAGGGCGGTGTGCCCTCGGTGGATTCTCAGGAGTGCGGCTTCTGAGTCTGCTTCGACCATAATCCCGAAGACCAATAGGGCGGAATACCCTTCTTCGGCCAATCAGGAAAATGGCTGTTGGGTCTTCGTCTACTCTGCTTCGACCATAATCCGAAGACGATAGGCGAAATACCCTTCTTGACCAATCGGGAAAATGGGTCATTGGGTCTTCGCTCTACTCGCTTCGACCATAATCCGAAGACCAATAGGTGAATACCTTTCTTGACCCGATCGGAAAATGGTACATTGGGTGCGCTTCGATCCCAAGGACGGCCTTGAGACATGTCTTTAAAGTGTAGACTTCTTTCTAACTTGATCGGTCTGTCAGTCTGACCACTTCGGTATAGGATTCTAAGTAGTATGCCTTCTATCCTTTTCCGACCATGGTCAGGTCTTCTCTCGGCAGAAAAAATCGATCTTCTTCTAGCATCACCTTGGGCTCTCGAACGAGAACCCTCAGGAAACCGCTTGTAAGCAGTACCAGCATGAGCATTCTTTGAAGAACCCAATCAATCCTTGACATATACTCATTGTGTAGACGAAGTCATAGTCATCGACTATCCTTTAGAAGTAATCGTTCTACTCTTCTTCACCATGGATTCCGACGTAGAAGCGACTACAATTTGTGATTGAAAATACTCGGGACACTAGAACTCACCCTCTTCTAGCGCCAATGTTAGCGCCAAGATCTTTCTCCACGTCCCAATCACCAAGAGGCGCGTCAGATATCCCGCTGATAGCTCAACAAGTCAACACCAAAAGCTTCGACTACCGACTGGTCGAGGATAGCTTTCGGCGTGAGAGTCAATCTGAGCGATCACAAGGTTAACCATGGAGGATAAAAATATCTAGTGTATTGAGAGGATAAAATATCGGTTAAGTGTTACCTCTAGATTGTGTGTGATCCTTGCTCATATACTCGAAAGGTCTGTATGTGGTGATTTCCCGTGCCCACAACCTTTTACCAACTAAGCTTCGTTCCATCCTCATTAATGCCATGCAGAAATGTCGGTCAAAGTCCTATCCCCAATCTACAATTTGGCCAAAAGGCCAAAGTGGAACCATATACTCATCTAGTTATTCTATTAATCGTCACAAATTTCAATACTATGGTGGCTCTAAATAAAGATAATATCCACTAAATAAATTTAAAAATGAACCGACCTAATACTTTCAAGATCCACCTCAATATGTCTAAAATATTATGGCCCAACAATAATATTTTACAAAAACAAATTTTATATTTTAAAGCGTTTAGTAGAAATTAAAAGGGCGATCAACAAAAATATGTTTTATGGACAATGCAAAGTTTAGTAGTGGAAACCGAAGGCTATTGGATATTGAACCGAGTGGTATGACCCAACTCATCATATTAATCATGAGGTTGGGAGTTTGAGTTGTGTGGTGTGCGTATGTTCAAATTAGCAAAAAATAATAATTTAGTAGTGGAAGCAAGTCGAATAAAACTTTGAGAGCCCCTATCCAACTTGATAAAACCTCTTAAACTTACTTAACGGGAAGTGGTAAGTATGAAGTTTATTTTAAGGTAAGTTGGTCAATTGACCAATAGAATATTGACATGCAGATGAGGTTGTATGTGTGTCAGTATTTTATTGGTCAATTAATCAACTTACCAAAAAAATAACTTTATGCTAACCGAATCCTTACTTAACATAACCAAAACATAATATGATAACATAAGCCACTTTTTCAAAATAATTTTCTAAATCCACAAAAACCTACTTAATTTGAATAATGATATTAATGGCAGACAAAAGTTAATTATAACCATTTTGAAGCATCAAGTCATTTTTGATTTTTGGAAGACCAAAGATGATAGTCAGTTATAAACGTCTCTCCTTTTATTGAGACTCGATCTACCCTTCATCAAAAGTTAGAAGAAGTTAAAATTAATCAAGACGTTACATGAAAAAGTAAGTTTCACTTAGATCCCTTCCTCAGGTTTTTCTTAGATTCCTAGAATAAATTTATACACGTGTGCGCGCGTGTATGTATGTATATATGTGTTTGATGTGTGTGTAGAGTCCTTCCACGATGACATTGTTTTGGTAACATTGTAGCGACATTTTTTATTTTTTTTTTGGTTTTTTTTTAGTAGCATACCGAAAAATGTATCGTATTTATTATTAGTTTAATGAAATTTTTGTAAAAAAAATATTTTATGTGTAATTTGGATACATACTGAAAATGCGACTGCATAACTGCATAACCCCTGCTTTTTTGTATGTATCCAAATTACACCTAAAACACTATTTTTTTACAAAAATTTGGTTGGAATCATTATATCATTTTTTTTGGAGATCTACAAAAAAACCCCAAAAAAATATATAAAAAAATATCACTAAAAAATGTGCCCTAGACTTATTGATGTGTGTGTCTCTCTCTCTATATTCAAAATAAAAATTAATATTATATGTTACTATTATCCTATAATAAAATTATAAATTAATATTTTATAAGATTATTTTATTTTAAATTAATATTGTATATGATTACATAATTAATTTGTTATAATATATCAATACTATATAATAATTTATGTCTTTTTTGGTCATTTTGCACCGTTTAGTCGCAATTGTTGTAATTGTAGTCGAACAAGAATTGAGCAAAGGTGTAAAAATGTCCCCAATGTTTACACGGATGTCCCACTTACATCCTAAACTCTTTTTTTTTTTTCAAAAGATCTTCTTAGCGTTACAAATTTAAATGGGTTATGCATCTAAGTTAGCGGAGATCTGCGTACATGTACTAGCTACATTAATCGCGAACAATTTTTTGCTGACGTGGCAACTTAGAGATACAAGAATTTGCAAATCTAGTCTAGAAGAATTTTTCTATTTTACTGAAATTTTATAAATCCCGTTCAGAACTATAAATCTCCTATTTTCCACTAATTTTTTTTTAAATTCTTATAACAAATCGAATTGGGGATTTCAGGAATGATCTAGAATACCACCGTTAGGGAGCGAGATCGCCGGTCTCTTCGGCCTCACGGTCCGTACCAGTGCAGCAGCTATCAATTTCGTGGATCGTCAGTGGATCGCCGGTCTCTTTGCCCATTTTTAATGTATACACACACAACTCCTTTTTCAGATATGATGTATTTGTTCGTGAGGCATACAAAAGAATCTTTTCAGATCTGATGTATTTGATGATCCTTTAACCCGACAATAAAAACCCATTCCACAAACTCATCTCTGTTCTCATCAACCAAACAGAAGATACCAGAACACTAGAGTAATTTTACTTTGATACTAATAAATTCGTTACTCTGTTTTTGACGTTCAGGTATGGGATTGAAATGGAGTCTCCAAGTGTTTTGATGACATATATCCTTTATTTATAGTGTGGTTAATGTCATAATACGAAAGTAGGTGTTGTTGCGGCACTTGGAATTACAAAAAGGAATGCAAAGGGAAGTAGGAGGGTAGGTAATTAGTTCATTGCTAAGATGCTGAGATCGGAGAAAGAGAGGCGTTGGGGGATTTTGAGGATGAATTTATTCAGAACATTCAATCTATTTTATTTTTTTTTATTTTTAATTTTAGAGTTTTCTTTTTAGTTTGATTAAATGATATATTTTGTTTTATTAGAAAATATTCTATATTTAAGCCTTTAATTAATTTCTGTATTTAGTATTTTTTGTATTTTAATTTTTAATATTAATTATTCTAAAATTAAATAATTAATTTATAGTAGTGTTATTATAATTGTTTACTTTGTTTTAATTAAGAGTTAAGTTTCTCTTTTCAGCCTAGTCAGCAAATTTAGATGAAGTGTCAGCTTCGTTTGTCAATGTGGCAAATTCGTTAACAAGAGGGGCACGGGTAACCTGATTTTGGTAACGTTAAGGGTATTTTTGGAAAAAAAAATTAGTTTAAGGTGCAAGTGGGACATCGGTGTAAATATCAAGTGTATTTTTTGGACCTTTGCCCAACAAGAATTACATTTTCAACAACATAAGCTGTTAATAAACAAATAATATCATAACTTTTTAATGGAGTTTCAGCTACAAACGCACTTTCAACTGCGTTTACAAAACGTTGTTATCGTTGCAACAGTTATTGTATGTTATTATGTAAACGAACAAACCTAATATATTTTTTTGACAGTAAGTAATGATATTGTTCATAGTTGTCATGGCGTCTTTGCAATGGAGAGCACGACACAACGTGAGTCAACTTAAGGCAATGATGCGAAGGCAAGCGCCTTGGCAGCTCGACGCTCATGTTGTCGCCAACGTGAAGCCGTGAGACACCGAACTCTAGCCCAAGTTAAACTTTAAACCATTTTTTTACTCATTACCCACAAACGATCCATGAACATTATCCATCGATTAAAACAAAGGATTGAAGCGAGAAAAGTCAGAAAACCCTAAAAATTGTCGATCGACTTATTTGTCTAACTTGTATGTTCTTTGGAGTTGGACTCCTTCTTTGACCTATCACAATCTCACCGCGACTCCATCGTAGGCGACCGCGACTCCATCACAGACTTCTTCTTCTTCTTTACTCATCGGCAACATTTGTCTTCCCTCTCTCACAGTTTTGTTTCTATCCTTCCCAATCTCACACCCAGTGGCGAAGCCACATAGACTTCTATGGGGTCAATCGCCCCCACTAAAAAAAAAAATTGTTTTATAATGTAAGGTAAATTTTAAAATTTTTAAGTATTATATATAAATTGACCCCACTAAAAGTTTATAAATTTTTTATTATACGGGATCAAATGGTCAAATTGAAAATTTATAACTTTGTCAATCAAATTTTAATCACATATGACTCATATCCTCTTAATATATGTATCTCTCTATAATATTTTAAACTAAATAATAATCTAATTTATATTATTTAATTTTAAAATAAATTAATGAATTACTTACTTATGAACTTGTGATTAAAAAGTCTAGTATGAGTCAATATAGTGTATATATACCATATATTATTACTCATTATATTTTCATTTAATATATTATATATATATATATATATATATATATATATATATATATATATATATATATATATACTTCGAAAGTATAAAGTATTAAAAAAAAATTACTGGGTCACGCCTGAACCCCCGTCAAATTATTTGTAACTCAGTAATAATTTCGATCCCACTGATAAAAAATCCTGACTTCACCACCCATCACACATGCATATATATTTTTTTGTTTCTTCCTTCCTTTGGTCCTCTTGTTTGGAATTTGAATATGAATATACTCGATGAATTTTAGAAATTTTGGTTTGAGGTGTATGCGTGTGTGGTCACTGCCTCATTAGTCATTACATTTAAATAGCTCTCTTAATTAATTTAAATTGCTTAGGTAGGACATTTAGGTTAATATTATAATTCTAGTTCTACTTTAAAATTTAAATAGTACTACATTAGGTATTTAGCTTATGTGACTCTACTTTAGTAATTTATATTTATTGTTTACTTTTGGTAGTATAAATAAATGAAATGATAAAGTGTAAAATGCATATTGGCTTAAAAAAAATTAAAAGTGTCAATAAAGAACACTTATTACAATTTACCAAGTGCAAATACAATTTGTTAAGTGTTGAATATTAATAGTTACTACTTGCTAAACTAAAAATATATTAATACAATCAAAAATAAAAATAGGTCAATTTTCTTTTTTTTTTATTTGTTTGTATTGTGTACACCGTAGAAATCAAAATGACAGATAGTTCGATAGCCGATGGTTGTGATATAACCAAATATCTTAAAAGAAAGGCTAAATCGAACGATTGAGAATGGAAATACGAATATTGGCCAGATACAGGTAATAAGGATGTAGTGTAATGTATACTTTATGAGAAGAAATGTTATTCTGAAGCAATAGGCTCAAGCAACATCTAGCTAGAAATTTTGGAGATGTAGCATAGTGCCTTAAAATAATAACCGAGATTATGAAGGAGATGCGAGCGACTTTAGATAGTAAAAAGAAAAACAAGCCAGTTGAACTAGCTAGATGATCATGATGATGATGATGTTGTAGTAGAAGTAAAACAAGAACAATCATTTGTTGTTCCAAGCATGGCTTCCAACACTTCCTCTAATAATATTCCAAAGTTATGGACTACTTTCAAAATGAAGAAAGTCATTTTTAAATTCCAAAAGCCACAACCTAAACCTCTGACGAAAAAAATTGAAATACTTCTAAGGAAGACTCCCGAAGAAGTTGTGGAGGAAAGACATAGCAAGGTGTCCTAGCCAAACGACTACTAAAAATTGTTCGAGGACACCGGAAGGAAAAAGAAAGAGTCCATATACACATTGTTAACCTTTTCTACGAGTGTAGCATTCCATTCAATGTTGCAAATGCAAAGAGTTATCATTGAGTCCATGCATAAGGGCAATATGAGTCATGTTTAAAGCCTCCAACATATCACAAGTGTAAGACCCCAACTTATTATAAATGAAATTTAATTTTCTCTATTTATTATTTTGAAATAGTAAGGGTTGAATTGATTAATGTGGTTAGTTATGGGTAAAATACGCGAATATTTTAAAAATAAGCAAGTGGTTATAAAATATTCATTATTGTCGGGGAATATTCGTTTGGTCGTGGAATATTCTTCTTTGTCGTCGGGGAATATTAAATGCATTTGACGCAGTCTTTTATGGGCCCCATAATGAAAGCGATTGGATGAAGAAAATGACAAGTATAAGTTGTTTATAAATAACAGCACGGTTATTCTTTATTATCTTTGTTGGAATACCGGTGGTTAAAACACAATGAATACGCGTTGTCAGACAAAGATAGCACTTGCAGTATTGCACCAATTATTGATTCTTACGTAAGAAGACACTACTCAATAATTATTACGGTAATTCTTATTCGATATTTTATTTTATTGATTCAATAATTCTTTGCGTTGATTTTTTTATATTATTGTTATTTTAATAAATGTCACTACGGTATTTTTCATTATCTGAGACAATAATTCATATTATCTGAATAATATTATTAGATAACATTATTGACAATGTCTAGAAAGTTCTATCTAAGGAGAGGTTTGGTCACCTAATTGCGCCGATGAGGAGAAATCTTTATTCGAAAGCCCTCTTTCTTGGGAGCTACCTGGTTGCAAGATCTTGTGATTACGTAATATTATTTGTGAATAATTAATTATTGATTTATATGATGAGAAAAATATTGATTTTATGTGGATATAGATGGAGAAAATTTTTAAAGTGACAATTGTTGAAAATCGATATTTTATCTTTTCAGATAAAATAATATTTTATTATATTATTATAATATAATAATGATGATATTTTACAATGAATGTGGGATATATGAGTATATGAGGAGGAAGAGTATTTTTGTTGCAAAAGTTGTTTAACACATATGTTTTGTGTGTCGGTGGACCCCATTTCTTGGATGAAATTTGATTATAGCTTTGTAAAATCGTCTAGTTTATGGATTTTGGTCAATTTCATTTGGAATTTGGAAAATCTTTCTTCGCGCAAAGTTGTAGAGAATTGAATTTCTATATAAAATTCGCATGAGATTCAAATTTTCGATAAAAGGGATATTTATTATGAATTATTGAAGTTTGAGGTTCCGAATAATTGATTTTTGGAAGTTTTAAATAATTATATTAACAAAAACGTTTTTTACATTGTTGGGACCCATTAACATGTGATTAGGTGGCTAATTTCAGATGCTAAGTGTGCGTAGAGAATTTATAATATAAATATTAATATTATATTAAATTTTTCGCTTTGGTGTTCTAAGCATTTTCCTATAAATAGGGTGCTTAGGTTAGAATTGAAAATCACACTAGAAACTAAAAAGATTTCTCTCTCTTCTCTCTATAATATCGGCGTATTTGTGAGTATTTTAGTACTTTGAGTATTGCTATACGGTCTGCAAGTTCTTTCATCACTATTTCGAGTATTCCGATCGTAAGTAATATTCTTTCTGAGGTAAGGGATGTTATTTTATTCGAAAATGATATTATTTCTTCAATATCATTATCGCCGAAATATTGGTTGGAAATTTTATCAAATTTAGAACTTTTTCATGTCGGGGTTATTATTCATGAGTTCTTATTCACGAGTTACTATTCATGAGTTACTATTCACGAGTTACTTCTTATTCACGAGTACTATTCACGAAGCGATGATGATGTTTTTTTTGTGAAATTTCTATCTTTTGAGGTCTGGAGTTATTATTCACGATATCCGCACTATTCACGAATACGGCACTATTCATAGAAAAATTAAATTTTCTTTTCTGTGTCCAAGATTGTCTGTTATGATTCCTATCTTTGATTGGATCTATGTTTTGATCTTCATTCTTGAATTTTACTCTAATCTGGTTATTTATGAAGTATTTTTTGCTGGGATTATTTAAAGTACGAATCCTTAATACTTGTTCTTTTGTTTCACTAGATTCGTTTTCTTTAAAATATTTTTCATCATCCTCAGTCCTAAATGATGATATTACTGAATATCTTTGGCCTGTAGTGCAAAGATGAATGATTTCTTGATGAATATCTTTGGCTCGTAGTCAAAAGATGAGCAGTGTTGAGATGAACACGACCGATCGATTAATATCTTTGGCCGTAGTGCAAAGATGAGCAGTGTTTAGATGAACATGATTAATCGATGAATATCTTTGGCACTGTGAGTGCAAAGATGAATATTTGATTCGAGATATATATTAATTGATGTTACAGGGATAAAATATCGATGATGAACTTTTAAATTCATATATAGAAGATAGTAGTTTGCATTCTCTCTTGAACTCTTCTAATGAATTATTATTTCATGCGAATATTGATTTAAAACTTGTTGTCTATTGTATTCTATTAGATTTTCCCTGTTAAAGACTAATAATAATTTGTTTTATATTATCTTAGTCATAATGTTCTTTCTTTGGGCTAGTTGAGCTCACCCTTTTCCTTGTTGTTCCATTTTTTCTTCTCGGAGGCGAGAATGTAAAAAGTACTAGTCGGGGTGTGGAATGATGGTTCTAGAAGTCGTTTTAGTAGTCCTCACCATTTTTGTAAAATAATGTATCAATAATTATTTGAGTGTGGATATTGTCTAGATGACAATATTTGTATTTAAACTCACAGTTTTTATGTTGTATTAATAAAGTTGTAGTTGTTTCTGTACCATGTATTTGGCGACTCAGAATGGGTGATGTATACCTATTTTGGGGGCGTTACAACAAGTCTCAAGTTCTTCTACTTGAGAAGGCAAAGAAGAGATAGAATTGATGAGTTAAAGAAGAAACATGAAGTTTTTTGGAAGCAATATGGCTTCACACTCATGTCGGATGGATGGGCAGACATGCGGGGAAATCCCTTGTTAAACTTCCTTATTAATAGTCCAGATTGGACTTACTTCATGGGTTCTATTGATACTTCCAATCAGCTGCAAGATGCCACGATGTTGCCATATCTCCTTGATATTAAGATTAAGAAAATTGGTCCTGAGAATGTTGTTAAGGAGATCATAAACAATGCTTCTAATTACAAGACGGATCATTTACTAATGGAGAATAGGCTTACTTTATTTTGGACACCTTTTACCGCTCATTACCTAGACCTTATATTAGAAGACATAGGCAAGTTGAAGTAATTCCAACCAACAGTCACAAATGCAAGAAGAATAACGTACAATATTTATTAAAAGACATGGTCGTCTTCTTGACGTGATAAGGGAAAAACAAATAGGAGAGATCCTATGAGACCCGGAGTTACTAAATTTGCTACAACTTTTCTCACTTTTCAGAGTTCTTACAAGTATAGAGATACATTGAGGCATTTGTTCATTAGCGAGGATTGGACAAAATTTAAGTTGTCGACTACCGAAACGGGGGATAAAGTATGTGATATTGTAATTTCAACTATATTTTGACATGTTGTTACTGATTGCATTAGAGCATCACAACCACTGCTTGTAGCCTTAGGGTTATTGATGGTGATGAATCACTTGTTATGCCATAAGCTTCCACGATGATGCAGTGTGTAAAGAAAACGATTGAAGATTCATTTGATAACAAACAAATACTCTATAAAAAGATGATTGATAGTGTTAAGCAACGATGAGAAAGTCAAATGGAACAAAAATTATATGGGGTTGTTTTTTTCTCAATCCGGACAAGTACTTTGATATAAAAAAGAAAATTTCGGATTGAGCTTACAAGTTACAGGAAGACTTCAATGACTTCCTTGCAAAAATGGTGCCTGAGCTAAATTTGTTAGACAAGATAAGCAATCAAGCTAATAATTAAAATACTTCTCAAGATACTTTTTCAATAGAAATGGCTAATAATAGAAATTAAAAAATTCTCGTAAGTGTATTAAAAATATATATATAAAGATATAAAATACAAATTATAATTAAATAAATAAATTCTTCTTTATTATCCTTTTAAACATATTTATATTTCCTTTAAATGTTTGCTAGTTGATTGAGCTATTGAGCTTGCAAAGTTTGCAAGACGAATTGTTGGCCTTTATTATATGTCTTCTAGTTGTGAGTGCAACTGGAGTATATTTGAATTTATAAGTACTTTCTATTATTAGCTAGCAAGTAATAAGTCATTACTAAATATTCTCTACATATTTTAAATTTAATCATTATTATTATTATTTGTTCTATTTATTTTGGATTCATACCAAGAAGTGAAATAGATTGGAACATAAAAGATTGAGTGACTTAGTTTATATATGTTCAATACAATCGAAAGATCGTTTCAAGATTTTGAAAAAAAGGGTGAACTTGATTTTTTTTTATCCACCAGCCATAAATGACTTTGATTGCGGTAAGTAAGGCGATGTTCCTCTCGGGGAGAGTGTTACATGAAATGATGTGGATAGAGCAATTAGTGCATCCAACAAGCTTGAGGGTCGTAATCTTTCAAGAAGGGTTCATGGACTTGTCAATACTAATGATGTCATTACCTACTCTCGACGCATGAGCGGACCCATTGCTAGGACATATGGGGGGCACATACCCCTTGTTAGTTCCCAGAGGGCACAATAGATCTAGAAGGGGGGGTTGAATAGATCCTTTTTATTTCAAAATACTTTTCAAGTTTATTTTGTATTGCTATTAAATTAGCATATGACAAACATAAGAATCTTTTCAAGCACAGCGGAATAAGTAAAAGACCCCCTTCATTGATATATTCTTAATCATGCATACATTGTTCGTAGAGTTAGTTTAGTTGTAAGGAGTTAAAACATACATAGCAGTTATAGTGCATAATGTAAATGACATAATGTAAAAGACACAAGGGGTTTTAAGTGGTTCAGAGACTCAAGCTCCTAATCCACTCTTCTGCTTTCAACTAGCAGGATTTCCACTAAAAAAGGGCAGCACCCTGAATCTCTACGATTCCTTCAAGGCTAGCAGCCTTGGGACTCCTCTAGTTCCCTAGGAATTCTTCAAGCCCAGCAGGCTTGGAACTTTGTTTAGTCCCTACGGACAAGGACCCTTTTGGCCCTGCTTTGTTTTGTCCCTTCAGACAAGGACCCCTCAGACCTTGGCTTTGTTGAGTTATTAGTTTGTTGTTGTTGGAGTCGATGCTGAACTGCTAAGAAGTCTTCATGCTCTGAATATCTTCTATCCTTAGCAGCTTGACTTGATCATCCTTGAAGTGCAGCCTAGTATTGTATGATGCTCAGCTTCTTGATTACTCAACCACTTCGGATGACTCCTTTATGAACTGCCTTGAAGATCCTTCTCCTTGGTACTTGATGGCTGCACATGATAGGTGTAAGACCCCAACTTATTATTAATGAAATTTAATTTTCTCTATTTATTATTTTGAAATAGTAAGGGTTGATTTGATTAATGTGGATAGTTATGGGTAAAATACGCAAATATTTCAAAATAAGCAAGTGGTTATAAAATATTCATTGTTGTTGGGAATATTCGTTTGGTCGTGGAATATTAAATCTTATCGGGGAATATTAAATGACGACGGCCTTGACCAGCCCATGTGTGGGCTCCATCCATGAAAGCGATTGGATGAAGAAAAGCGACAAATATAAGTTGTTTAAAAATAACGGCGTAGTTATTACATAGATTAATACTATTAAAATACTTGGTGGTTAACACACAAGAGTATATTTGCAGTATTGCACCAATTATTGATTCTTACGTAAGAAGGCACTACTCAATAATGGTTATGAGAATTATCGATCGATATTTTATTTTATTGATTTAATAATTCTTTGCGTTGATATTTTATATTCTTTGTTGTTTCAATAATTGTCATTACACGGTATTTTTCATTATCGAAGAAATAATTCATATTATCTGAATAATATTATTAGATAACATTATTGGCAATGTCTAGAAAATTACATACAGGAGAGGTTTGGTCACCTAATTGCGGCGCCGAGAAGGAGAAATTCTTATTGGAAAGCCCCTCTTTCAGGAGGAGCACTGCACAGTTGTCAATATTGTGATTACGTAATATTATTTGTGAATAATTAATTATTGAGTCATATGATGAGAAAAATATTAATTTTATGTGGATATAGATGGAGAAAATTTTTAATGTGACAATTGTTGAAAATTGAAATTTTATCTTTTACGATAAAATAATTCATTTAAATATATTATTATATTTTAATAATATAATAATGGTGATAAATTTACAACGAATGTGGGATATATGAGTATCTGAGGAGGAAGAGTATTTTTGTTGCAATAAATGTTTAAAACATGTTAAACATGTCGGTGGACCCCATTTATTGAATGAAATTTGATTATACTGTAAAATCGTCTGTTTGTGGATTTGGTCAATTCTATTTGGAATTTGGAAAAACTTTCTTCCGCGAAGTTGTAGAGAATTGAATTTCCTATAAAAAGTCATGAGATTCAAATTTTACGATAAAAGGGCTATTTATTGTGAATTATTAAAGTTCAAACTCAAAATAATTGATTTTGGAAGTTTAAATTATTTTAAATTAGAAAAACGTTTTTTCAGTGCCAACCAAAGGCTTCATTCCTTTGGATATTCTGGGAGTGCTCATTTGTTGAGAACCGTATATGCTCTACGATTCTACCTTGGCATTGTGAGTACTTACATTGAGGTCGTGTTCTACGACTCTACGATTGACAATTTGTCTGAACCACGATCCGAGAGATCAAATCTTGACATTCTATGATTTCTACCTTGTGCTTGTTGTCTTCATCTGATCTTGCTCGACTACGATCTCTGCATATAATCAATGGACTCTACAGACTCAGAGTGTAGTCTACGATCCTTGATATAGCTTCGGCATCAATAGACTCTACGACTCCGAGTGTAGTCTACGTTTCTGACTTGGCTTCGGCAGATGACCGGTCGGCTCATAGGCAGGCTGTCTCTACGATTTTGAACATGACTTTCTCAGCACACTACGATCCTGAGGAAGCTCTACTCGACACACTACGATCCTTTTTCGTTTCCCCTGGAAGTCTACGAACTCCGAGATCTACTATCTTGCATACTCCTATTCTGCCTCGATAGCTCTCGAGTTAACCTTGACTCTCCTGGCAGACTACGACTTCTGGTGCAATGCTCGACGATCAGACAAGCCTATCTATTACATCATAAGATCAACCTAACAAGCTTGATATTTCTATATTTATAGTCCTTGTACATCATTTCTTTTAAGGTCTTTACAAATCTGTTTTGCTTATGTAGGATCAACCTAATATATTTGATCAATTCATTCTAAGTCCTTGTACATATATTTTTATTATCTATCAAAGGACTTTATAGCTTTTCTTAATGAAATCATACTTGCATATTCATTCATATATATCATAATAAAATCATATATTAAATGGGAATATCATTCATATGTTTATTCCTGACAATCTCCCCCTATTTTATTATGACAAAAACAATAAGTGCATATGCATGTTATGAATGAATCTTATATACAGTGAGCAACTGTATTTCTAAAATAGATAATTATGAATGTCATTTATATTGATATGGCAATTTATATATTAAGACATTCTACATCCTGGATCCAGAACATACCTAACTAGTTAGAGATGTACCTCTTTGGCTCCTTGTATGTTTCCAGGATGTTTGCTGATCAGCTACTCATCTGATTATTCTTCTTGCCCTCGCTCCCCCTAAGATGATGACCTTCTGTCTTTGCTTGACTCCCCTTATGTAAGACCCCAACTTATTATTAATGAAATTTAATTTTCTCTATTTATTATTTTAAAATAGTAAGGGTTGATTTGATTAATGTGGATAGTTAGGGGTAAAATCTATAAATACTTCAAAATAAGCAAGTGGTTATAAAATATTCATTGTTGTGGGGAATATTCGTTTGGTCGTGGAATATATTAAATCTTATCGGGGAATATTCGCATTTACAAGCCTTGACCATGTGTGGGCCCCATAACTTGAAAGCGATTGGATGAAGAAAAGCACAAATATAAGTGGTTTAAAAATAACAGGCGTAGTTATTCTGAATTATCTTTGTTAAAATACCGATGGTTAAAACACACGGTAGCACCCAGTATTATTGCAATTATTGATTCTTTCTTAAGAAGGCACTACTCAATAATGGTTATGATAATTCTTATTCGGTATTTTATTGAGTTAATAATTCTTTGCGTTGATATTTTATATTCTTTGTTGTTTGATAATTGTCATTATACGATTATTTTTCATTATCGAAGCAATAATTCATATTATCTGAATAATATTATTAGATAACATTATTGGCAATGTCTAAAAATTACATCTAAGGAGAGGTTTGGTCACCTAATTATGGCGCCAAGAAGAAGAAATTCTTATTGGAAAGCCCCCTCTTTCAGGAGCTGCGCCAGTTGTCAATATTGTGATTACGTAATATTATTTGTGAATAATTAATTATTGATTCATGTGATGAGGAAAATATTGATTTTATGTGGATATAGATGGAGAAAAATTTTAATGTGACAATTGTTGAAAATTGAAATTTTATCTTTTTCTCGATAAAATAATTCATTTAAATATATTATTATATTTCAATAATATAATAATGGTGATATTTTTACAACGAATGTGGGATATATGAGTATCTGAGGAGAAAGAGTATTTTTGTTGCAATAAATGTTTAAAACATGTTAAACATGTCGATTGGACCCCATTTATTGAATTGAAATTTGATTATAATTTGTAAAATGGTCGTTTGTGGATTTCGGTCAATTTCTGTTTGGAATTTGGAAATACTTTTTCTGCAAAGTTGTAGAGAATGGAATTTCCTATAAAAAGTCGCGTGATTGAATTTTCTGATAAAAGGGCTATTTATTATGAATTATTGAAGTTCCAAAGTTAAAATAATTAATTTTGGAAGTTTTAATTGTTTTAATTAACAAAAACGTTTTTGGAATGTTTAGGTGGCCTCATTTAACATGTGTAGGAGCTTAATTCGGTTGGCAGGGTAAAAAGTATGAGGTTTTGGAAAATATATATTAATATTATATTTTACTGCTTTTGGTGTTCTAAGCAATTTCTATAAATAGGGTGCTTAGGTTAGAATTGAAAATCACACCGTAAAGAACTCGAAGTTTCTCTCTCTATATTATCGAGCGTATTCTTGTGAGTATTTTGAGTATAATTTGAGTATTGCTATATCTGGTGCAAGTTCAAGTCATAGCCTTTATATCCAGGTGTTTCAAATTTAAATCTTGATCTTTCGAGGTAAGGGATATTATTTTTTTTCGTAATGATATTATTTCTTCAATATCATTATGTTGAAATATTGATCTGAAGTTTTTTATCAAATTTGGAACTTTTGGTGTCGGAGTTACTATTCACGTATACGACCTTATTCACGTATCACGATATCTGACTAATTATTCACGAATCTTCAAGACTATTTATCGAAAAATGAAAATTTTTCTTTTCGTCCAAAATATCTATTCGGATACTAGCTTTGATTGTATCCATGTTTTGATCATTCTTGAATTTTACACCACTCGCGATTATTTTTGAGGTATTTTGGGACGTGAATAAAACAAAGTACGAATCTTTAATCCTTAATCCTTGTCATTTTGTTTCTTTGGATTCATTTCTTTAAAAATATTTTCATCATCTTTGATCTTAAATGATGATATTATGGAATATCTTTGGCTGTAGTGCAAAGATGAATGATTTGAAGAATATCTTTGGCTGTAGTAAAAGATGAGCAGTGTTTAGATGAACATGATTAATCGATGAATATCTTTGGCACATAGTGAAAAGATGAATATGTGATTCGGATATATATTGATTGATGTTACGGGGATAAAAGATGAGCGATGAACTTTTAAATTCATACATGAAAGATAGTAGTTTGCATTCTCTACTTAACTCTTCTAATGAATTATTATTTTTCACATTGCGAATATTGATTTAAAATTTGTTGTCTATTGTATTCTATTAGATTTTTCCTGTTGAAGACTAACGGTAATTTGTTGTATATTATCTTAGTTATAATATTCTTTCTTGAGCTAGTTGAGCTCACCTTTTCTTTTTGTTCCATTTTTCTTCTCGGTGGCGAGAATATAGCGAGTACGCAGTCGGGGATGGAATGAAGGTTTTAGAAAGAATTGTTTAGTAGTCCTCACCATTTTTGTAAAATAAAGTATCAATAATTATGATGGGGATTTATTTGCGTGTGGATATTATGCAGATGGCAATATCGTATTTAAACTCACGGTTTATATGTTGTAATAATAAAGTTGTAGTTATTTACATACCATATATTTGGCGACTCGAGAATGGGTTGGATGGAATGGATCTATTTTGGGGGCGTCACGGTTGATTATATCGAGCTTAGGGATATGATCTCTGGCGGAGATCGGGGAATAGAACTAGGAGGGAGAGGCGAGTAAATCCTTCGTTAGTGTATCCTACCTAAGCTTTTTTTTAGTTAGTTGGTCATATATAAGGATATTATGTGATATATTGATTTCCTTAATTAACCCTTATTTTATGGTGATGATTTGAGAATGTCGTGAGAATATTAACAATGGAAATGAGACCAAGGAGAGGCGCTTTGTACTCACCAACGAGGAGAGCGTGCAACAGTGGCAATGATCCTCATGTGAACAACACCATTGAAAGAGATGATGAGCGAGGGGATGTTTAGAAGTTTTTTGCAGTTCATGCAAAATCGCATGAGGAGACTCGTGTTCAAAATACTGGAGGAAATGATAGCAATTCACGGGTTGTCACTGACCAAGCAGATTCAAAGAGTTGGGGCCACCGAATTTAAGGGAAAGCGGATCCGATCATGGCGAAAACATGGGTCAAGCAAATTACCAAGATATTCGATGTCTTGGGATATGAAAAACAGAAGGTTCCATTCGCCACCTTTATGTTCCGTGGCGGTGCGACTCATCGGTGGGAGTCTCAGGAAGCGCACTCCATCCACCGCGCACTCAAAGATGTCTTGGGAGACGTTTGAAACTATTTAATGACAAATACTTTCACGAAAGTGTTCGTCATATGAAGGAAGTGGAGTTTATTAGACTGGAGCGTAACAACATAGCGGCGGTGTCTCAAAGACGAGGCAAAGTTTGCGAGTTATCCGAGTTTGCACCTCATTTGGTGGAGAATGAGGAGCGTATGACGCGGATGTTTATTAGAGGTTTGAAACCCGTACGTCGGTATCTCATTTCTCATAAATTTTTCTCTATTCAGATGTTGTAAAATGCAGGCTCAATTATTAGGCGAGATAACGAGTACGGTCGGTGAGGACCACAACCAGGATCGTACCAGAGATAATAGTCAGCGAGAATAATGATAACCAATGGGAGAAAGAACAAACGGACAAAAATGGTAACCACTCTGGTGGTAATCATGGCCATGAAAATAGAAGAAGCGAGTCGGGAGGAGATTTTAAAAGAGGAGATTTAACAATGACGATGTGAAGACGAGCGGTCTTAAAGAATCGGTTCTAAGGGAGGAGAAACGACCACCGGTCGTATATGTTACAAATGCGGAAAAGAGGGACATATCATCCAAAGCGCCACAACAGTTCAAGGTATGCTATAATTGTGGAAAGGAAGGACATATCGCTCGAGATTAGACGATGAAGCGAAACCTAGTTCAATGGGGACGGTGACTCAAAAGATCGTCGAAAAGTCAAAGTCAACGATTAGGAAGAGCGTTTGTTGTGGATTTGGTCATAATCGAGAACCCAAACGAGGTGATCACGGGTAAGCTATTTATAAATTCTTGCGAAGTTTATACCTTACTTGATCTGGGGTGCTACCCATTCATTTATCTCTCTGCATGTGCTCAACGTTTAAACGACTTGGAGAAATTAGACTTTGACCTATCTGTGGAAACTCAGTTAGGAGAAACTTTCATCACATCCTTTGTTTATAAATCTTGTTTGATTCAAGTTGGCACCATTACCTTTTGTTGACCTTATCTCTTTAAAGATACTTGCTTTTGATGTGATTTTAGGGATTGATTGGTTAACTACTCATCATGCCAAAATTGATTGTTTTCGTAAGGTTGTTAGTTTTCATATTCCTAACCAACCTGTTTATGCAATTCAAGCAACTAAACCATTAAAATCAATCACATCATATCTAATCATAAAGCTATTCGTTTATTGAAAAACGGATGTCAAGCTTTTTCTTAGCCCATGTTATGGATTTGAATAAAGACACGTCAAATTTGAATAATATTCTGTTGTTATAGACTTTCTGACGACGTATTTCGAAAAACTTCCCGGCCTACCCCTGAGCGTGAAGTTGAATTCTTTATTGATCTTGAACACGTACAAAGCCCATTTCTAAAACCCCATATCGAATGGCTCCTATTGAACTTCAGGAGTTAAAGGTCCAACTACGAGGAATTGTTGGACATCGGTTTCATTAAATCTAGTACATCTCCTTGGGTGCTCTGTTTTATTTTGTAAAGAAGAAAAAGACGGAGTATGCGACTTTGTATTGACTATCTGGAATTGAACCATGTCACCATCAAGAATAGGTATCTTCTACCTCGTATTGATGACTTGTTTGACCCGATTGCAAGGGGCACAATTCTTTTCAAAAATCGATCTTCGCTTTACGGATATCATCGGTGAAGATTAGGCGAGGATATTCAAAGGCGCCTTGAGAACTTCGGTATGGGCATTATGAATTCTTAGTCATGTCTTCTTCGGATGACTAATGCTCTCTTGACTTTCATGGATATGATGAACCAAGTATTCAAAGAATATTTGGATGGGTTTGTTGTTGTCTTTATTGATGACATCCTCATATATTCCAAAAGTCGTGAAGATCATGAGCACCATTTGAAGTCGGTACTCAAAGGCTTCGTGAAAACCAACTATATGCCAAATTGAAGAAATGCGAGTTCGGCTTGAGGAAGTAGCATTTCTTGGGCGTAATGGTGTCAAAACATGGAGTATCCGTGGATCCGTGAAGATTGAAGCAATCTGAAGTTGGGAGCAACCGAAAGTCGGTGGCCAAGTAACGTAGCTTTCTAGGTCTAGTGGTTATTATCGGAGATTCGTGGAAGGGTTTTCTCGAATCGCTACTCCATTAACTTCGGCTAACTTCGGAAGGATACAAAATTCGTTTGGAGCGAAGAATGCGAGAAGAAGAGTTTCCAAGAGCTTAAGAGGAGACTTATTTGGCACTGTTACAACAATACCATTTGGTTCGGATGGATTTGTTATCTACAAACGATGCTTGAGCAAAGGGTTAGGATGTGTTCTCATACGGCGTGGGAAAGTCATAGCCTATGCCTCATGACAACTTAAAGAGTATAAGATGAATTATCCTACTCGTGATCTAGAGTTGGCGTGATCGTTTTCGCTTAAAGATATGGAGGCACTATCTATATGGGGAGAAAGTGGAGATATATTCGGACCATAAAAGCCTTAAATATTTCTTCACTCAAAAAGAACTCAACATGCGGTAGAGACATTGGCTCGAGCTATTGAAAGACTACGACCACACTATTGATACCATCACGGAAAAGCGAGCGTGGTGGCGACGCGTTGAGTAGAAGATCATATCACGAGAACGAGTGCGATGATGTCAAGTATACGCGTAGAGCCAACTTTAATAGAAAAGTTAAGGTTGCTCGAGCCACCAGGCCGGAAATGATGCGTATGAAGAAGAAAGTACAAGAAGGAGCTATTAGGAAGCGAGAATTGATGAAGAAGGAATACTTGAGTCCACTCTAGACTTTGTGTTCCTAACGACTCGATTTGAAGTACAAGATTATGATGGAGGCACACAATACACCATTTGCAATCCATCCGGAAGTACTAAAATGTATCGTGATCTTGACATACATTTTGGTGGAACAATATGAAGAGAGAGATTGCAAAGTTTATCTCAATGTGTTTAACTTGTCGTGTAAAAGCGAAGCATCTAGTACCTAAGGGTCCGTTGCAACCACTTGAGATTCCGAAATGGAATTGGGAACACATTACCATAGATTTCGTTACGGGTCTTCCTACGGTTTCTCGAGGCATCAATCTTTATTTGGGTTATTGTTGATAGATTAACCAAGTCTGCTCATTTCTTGCCGATACGGGAGACTTATTCACTTGAACGTCTTGCTAGTATGTATGTGAATGAGATTGTAAGGTTGCATGGCATGCCTGTATCCATAGTTTTGGATCGTGACCCAAGATTCACTTCAAGATTTTGGGTTAGCTTGCAAAAAGCTATAGACGCAGTTACGATTGATTCGGCATACCATCCTCAAAGCAGACGGACAATCAGAAAGGACTATTCAAACTCTTGAAGATTTATTAAGACTCTGTGTCCTAGACTTCAAGGGCAGTTAGGATAAGTATTTACCATTGGTGGAATTCTCCTACAACAACAGTTATCAGGCAAGTATAGGTGTAGCTCCATTTGAAGCATTATATGGGCCGAAAGTGTCGCTCTCAGATATGTTGGGACGAGGTGGGTGAAGCAACCTTTGTTGGGACTGAGTTGAATACGTATGACTACGGAAAAGATCAAATGATTCGACAGCGTATACAAAGCGGCACAAGATCGACAAAAAGAGTTATGCGGATCTTCATCGAAAGGGCGTGGAATGTAGTGTAGGGATCATGTATTATTGCGAGTTGCTCCATGGAAGGGAGTTACAAGATTTGGGAGAGAGAAAGCTCAATCCACGATTTATTAGTCCATTTCAAATTCTCGAATGGGAAGTAGGAAATGTAGCCTATAGACTCGCGTTACCTCCAAGTATGTCTCGTGTTCATAATGTGTTTCACATATACATGCCGTAAATATGTGAAAGACCGAACCACGTTATAGAGTTAGAACTTTGACGAGATAGTAGAAGACTTAACGTATGAGGAGGTACTTGTCAAGATTTTGGATAGGAAGGAGCATGTCCTCTGGCAGCAGAAAGGTCATACCACAAGTTAAAGTTTTGTGGAGGAATCATGCTATATAGGAAATGACACGGGAATTGGAAGCGGAAATGAAAGCGAGGTATCCTCACCTTTTGAAACACACCAGTCACGACGTCAATTTCGAGGACGAAATTTCATAAGGAGGGAGGTTGTAAGACCCCAACTTATTATTAATGAAATTTAATTTTTCTATTTATTATTTTAAAATAGTAAGGGTTGATTTGATTAATGTGGATAGTTAGGGTAAAATACGCAAATACTTCAAAATAAGCAAGTGGTTATAAAATATTCATTGTTGTCGGGAGAATATTCGTTTGGTCGTGGAATATTAAATCTTTGTCGGGGAATATTAAATTTATTTAGCGATGACCGTGTATGAGCCCCATAACTTAAAAGCGATTGGATGAAGAAAATGACAAATATAAGTGGTTTAAAAATAGCAGGCGTAGTTATTCTATCAATTATCTTGTTAAAATACCCGGTGGTTAAAACACATGAAAGCACCTGGTATTGCACCAATTATTGATTCTTACGTGAAGGCACTACTCAATAATGGTTACTGATAATTCTTATTCGATATTTTATTGAGTTAATAATTGCGTTGATATTTTATATTCTTTGTTGTTTTGATAATTGTCATTATACAAGTATTTTCATTATCGAAGCAATAATTCATATTATCTGAATAATATTATTAGATAACATTATTGGCAATGTCTAGAAAGTTACATCTAAGGAGAGGTTTGGTCACCTAATTGCGCCGCAGAAGAAGAAATTCTTATTGGAAAGCCCCTCTTTCTGTAAAGCGCACAGTTGTCAATATTGTGATTACGTAATATTATTTGTGAATAATTAATTATTGATTCATGTGATGAGGAAAATATTGATTTTATGTGGATATAGATGGAAAAAAATTTTAATGTGACAATTGTTGAAAATTGAAATTTTATCTTTTACGATAAAATAATTCATTTAAATATATTATTATATTTCAATAATATAATAATGGTGATATTTTACAACGAATGTGGGATATGAAAGTATACGAGGAGGAAGAGTATTTTTGTTGCAATAAATGTTTAAAACATGTTAAACATGTCGATTGGACCCCATTTATTGACTGAAATTTGATTATAGGCTATAAAATCGCCCGTTTGTGGATTTCGGTCAATTTCTGTTTGGAATTTGGAAAAACTTTCTTCTGCAAAGTTGTAGAGAATGGAATTTCCTATAAAAAGTCGCGAGAATCGAATTTTCTGATAAAAGGGCTATTTATTATGAATTATTGAAGTTCCAAAGTTCCGAAATAATTTATTTTTGGAAGTTTTAATTGTTTTAATTAACAAAAACGTTTTTGGAATGTTTAGGTGGCCTCATTTAACATGTGTAGGAGTTGAATTCAGTTGGCAAGAGTGTGCGTATGAGGTTTTGGAAAATATATATTAATATTATATTTTTACTTTTTTTGGTGTTCTAGCGATTTCCTATAAATAGGGTGCTTAGGTTAGAATTGAAAATCACATTTAAACTGAAGTTTTCTCCCTATATTATCGAGCGAATTCTTGTGAGTATTTTGAGTATAATTTGAGTATTGCTTTATCTGAGTGCAAGTTCAAGTCATGCTTTATATCAGGTGTTTTAAATTTGTAAATCTTGATCTTTCGAGGTAAGGGATATTTTTTTTTTCGTAATGATATTATTTCTTCAATATCATTATGTTGAAATATTGATCGATGTTTTTATCAAATTTGAAACTTTTGGTGTCGGAGTTACTATTCACGCATATCGACACTTTATTCACGATATCGACCTTATTCACGAATAACAAGACTATTTATCGAAAAATGAAAATTTTCTTTTTTCGTCCAAAATATCTATTCGGATACTAGCTTTGATTGTATCCATGTTTTGATCATTCTTGAATTTTTACACTGCTGCGATTATTTTTGAGGTATTTTTGGACGTGAATAAAATAAAGTACGAATCTTTAATCCTTAATCCTTGTCATTTTGTTTCCTTTGGATTCGTTTCTTTAAAAATATTTTCATCATCTTCGATCTTAAATGATGATATTATGGAATATCTTTGGCCCTGTAGTGAAAAAGATGAATGATTTTCGAAGAATATCTTTGGCTGTAGTGCAAAGATGAGCAGTGTTTAGATGAACACATGACGGTGATGAATATCTTTGATTACGTAGTGCAAAGATGAATATGTGATTCCGGATATATATTGATTGATGTTCTGAGGGGATAAAAGATAGGCGATGAACTTTTAAATTCATACATGGAAGATAGTAGTTTGCATTCTCTACTTAACTCTTCTAATGAATTATTATTTCATTGCGAATATTGATTTAAAATTTGTTGTCTATTGTATTCTATTAGATTTTTCCTGTTAAAGACTAACGGTAATTTGTTGTATATTATCTTAGTCATAATATTCTTTCTTGAGCTAGTTGAGCTCACCCTTTTCCTTTTGTTCCATTTTTCTTCTCGAGAGCGAGAATATAGCGAAAACAATTCTGAGGTATGGAATGAAGGTTTTAGAAAGAATTGTTTAGTAGTCCTCACCATTTTTGTAAAATAAAGTATCAATAATTATGATGGGGATTTATTTGCGTTTGGATATTGTCTAGATGGCAATATCTGTATTTAAACTCACAGTTTATATGTTGTAATAATAAAGTTGTAGTTATTTCTGTACCATGTATTTGGCGACTCAGAATGGGTTGGATGGAATGGACCTATTTTGGGGGCGTCACACCTTAAGCTTCTTTCTGATCATGTTCCCCCTCAGACTCTGCGATCATGGGATCATCATCTTTTGGTTCCCCCTCAGATGATGATACTCTTTCTGCAACTGATGTCTTCTTCTTTGATTTCTTTTCTTCTACCCCTCTGCTCTTCTTTGAGTTCCTCTTGTTCTTCCTCTTTCTATGCCTCTTTTTCTCCCTCTTTTTGTACCTAATCATTTGAGAGAGCTGCTCCATGTTGGACATAAGCTGCTCCATCAGGTAGGAGGATTTGGCAACTTCAAACTTGAGTTCCTGCTGACCTAGCTCAAGTTGCACTGAGGAAGACTGCTTTAGGTCGTCAATCTTGTCAGATAGGGCTTGAATCTGTTCTTCATTTGCCTTCTGAACTCGAAGAGCTTCAGCCTTTTGATCTTGTATGGCCTTCTGATAGATGTTATCTCTCTCTTGGAGTTTGAGAGATACATCAGCCATAGTAGCTTGAAGCTTGTGTTGGAAGGAATTATCTCCTACTACTGTCAGCTTCTGTGATTCTTCAGTGAGTAGAGATATTTTTTCGCTTAGTTCATCAGAACTCTTCTGTAGTTCCTGCTCCAAAGTAGTTTGATCCTTTTGTTGGGCAGCAGCTGGTTGAGCATCAGTTTGGACCCTATGATTTTTATCTTTAGACAGATTTTTGAAAGTCTGGAGAATCTGAATAATCATTGAGTTCCAATCACTGGTTGAGGATGAGGGAATGTCTGATAGTAGTGCTTGAGCATAAGGAGGCTTCTGGTTTTGGGCTTGAACATCATCAGCAGTAGAGTGAACAGACTCTACGATCAACTCCTTGGTCATGACTCTTCGTCCTTCAGAATCCACTCTACGATCGTAGGGGATATAGAGATTTTCAGTATGACGATAGATTTTGAAGTGGGGCTGGTCTTTGATCAGTTTGGTGGCAAACTTCTTTACTCTTGGAAAGTTCTGAGCCACCAGTTCCATGTTTGGAAAGTGAGAGTAGCACCAGCTGAGGTAGCTTCCATCTCTTTCAGTATGAACCTTTAGCCATGGCATCCACTGGAAGAACCATCTCTTCAGCAAGTCATCAGGATTGTAGAGAATGGTTGAGCAATCTAGCTCCATATTGTTCCAGTTTTTGGCTATGTCAAAAGTAGTCATTCTTACTACCTTGAGTTGCTCATTTCTATAGTTCACCCATCTCTCTGGTGGAGCATCTGGTAGATCATTTGAAACTTCCACTACGATCCTTCTGCTAAATCTTGCAGGAGAGAGAACTGGATAATCTTCTTCAATCTCTTCTCTCTCGAAGCCTGAACCATCTTGATTATTTTCAGCAAAAAATTCTTCTTGCTGCATTTCATTCTCATAACTTTCTTCAGCAAGAACTCCCTCTGATTCATTTTCTTCATTGCTGGTTTTATCCTCAGCACTTTCTTTCTGTTTTGCAGATTCATCATCACTTAATTCAATGGGGGCACTTGATTGATTACTTCTCCTCTTGGAGGTAAATTTTGCTTGCAATCTGTAGCTCTTCCTTCTTCTTAGAGGTTCAGCTATGGGGGAGTCAGACTTTTCATCCTCTTCAGACTCTGACTCCTCTGGTTCAACAGATCGACTTCTTTGTGGTTCAGCACTGGCAGTGGCAGATCCTTCTTCTTTGGACTCATCACCTTCTGAGTCATCATGGGGGCTTTCTGGATTTGAGGGGGCATTTTCTTCTTCTCTTGAATCATCATTATCTGACCCATTATCTTGGCTTGTTGGGACAGTTACAGTTGGGAATGAAATTGGGTCATTTCGAATTTCTTCATCATCATCAAAGTGACTGCTTTGAGAATTAGCCACAGGGCTTGAGCATTCCTCTTCATCAGCAGATGCTATAATTTCTCTCATCACATTAGCTTCACCTTCATTGCTGGACTCTGCTTTGACATCTGTCTATTTTCCTTCTGTTGACCCTACGCCATTTTCTTTAGCAGATGTACTATTTTTGGAAGCTGAGGCTGATTTGTCTTCCACCTTAGCTTTCTTGCTGACTGGCCCTTGAAGCAACCTGCTGCTTCTCCTCTTTGTTGTTCCAGCAGTTAGGAATTTTTCTTCTTTATCCTTGTCCTTTGAGGAGAGACTTCTTGATGGGGATTTTGTTTTCTTCACACCTCTGGATTTCTTCTTGGCTGGTGTGATTGATACTGGTACCGAGTCATCAGACTCAGAGCTCTCTGCTTTCCTCAGTTTTCCTCTTCCTTGCAGAGGCTTTGCTCTCGCGCCGGTTGTCGACCTTACATTTTTACTTTGGGTTCTTCTTCCATTCATGAAATAATTGTGGAGACATCACTTTGTGCACATTCAAAGTTTCTCCCTCATCATCCTTGATTTTTCCTCCTAGCTTCTTCTTCAGCACAATACTCAGCAGTCTACCATGAAACACCTTAGTCAGGGGTTTTTCAATGGACTTCTTCTTCTCAGCTTTCTCTATCCACTTGGAGATTTGATCGAACAAGATAGCTCCAAAGTCAATTTGTTTCTTTAGAACTATTGCTGACATTATCTTTAACTGTTGGTCGATCACTGTATCATGTGCAGTGTTCTTGCACAATATGCATTTTCCAACTATTTCAGCAAGAAACTCACACTCTTCAGGAAACTCCTTCTTCTTCATGTCACATTAGGCTTTCTTTGGTACCCCATAACCTCCTTTGCTTGTTTAGTATTGACATCATCAAGGTTCTTTAGCCCTTGGTTAGGAAAACCTAGGCATTGATTGAGGTCAGAAGACTTTAACTTCAGAAACTGACCTTTAACCTTGGTAGACAGGGTTCCGGAGTTTATAGAGGCGTTTGAATAGAACTCTTTAGCCAGGTCGATGTATACTCGAATACTTTCCTGAAGGCATTCTGAGAATCCAGCCTTCTTCACAAGCTCGAGAATGTCTCTGAACTTCCTTTCAGATTTCTCAAACAATTTGGTTCCGAGCTGAATGCCAGTGATTACTTGCAAGTTTTCCATCTGAGTAGTTCGAAGAATGTGCTTATTTGATTTAGAGAAGTTTATAAGAGATGGCTGATTGTGATTTGGTAAGGCTCTGAAGGGTTAACTGTTTTTGGCTCTTGAGAGGATTCTAGGGTTTTGAAAATGGGAGGGAGAAAGGTTCGATAGCTTTTTGGTAACTGTCTGTAGATTTGAAATTATCTTTATGGCAGTTCCTTCTAACTCTACATAACCAGTGATGTGTCAACCGTCCATTGGTTGCACGATGCCCAATAATGAGCTGTAACTCCCCACAACTTTTCAGTTAGATATTTCCTTTTAGAAGAGTAGACGTTTCATTGACGTGGCTTTGACTGTTGACCTTTTGATTCGTAGAGTAACATGGTAAGGCAGCTGTGGACTCTACGTTTCCTTTGTTGACTCAACGATCAACTGTCAAGAGATGCTGCAGTAGATGGCTTTGGCTTCTATCCTCATTTTGATGTAGCATAGCATAATCACTGATGCATCCGAACTTATCTCCTCATAATGAATGTTTGAGCAATTATCTCATTTTCCAAGCTCCTTGTAAACTGAAGTACCCTTTGGTAGGACTACGATCGTCGAGTTGTATTCTACGATCGTTGAGGTTGCACTACGATCGTTGAGGTAGCACTCTGATCGTTTGGTTCATCAAACTTGACTCTATGATCATTGACTGACTTGGTCCTTGAGATGAACTTGATCAAGCATTCCCTCTGGGTCAAGGTAGCTCAGGAAGGGCCAACCTCTTAGAGTGAGCTAAGGTTCAGGTTTGTCCTTGATGCGCTTTTCAGATGAAATGCTATAGAAGTTATTTGCAATGACATCTCATTCGACCTTTTCTGGTGGGGAGATCCTTTACCAAATTTAGACAATTGCAATGCTTAAATCGTGGTGTCCTCCTGCTTTTATACTTCGATCATATGTTTGATCGTAGGAACCTCACGATATTGGAATGGGTGGCTAAAGGGTTATCAGTAGTACGTTTTGAGACGTTCCTACTGACTATGGATCTTCGTTTGGTTCATCAGCCACAAAGTTCTGGGACTCTGTAGCTGGTAAATTTCTTCATAGTTTATTTCAGTTCTGTTGCTTCTTAACAGATCACTGTTCCTCCATTGTTGACGATGTCTTCCCAGATAGATGTGATTCCTTCTTCTTCAGGTTCATTTGAAGGCAGCCTTGCATATCTCCTTCTGACTGGAATCTTCATCATCACTTAGATCTCCTTGTATCGTAGAGATGAGTATTTTCAGGACTGATCACTCTACGATTATTTGACAGCACTACGAACGTAGTCTTCTTTGATAGTTGTGTTTTTGAAGTTCTGCTCTCGCAATAAGTTCCTCTTGAATGATGCTCGATGATCTTCTGTTGTGAGATTCCTTGAGGATTCTTCTCATATAGTATTCTTGACTGGCTTTTGAGCACATAAGACCCCTTCCTTCTTTGGCTGAATGGCTTGCTTCCATATACAGATTAGCAGCCATGTGAGCTTCATTCTGATTAGCTCAGAGGGTCTTCAAGGACAGGCTTAGACATATAGGAATTTTGTCAGAATCAATTCTGAACAGTCCTTGGCCTTCTGCTGGTTGAGTCTTCTTGACTGAAGACATCTATTTCATCATTCCTTAGTGTGGTCAGACTGACCAAGTACCTGCAGGTTTAAATATATTTCTATTTTTGGTACCCATAATTAAATGGGTCCTGCTAGGTTAGTTTTCAAAACCCATGTTCCTCTTATTTGGATAATCATCATATTTATCACCAATAGACATATTCATGTATGCAACTATCTTAAGATAATACATTTTTAGATGCATGATGGTGAGTGTTTGTAGGATTTGACATTAAATAACACACTCATTATCTATGATGGATTCATCATTTACTGGGTTATGTTCACAATGTTTAAGTATTCACAGAGTGAGAATCAACTCTACGATTTAGGAGTATCTAGTTGATTCATTGAGGTGATCGATTTTACTGAATCGTGAAGATCCTCTTGCAAAGCCCGACCATATACTACGTGTGTTGTCAAACACTTAGAGCATAGGCTTGTACATACATACTAACCCACCAGCAAAGATTACTTCACATAAAGTTTATTAGGCCTGTGATGCTCTTACGACTCATTTTAGATTTCCTTCAAGATGTCATCTTCAACCTAAAACTTGGATGGAGAGAAGGTTTATAGTCATTTGAGTTTCCATCCTCAGGTTACTTTCTCTCTTCACCTTTTTAGGTAGATTATGACTCCTTGACAGAATACTGTTATAGTTCATAAGAAAATGCAATTATGATATATACATTTATAATAGTGAGGAACCGTACCTTTTTACTGTTAGTTACTAAACAGTCATTTATCTTAGATATACTAAGTTTAGGTATTGATGTGCATAGCTTTACTTTTGCTCCTAACAGCTTATTTCTCTTGTTGGCCTTTTAATCAATTAGTCGTGGTCTTGAAGATGCATGCTAGGAGAATCTTAACATCTTTGGTTCTTTGACATCCTTCAGTGTCCAAGGTTTGCATCCATCTGTTAGTTGGCCAGACATATGTCTGAGAAGAACTTCTTTCTTCTCTTGATAAGCATTCTTAGCAGACGCATGGCCTTTTCATCTTTCGGTGGTGGAAGCTTGACTCATAGATGTCTCTTGAGCTTTTCTCTCATCGGTCTTCGACATTAATCTTGATCGTGTAGGCAAGGATTGGTCTTGTTGATGTAACAATCGAGACCATGGACTAATCTGAGCGACTTCAGGTGTATATACACATATAACCTATACACAATATTTCCAACATGTGAGCTCATCTGCATATAATAAGTTACTTACTACTAAACTAAGTTTAGAACAATATTAGTGCCTGGGATCAGACTCAAAGCGATTAGCTTTTGAATATAGCATGAGAACCTGCTCTGATACCAATTGTTAGTTCCCAGAGGGCACAATAGATCTAGAAGGGGGGGTTAAATAGATCCTTTTTGTAAGACCCCGAATTTTATGAAATAAAAGTATTCAATTTTTCTTATAATTACTATTCAGTAAATGGTTAAATTGATAAAAGTTAAAGTTAAGGGTGATATATGAAAAAAAAATTCAAAATATGCAAGTGGTTATAAAATATTCATTTTTGTTGGGAATATTCATTTGGTCGTGGAATATTCTTTACGCCGGGGAATATTAAATGCGACTACGCAACCATTTGTGGCCCCCCATAATGAATAAAGCGTCAGATGAAGAAAGCGACAAAGTTTGAGTTTTTATAAATAACGGCGTAGTTATTACTAATTAACACTTTGTTGGAATACCCGGTGGTTAAAATCTGATAATACGCGTCATCGCACAAAGAAACGGTATTACGCACATATTTTGAAATTATTGATTCTTACGTAAAGAAGGGACTACTCAATAATTGTTACGATAAGAATTACCGCTCAATATTTTATTTTATTGATTCAATAATTCTTTGCGTTGATATTTTTATATTATTGTTGTTTTGATAATTGTCATCGCATGCCATGATATCTCCATTATCGGATCAATAATTCATATTATTTGAATAATATTATTAGATAGCATTATTGGCAATGTTTAGAAAGTTACATCGAGGAGAGGTTTGGTCACCTAATTCGCGCGCGAAGAAGGAGAAATCCTTATCGTAAAGCCCCCTCTTTCACAGGGCTGCTGGTTGTCATTATTATGATTCTCGTAATATTATTTGTGAATAATTAATTATTGATTTATATGATAATGAAATATTTATTTGATGTGGATATAAATGATTGATTTATTTATGTGGTTATAAATGAAGGAATTAATGTTGAGGTATTTTATCGATTATTTTGTCGGATTGGAGGTATTAAAAGATCAAATTAAGTGTTCTTACTGACTTTATTGTATGAGTTATAATTTTTAATCGACCATTGGATCGTTGTGATTTTGGATATGTTATACATATATAAGTTGAGTATATGTTCACAAATTTTGAACCGTTAAAATGAAGCGAATGATTTGTTATGAATTTTAAGAGGTGTTGATTCGGAAATTAGGTTTATAAATGGTTTTGGTGAAAAATTCTAGAAATGGGTGGGCCCCACTTTTGGTTGTTGGGGATGGTGGCTGATTTTGGTGGGTGAAATAGTAGCGAGGTAAAGCCATCGGTGCGGAGTTAAAATGCGCTTCGGCGTCTTAACATTTTCCTATAAATAGAGGCTAAGTTAGAATTGAAAATCACACCGAAACAAGTTTTTCTCTTTTCTCTCTAGATTATTGAGTGTTTTTTGTGAGTATTTAGATACTTTGTGAGTTTCTATTCATCGGTGCAAGTTTCCTTGATGTCATATCCAGATATCCGATCAGAAGTGCTCCTCTTTTGAGGTAAGAGATTGTAAGGGATATTAAGGGATGTTATATTCTTCATAATGATGTTATTCTTTCAATATCATTATACTGACATATTGGTATGGATCTTATTGTGGAATTTCTACCTTTTGAGTCGGGGTTACTATTCACGATAAGATATTTATTCACGTATATCGATAATTATTCATGTATATGGCACTATTTACGTATATGACATTATTTACGATACAGATTTATATCTGAATCACGAGTCTTAGTACTATTCTGAGTTACTATTCATGAGTTATTATTCATGAGTTACTATTCATTCGGGTACGACAAAAATTGGTTTCTTTTTACGACCAAATTATCGTTGATTTATGATTGTTGCTTTTGAAAATAAATGCGAGTTGTTGATCATATTTTTTTATTATCATATATAACATTTTTATAACCCTGATATTGAATTTCTCTTTCACTTGAGTGTAAAGATGGGTAGATTATTGGTATGATCGTGACTATGGGTTCTCTTTGGCCAGTAGTGCAAAGATGAATTGTTAACTGGTATGATCATGACCATTGATTTTATAATTAAATATCTTTAGCTTAAGTGTAAAGATGAATTGATTAACATGGTTATAATTATTGTTTATATAAATTCTGAAATGATTATATATTTATTTGAGATATGAATATCTTTGGCCTGTAGTGCAAAGATGACATGTTGAATATCTTTGGCTCGTAATGCAAAGATGACCTATTATTGAATATATTTGGCCTGTAGTGCAAAGATGACTTGTTGATGAATATATTTGGCCCGTAGTACGAAGATGAATTTATTAGTATGATTATGAACATGAATTATGATTTGGTATAACCATGATCTTTGATGTTTCAGGTGATGAAAATTATCTTTGTCCTGGATGATAAAAAGAATTTAGAACTACAATTACGATTATGAGTTATACATGTGATTGTGGACAGAAATTGTTGATTGATGTTACAGGGATAAAACTTTGTTGGTGGACATTTAACATGGAGAAGATAATAGATTTTATGGTCTATTTGACTCTTCTAATGGATTTTTCGTTCCGCTGCAACTATGGTTGAAAAGTTTTATCATCTACCATATGTTCTAAATCTCTGATTTATTACTGATGAAGGCTATTGATAATTTAATTATCTTTAGTCATGATATTCTTTACTGAACTAGTTGTGCTTACCCTTTTGCTTCACAATTTCTTTCAGGTAATAAAAGTGTAATTGGGTCGAGAGGGGGATAACAGGGGAATAGAATGGTGGTCTATAGCTGTTGAGGTTCTCCCTAAATAGTATGAAAATAATTTTATTGAGACTTTAGATAAGTGTGTCGTATTATATACGTCATTTGATATTTAATTTTGGTGAACCGAATAGGGTGAGGTGAACTCAACTTTGGAAGGGTGTTTTGCCACTATCATACAAGATGTCTAATGACATACAACCTCGTGTCATCATAAGACAGGGTTGTGCACATCCACTTACTGAGTATATCTACGCGCACTACCTATATGATCTTGGTGTTTGTTTGAAGAATAATTCTCAATTGGAGACAACGGAGATATTTATATGTTAAGAGAAGACTCACCATTGGAAAGAATATGATAGTAATCTTCTCATTTTTCTTTGGGGTCTATTGGGTCAACCAAGGATAATTCTGTGGCCATATGATATCTATAATAACCTAGACGCATGGCCTCCCATGTACGAAGGTTTCCTTGAGCACTTCCCAAAGATTTTAATTTCAAAAATAGTTTTTGACTATACCTTTATGTAAGATGTCATGGTGACGTGCTACCCAAGTTGGTGTCAAGAGTCACAGTTGATATATATATTTGTATCAAAACTCACAACACATGAGTTGTATTTTGCACGACAATTGTTGTAATAAAATTGTAGTTTTTTTCTGTACCATGTATTTGGCGACTCAGAATGGGTTGGATGGAATGGACCTATTTTGGGGTTGTCACACTTTTTATTTCAAAATAATTTTCAGGTTTATTTTGTATTGCTATTAAATTAGCATATGACAAACATAAGAATCTTTTCAAGCACAGCGGAATAAGTAAAAGATCCCCTTCATTGATATATTCATAATCATACATACATTGTTCGTAGAGTTAGTTTAGTTGTAAACAGTTAAAACATACATAGCAGTTATAGCAGTTATAGTGCATAATGTAAATAACATAATGTAAAAGACACAAGGGGTTTTAAGTGGTTTAGAGACTCAAGCTCCTAATCCACTCTTCTGCTTTCAACTAGCAGGATTTCCACTAAGGAATGGCAGCACCCTGAATCTCTACGATTCCTTTAAGGCCAGCAGCCTTGGGACACCTCTAGTTTCCTAGGAACTCTTCAAGCCCAACAGGCTTGGAACTTTGTTTAGTCCCTCCGGACAAGGACCCTTCTGGCTCTGCTTTATTTAGTCCCTTCGGACAAGGACCCCTCAGGCCCTGGCTTTGTTGAGTTGTTTGTTTGTTGTTATTGGAGTCGATGTTGAGCTGCTAAGATGTCTTCATGCTCTGGACATCTTCTATCCTTAGCAGCTTGGCTTGATCATCCTTAAAGTACAGCTAAGTATTGCATGATGCTCAGCTTCTTAGGTTACTCAACCACTTCGGATGACCCCTTTATGAACTGTCTTGAAGATCCTTCTCCTTGGTACTTGATGGCTGCACATGATAGGCTTCTAAGATGACTGTAAGCTCTTCTTTAGGTACTTAGAAGCTTTCTCATGCTTGACATCAAGATGGCATTTATGATCTCCCTTCTTGCTACTTGATGCCTTCTCATGATGGACTTGTTAAGATGACTGTAGGCTCTTCTCTATTGTACTTAGAGTCTTCCCATGATGGACATCAAGATGACACGATGCTCTTCTTTCTCTCGGAAAATCAGAACACTTTTTAAGTAGTAGAACTCTTACTTCTACATTGTAGAACTCTCATTTCTACTTCTTTCTCTACATGTCTCTGAGTGTTCTTGGTGGATCGTAGAGTGAGCCTTCGGACTCACTATCTCACATGGTTTAGATCAGTCCACCTTCTCTCTAAAAAATTGACAACTCCAGCACCTTTTGATCTTTGAAGCTTTTTCTCATTTATACTCCTTCCCAATTCTTCCGTTGGAAAGTAGCCGTTGAAGGCTATTCAAATGTCTTCACAGATCTCGAGTTGCTTGAGGTAGACTGCTGATGTGACATGTCATACTTTATCTGACATTGCGATCTCTTGTTTCACCCCTGTCGAGAGATGTCACTTTAATGTCTTGGGCAGGTTGAAGACTTTATTATCTCCTTCTGATTTCTCGATCAGAGGTTGTCCTTTTGCATCGATGCTCTCAATAAGCTTTTGTCTGAATACCATCCTACAGATTGAACCGTTGCCAATGCTTCAGTCTTCGGGTGTTCGAACTCTACGATTCTGATGCACGTCTTCGAGGACCTGATCGTAGTGTCTTATTGAGTGTTGCTCATTTACTAGTAGAGTTAACACTACGATCTTGAAGAGTGTTGATTAGATCTGGTGGAATGCATCTTTGTAGTGCCAACCAAAGGCTTCATTCCTTTGGATATTCTGGGAGTGCTCATTTGTTGAGAACCGTATATGCTCTACGATTCTCGCCTTGGCATTGTGAGTATTTACGTTGAGGTCGTAGTTACGACTCTACGATTGACTTCAATTTGTATGAGCACCTTCACGATCCCGAGATCAAATCTTGACATTCTACGATTTCTGCCTTGTGCTTGTTGTCTTCATCTGATCTTGCTCGACTATGATCTCTGCATATAATCAATGGACTCTACAAACTCAGAGTGTAGTCTACGATCCTTGATATAGCTTCGGCATCAATAGACTCTACGACTCCGAGTGTAGTCTACGTTTCTGACTTGGCTTGGCAGATGAATGGGGTCGGCTCACCATAAAGTCATTTGTCTCACGATTACGAACATGACTTTCTCAAAGACACCACGATCCCGAGGAAGCTCTACTCGACACTCACGATCCTTCTTCGTTTCCCACGGAAGTCTACGAACTCCGAGATCTACTATCTTGCATACTCTATTATACGCCTCGATAGCTCTCGAGTTAACCTTGACTCTCTGGCGGATCTACGACTTACAGCAAAGGCTTGGCGATCGACAAGCCTATCTATTACATCATAAGATCAACCTAACAAGCTTGATCTTTCTATATTTATAGTCCTTGTACATCATTTCTTTTTAAGGACTTTATAAAGCTGTTTTGCTTATGTAGGATCAACCTAACATATTTGATCAATTCATTCTAAGTCCTTGTACATATATTTTTATTATCTATCAAAGGACTTTACAGCTTTTCTTAATGCAAGCATACTTGTATATTCATTCATATATATCATAATAAAATCATATATTAAATAGGAATATCATTCACATGTTTATTCCTGACACCCCAATGGATTTTCGGAAGTCAGGGGTCATTCTTATTACATTTGCTTGTTTTGGTACCATGCATGTGGAGAAGAAATTTTGTTGATTGGAAGCTCAAAGATTCATGCACAAACATAAGTAATATGTACTCATCTCTCTCTCTCTCTATATATATATATATATATATATATATATATATATATGAGAGTTTTATTCCACTTTTTGACTCTCTATTAACAAATAGTTTGACTTAACATAATTTTTTAAATAAATTTCTTTGACTAAAATTTGTTATTAATATGTACTTGGCAAATATACATATACATATACATATATATATATATATGTATATTATATAGTATAGCAGAATTGAACAATGCATTCCACATCAATTCATCACCATGCAACGCACACCTGTGTAGACTGACTCAATAAGCATGTTGGACCACCTCCTTACCTAAAAGGTAAACCTATTAGGTTGAATCTCTACCATACTTATTAACCCATCTACACTCTTGAATTTATCCAATGTGAAATTCATGTGAAATATCCCAATAATCTCCACCTTTCACTTAAATATCCATCACAAGTATCATACTAGAGTATTCACCATTAAGCACACCTTCTTTGAATCCTTCAAGAGCTCTGCTCGACTCTAATACTTCTCCACCATGTCGGAGGCAAACGTGTCTGAGCAATTTCCTAGAGCAATCCTGATCCCGCGTGCTCCACCCGATTCAAATCATACTTCACCTTTGAGTCCTTCAAGAGCTTTTCTCGACTCTAATATTACTCCACCACGCCCGAGGCAAACGGTGTCTCAGCAAAATTTTTAGAGTCATCTTGAGCCCGCTCCACCCTACTCAAATCATCCCATGCTCCACCCACGAGGCCTGTGAATTTACCCTCGCACTCCCCTCACACCCTGAGCTTTGATACCAATTTGTAGCGGAATTGTACGATCCATCCTATATCAATTCATCACCATATAGCGCACACCTGTGTAGACTGGCCCAATAAGCATGTTGGACCACCTCCTTACCTAAAAGGTTAATTTATTAGGTTGAGGCTCTACCATACTTATTAACCCATCTACACTCTTGAATTTATCCAATGTGGGATTCATGTGAAATATCCCAACATATAGAAAAAGAAATCTGTATAAATTGTGTCTTGTAAATATATATATATATATATATATATGTATATATATACATATATATATAGAGATCAACAATGTATATATATATATAGATATACACACACATACACATATATATTATAAATTTTTTTGTTAAGGGATCTGCCAATCTACTACAACTGTTGTAAGAATATTTTCAGCCATGAATATCGTGAAGAATGAACTCCATAACCAAATGGGAGATGAATGGATGAATGACTATTTTGGAACATACATTGAGTTTGATATTTTTGTAACTATTAAAAATGAGGCTATCATGCAACAACTTCAAGCAATGAAACCTCGAAAAATGTTATTATAAACAATATTTATGGATTATTTAGTTTTGTGATTCATTTTATTAAATTTTTATTGTTAAGGAATTTTTTTTTCGAATTTGACCCCACTGAACTTTCATGCTGGATCCGCCCCTGTCTCGACGTAGTGGTTGTTTAACTTCAAGAGAATCAAGATTAATGGATTCTAACTCCAATGATGAAGTTGGTGAAGAAAAGAGGATTCCAAATGATGATGAAGATGTGGAGGATGATTTTGGCCAAAGACCACCCACTCCTTTGAATGAGAGTAATGCTTGTGGACGAGATGGAGATGATTTCATTCTTTATGAATTTGTTTGAGCTCTGTTTAGAGACTATTATAGATACTAGAGAAAATTTTAGCTTGTTACGTGATGTAATTTTATTACTTATTAGACTTGTAATGTGTGATGGGTAATGACTTGATTGATACTTTATTTTATATGCGGTGTTTGTTGAATTGTTCTACTAGTTTTTAATGTCAAGAGTTTTATTTTTAGATTTTTATGGCTAAGTATTTATATAATTGTGTTTTTAATAGTATTCCATAATGTTATGTTTTGAGTTTTAATGTATATAAAATATTATTGTTCAATATACTTGTGAAGTAAAATAAATAATATATAAATTACACATTGTGAACTATTTATCATCATACGAATGTCATGTCGATTACCCTAGTGAACTTATTCTCCAATAAGCATCTACATACTTAATTTATTGTCTGCACACAAATGATCATGAGATCAATCATCTTCTTCCTAAGAGTAAGTAACATATGGCGTTTACACCATTCAACTATGGCGTCCCTGGTGGAGTCCATTGTGAGAATATATCATTTTATCTGAGATAATTAAGAAACCCATTGCTTAAATATTGTGACGCCCCCAAAATAGGTCCATTCCATCCAACCCATTCTGAGTCGCCAAATACATGGTGCGAAATAACTACAACTTTATTAATACATTTGTCGCAAAATAATACAACATATATCTTGTGAGTTTAAATACAATTATTGTCTTCTAGACAATATACATACCCAAATAAATCCCCATCATAATTATTGATACATTATTTTACAAAAATGGTGAGGATTACTAAACAACTCTTTCTAGAATCCTTCATTCCAAACCCCGACTAGTATTCGCTACATTCTCGCCTCCTGAGAAGAAAAATGGAACAAAAAGGAAAAAGGGTGAGCTCAACTAGCCCAGTAAAGAATATTATGACTAAGATAATATACAACAAATTATCGTTAGTCCTCAACAGGGAAAAATCTAATAGAATACAATAGACAACCAGTTTTAAATCAATCTTCGCAGCGAAAATAATAATTCATTAGAAGAGTTAAGTAGAGAATGCAAACTATTATCTTCTATATATGAATTTAAAAGTCCATCGTCGATATTTTATCCCTGTAACATCAATCAATATATATACGGAATCAAATATTCATCTTTGCACTACTGAGCCAAAGATATTCATCGATTAGTCATGTTCATCTAAACAACTGCTCATCATCTTTTGCACTACTGAAGCCAAAAATATTAATCAATCATTGGCCATGTTCATCTCAACACTGCTCATCTTTGTACTACGGGCCAAAGATATTCATCAAGAAATCATTCATCTTTTGCACTACGGGCCAAAGATATTCAAGTAATATCATCATTTAGACCGAGGATGATGAAAAATATTTTAAAGAAAATGAATCCAAATTGAAACAAAAGAACAAGTATTAAGTATTCGTATTTCAGCTATTTCATGTCCAAAAATACCTCATAAATAATCATAGTGGTGTAAAATTCAAGAATGATCAAAACATGGATACAATCAAAGCTAGTATCCATAATAGATATTTTGGACAAAAAGAAGAAATTTCATTTTTTGGTGAATAGTGCCATATTCGTGAATAAGGTCGATATCGTGAATAAGGTCGATATCGTGAATAGTAACTCAGACACCAAAAGTTCCAAATTTGATAAAAACTTCAGATCAATATTTCAAAGATAATGATATTGAAGAAATAATATCATTACGAAAAAATAATATCCCTTACCTCGAAAGACAAGATACTTAAAGTAAAAAACAGGATATAAAGCTATGACTTGAACTTGCAACAGTATAGCAATACTCAAAGTATACTCAAAATACTCACAAGAATACGCCGATAATATAGAGAGAAAACTTGATTTACGGGTGTGATTTTCAATTCTAACCTAAGCACCCTATTTATAGGAAAATGCTTATAACACCAAAGCAGAAAATTTAATATAATATTAATATTTACAAAACACATTCCTACGCCCACTTTGAAATCTGATTTCAGCCACCAAGCACATGTTAAAGATGGCCACCAACATTTGAAAAATGTTTTTTTTAAAAAACATAATTAAAACTTCCAAAAATCAATTATTTCGGAGCTTCGGAACTTAAATAATTCATAATAAATAGCTCTTTTATCAGAAAAATTCGAAACTCACTAATTTTCATAGGAAATTCCATTATCTACAACTTTACAGAAGGAAGTTTTTCCAAATTTCAAAGCGTAAATTAACCGAAATTCCAAACAAGCAGACGATTTTACAAAGTATAATCAAATTTCTATTAATAATTGTGTCCACCAACACACAAAATATGTGTTAAACATTTAATGCCACAAAATACTCTTCATCCTCATATACTCATATATCCCACATTCATTTATAAAATATCACCGTTAATATATTATTAAAATAATATATTTAAATGAATTATTTTATCGTAAAAAGATAAAATATTAATTTTCAACAATTGTCACATTAAAAATTTTCTCCATCTATATCCACATAAAATCAATATTTTCTTATCATATAAATCAATAATTAATTATTCACAAATAATATTACAGAATCACAAGATCTTGGCAACCAAAGTAGTTCTCAGGAGAGAGGGCTTTCAATAAGAATTTCTCTCATCTTGGCGTAGCAATTAGGTGACCAAACCTCTCCTTAGACATAACTTTCTAGATATTGTCAATAATGTTATCTAATAATATTATTTAGATAATATGAATTATTGCTTCGATAATGGAAAATACCGTAATGACAATTTATTGAAACAATGATAATATAAAATATCAATGCAACAATTATTGAATCAATAAAATAAAATCTTTCGAATAAAGTAATTATCGTAACCATTATTGAGTAGTGCCTTCTTCACGTAAGAATCAATAATTGGTGCAATACTGGTGTGCTACTTGCTCAACAACGCAGATTAGTGTGTTTTAACCACCGGGTATTCCAACAAAGATAATTCAGAATGCACTGTTATTTATAAACAACTTATATTTGTCGTTGCTTTTCATCCAATCTCTTTCCAGTTATGGGGCCCATAAAAGATGCTGGCCGTGCATTTAATATTCCCGACAAAGATCACGAATATTCCACGACCAAACGAATATTCCCCGACAATAATGAATATTTTATAACCACTTGCTTATTCGAAATATTTGCGCATTTTACCCATAACTAACTACATTAATCAAATCAACCCTTACTATTTCAAAATAATAAATAGAGGAAATTCCATTTTATTAAAAAAAATTTGGGGTCTTACAAATATTCCCATAGCCTCCCTGATCCGATTGAAGAATCTTAATGCTCTTGTCAGTTTGTTTCTCTACTTCACTTCTGAATTCTTTGAACTTTTCAAACGATTCATATTTGTATTTCATTAAATACACATGTCCAAATCTTTAGTGATCATCAGTGAAAGTAATAAAATAAGAATACCCTTCTCGTTCAGTCGTTGTCAGAGGTCCACATACGTCTGTGTGTACCAACGCTAACAACTCTATAATTATTTCTCATTTTTCAATAAAAGGAGATTTAGTCATCTTACCCATGAGACAAGATTTACAAGTTGGATATGATTCATAATCAGATAGCTCTAATTAAGAGTCTATCTTTATGCAACTTGGATAATCTTGTTTCATTAATATGACTGAGTTTATAGTGTCACATAAAGATATAATTAACATTGTCTCCTTTTCTTTTCTTAGTTTGTTCAATTTGAAGTATATTGTCATGTGAGTTAAGTATGTAAAGTCCATTCAATAAATTACAAAAACCATATAAAATATTTTTATTATAAATAGAACAATTATTGTTCCTTATTATAATATCAAAACCATCCATATCCAATATAGAAACTGAAATAATGTTTCTAATAAGTGTTAGAACAAAATAATAATTATTTAAACTAATGGATTTTTCCATAGACTACTAAACAATAAGTTCCTACAGCTAATGCAGCAACCTTTGCTCCATTTCTCACTCGTAGTCCCTGCATAGTATAATTTATGTGAGAACCACAACCGATATCCAATACCCAAGTAGAACAAACCTTGATCGGAAGTCGAAGCTTCTCCAATCTTCTTCTGCATTTGTTCTTTAAGAAAATTTGCGCATTTCCTATTCCAGTGACCTGACTTATTACAATGGAAGCATATTTCTTTAATTAATTAGGCTCCTAATTCAATTAAGAATATATTAGAGTACTTTTATTAATTAATTTTCAAACTCCTTTAGGAATCAATTAAACTAATAATAATAATAATAATAATAATAATAATAATAATAATAATAATAATAATAATAATAATAAGACTCCTCTTATTAATTTATATGTAATATTTTTTAAATAATAAATAGTAAGCTATTTAATTTATTCTATCATCGTAAATTAAATTAAATATACTTAACATATTATTACGATTATGTTATTTACTTCTTAAATAAATATTTTCCTTTTATGGTGTGACCCTTTATGTTCTCCATATTAAACTGTTTGTGACTAAATTAATTAGAACAATTCTAATCTTATTTAAATAAATAAATTAAATTATTTAATTCATTTAAATAAATAACATTTATTCTATAATAAGAGTAAGCCCCCTTAGCGATCAACAACTTTTCAGATAATATAGCTAGATATCAACATTAGTCATAAAAGAATTTTAGAGTAAATATTTACCGTACAATTCAATCTTTCCACCATACAATGTCTTAATTAAATATACGATATGGAATTACTGTCAAGTCTTATTTTATTTAATTATATGTATTTCAATTCTCAAATACACAACTCTAAATAATGCAAATTAGATACTCCTTTCTAATTTTATTCTACCTTAGCCAAGGATTCTTAAGTTGTCATTTATCGAATCATATAGGATATTTTCTCCTTTTACTAGAAGTGGTAGATTCATTATTGATTATTCATTATCTTCATGTATAAATTATTATACCCGAGCATACCCTTTGATATACCCTAAGAGTCTTAAGAAATATGTCAAAGTATAACTCATCATACACAAGATACTATGATGATCTCAAGTCTAAGGAATACTTGTACTACTATCACTAGAGGAATTCCTATTATAACAGACTATTAAAACTCTATTAGGTATTCCTTAGCAAGCCACATTCAGTGAACTTATTCTCCAATAAGCACCTACATATTTTTTTTAGTGTCTCCACACAAATGATCATGAGATCAATATATCATCATTTTCCTAAGTCCTAAGCGCAAGCAATGTATGTACCAATCTATCCTGATTCGGTAATCCCATTTTTAATAATTCATCGATTGGGAACTATTTTATTTTTAAGCTATCTAAGAATTTAAATTTCATTAGCATGATCATCGTCATGATTCTAAAAATATCGCATGCTTAAAACTATGGGGTTATCACATATAATATAACAACACCATGTAGATAAATTAAATGACTTTAAATAAATAATTATTTTATTAATAAATGAATAAAATTGTTACAAAGTATATGATTTATCATATCCAATATGATTGGCTTGTGTGCATACTACTTTCAGACAAGTCGCTCTATTATTGGATATATAACTCTACAATTAAACAGAATCATAGAGTTCATCTGTTTTGATAGGTTATGACAATGTCGTATACATAGGACTAAAGATCCCAAGTATGATCCTCTCAAATGTTGACGATAAGGATAAGGAATTTTTGAATTGTGTCTAACAACTATGTCTGTTAAGGATAAAAACACGCGGTTATATCTACAACTTACATAGTACAATGAAAGCAACCTGAAGTGGTCCTAGTCGATAGCATTTCAAAGTCAAACAATTGAAAATTGACAAGTGACCAAGTCAGAATATAGGTTAATGGTCAAATCACAACGGGAAGATCACAAGATAAAACTATAAAAGGCGAGCAACATCAAACAATCAAAATACATAAAGTAAAATTGATCAAATAGAAGTGTTGCATGTCTAAACTCATAGTTTATTCACTCTACGATTTAGAAATATCAATTGTTGCTAAGTAATGTGATCAAGAAGCTTAACGTTATTTATCAACGCCTCAAATCTTTTAATTTCTCTATGATTCGATCTTAGTGATCTGTGTATATTCCAATTTTATGTGACTTAAAGGATTCTTAGTGAATCAGTTGTAAGTCAGTTCTTAGTGAACTATAATCTAAGTGATTATCATTTCTTTGTGGAAAATCCCTATTGTCGGAGTAGAAGTGAGGACTATGAGATTTTTGTGCTCCGAATCTCTTAAAAATCTCTGTGTTATTTACTTTATAAATTAACTTGTATAATTTAACAAAGATAATAATTTTCTAAACCAAAAGTTTTAAAAGATTTATTTAATACCCCTTCTAAATCTTTTTGTAGGAAATAACATGATTGACACAACTTGTTTGTTAGTTATCTCTTTTGATGCGAACAACAACCTAGCACTAGCATTGATCATTTTTGATTTACATTGGCTTAATTTCTATGACGTCTTGCATGTGCATCTTTAAGCTAATTCAAAATGTTTACTAGCGTAGTTAGCACATTAATATTAGTCCCAAAGAGAAACCCCTTGTGTATGATATTTGTGTTATAGAACAAGAATTACATTATCTAACTGCAGTGTATGTCAACAAAGGTAAGGGTTAGCTCGTTTTTTAGTATCAACAATAATTAATGTATCTCAATATTGGTTTCACTGGCATCGTCTATGAGTTTTTGTTATTGGTTGTTTGTTTAGGTTTTGTTGTACAAGTTGTGTGCACTTGTTAATGTACATGTTGGTTATTGTTAGTTATTTATCTAAATTTAAATAGGTGACAACGATTTTTAATAATAGTATGTTGGTAACTAAAAAATAATTATAAAAAAAAGATACAAAATAATGCATATGATTATAATTAGTTATAATGATTAAATCCACCAATTTATTATAAAATATTAATTAATTATTCTCTCCGTTCTCAAAAGAACGAGTAAAGTACAATTTTCAGACATATTAAAAAAATAAAAGAGGAGAAAAGAGAGTAAAAAAATTCTAAATTTATCCTTGGTGGTCTTACAATATCGTGAACAAAAATATTTGTACCTTTAATCATCCTTTTGGGGATGGTGAGAGATACAATTTAACATGTCATTATATATACGGTAAGGATCAAGAGCATTCTCCTTAAATAACATTCCTCCTTAAATAGCATTCTTTTATTAAAACTACGTCGTTTTGGAGGGATGCTGTGGCATTTTTGTAAATATGTGGTGGCATTATATTTACAAAAATATCACCGCGACCCTCCAAAACGCACGTAATTTTAATAAAAGAATGTTATTTAGGAGGAATGTTATTTAAGAGAATATTATATATATATATATATATATATATATATATATATATATATATATATGTATATATATATATCCCATTTTGAATTTGGGCGGGAAAGCATAAGAACGGTTCAGATTTATTCTAATTGATTTGGGCGAGAAAGGGTGATGGGAGAGTATTAGAGAAATAACATAATAATGTTATTTAGGATAGTTTTATATTTATCAAGTAATTAGGATATTGTTTTTAAATTACCATAATTATCTCTTGAAAATCTTTGATTATGTAATCCCTTGATTTTAGCATAGGTGATTTTGTAAATCACTTGATTCTAACTTAGGTGGCTATCATATATGTATGTATATATATATATATATATATATATGACAACTCTCTTTGTAAATAAAGCAAGTTAATATAATACAAAAGCTCAACTTTCTATTAACTTTAACTTGGTATCAAAGCCGCAATGCCTAATGACTTATAATCTAGTCTTCCGCTGCACACAATTTGTTCTTTTTCTCTTCTATTATTCTTCTCTATCTAGATAGTTTGTGTCCCAATCCAGACACCTTAATCACCTGTCTGCATTCCAACAATTGTCCATGATTTCTTCTTCTTCTTCTTATAATCATCTGTCTCCCTCAAATCAAATCAACAACTCATTAAACCATTACTTCTCTTCAATCAAATCAAGTATCATCATCAATATAAAAAAAATAGCCAATTCTCCATCCAATTGCTTTAACATGATTCATAACTGTAAGATCCCAAATTTTATGAATAAAGATTTAATTTTCTCTAAACATCATTTTGAATAATAAGGTATGGATTTGATATATATAATGTTATAGTTGTGGGTAATATTTACAAATTTTGCAAAGTAATAAAGTTGTCATAAAATATTCGTTTGGTCGGAGAATATTCGTTTTATCATGGAATATTTGTATGACGGCACAATCATTGGTGGACCCCACAATGAAATTACTGTCGGATTTAGAAAGCGACAGAAATAACCTTTTTTATAAAAATAACGGCAAAAATTTTTACCGTTAATTGTTAAAATACCCTTGATAAAAGAAATGATGTCGCAGAGGTTGCATGATTTGCATTACGGTGATTGCACAATATCTTTGATTATTGATGTTTATGTGAGAAGTCACTCGGCTTTTATTCAATTATTGCAACATGATAGTTGATCATAGTATCTCATATTATTGATTCAATTATTGTCACAGTATCATCTGCACAATATTTTATAATATTAAATCAATAAATGAGACGAAACAATTATTCATATTATTATTTGAATTATTGACAATGTCTAGAAAGTTCTGTCAAGAAAAGGGATTTGGTCATCTAATTGCGCGCCAATAAAGAGAAGTCCTTATCGAAAAGCTCCCTCTTTCCTTGGAATGATCTAGTTGTTAATATTGCGAGTTATAATATTAATGATGAATAATTGTTGAAAGATTAAAAATATGTTTAGTGAAGTTAAGTAATTTGATATAGATAAAGGGGTTTGTCATGAAGTATTTATTGTAAATTTGATTTATTACATGGACCCCCACTTATTCATTTTTCAAAATCGTCAGTAGAAAGTTATCTTAGTTTTTGTTTTATAAAAACTTTTTATATAAAACAGAATACTTTTTATAAATAGAATATATTTTATTTTATTTTATTGCATAATACTGCATAGTGTTTGCATAGTACTGCATAGGGTTTACATAGTACTGCATAATATTGGCATAGTGTTGCATAATAAAATTAAACGAATTCGCCAAATTCGTCCGTGATTCTTTACTGTTCACTCGTGTTTTTTTTTCCTAAATAGTATCTTGTCATTCTTATATAAATAGGATGCTTAGTTTAAAAATGAAAATCACACCAGAATTAGAGAATTCTTCTTCTATAATATTGAGCGTATTTCTTTTGGGTTTAAGGAAACTTTGAGTGTTGCAAATAGTGCAAGTTTTCTTCAAGAATATCCTCACTATACCAGCCAGAAGTACTCTCTTTTTAAGGTAAGGGATATTATTTTGTTCAATATTTGTAAGAAATAATAATATCTTGGCCATGATTACCATCGAAGTGGTTACCATTTTCTTCGATAATTTCCTCCACGATGGTTATCGTTGTTGTTCAGTAATTAATTTTGTCGATTATCTTCGTTGCCACCAGAATCGAAATATAAACGATTATTATCGTCATTGTTGGTGTTGCCTTTTGGTTGGTCATTATTCGCTATTCAAATAATCGAGCCCTATTCCAATGAGAGAAAAATGATGTAGAATAAATGCATAACAAGTTCTTTGGATCAATATACGCAGTCGGATCAAAATATAAACAAAGTTTGTGAAATGAGGTATTATCGTATTTTGCCCAAAGTTTCAAATCCTCTTGAAACATTCGTGTCATTCGCCTTCCATTATTATGAAACAAAAATGACCAAATGAGATACAAACCGGGATAACAAAGAACTTAGCCTCGCATCATTTTGATGAATACGATCATATTGTTTATTGATGAATTCCAATTGGGATTAAAAATTATAACCCCGTAATATATCTCAAAAACCTCGATTTAATTTTTAATACCTACTTTATCATATGAATCAATAATTAATTATTCACAAATAATATTACAGAATTTCGATAAGGATTTCTCCTTCTTGGCGCGCAATTAGGTGACCAAACCTCTCCTCGATGAACTTTCGTGACGAATACTTTCTTGAGTTCAGGACACGCGAGTCTTAATAGATCTTCGAAGAGTTTGAATAGTCCTCTCGATTGTCGTCTGTTTGGGGATGGTATGCCGAACTAAATCGCAAACTGCGTGCCCGTAGCTTTTTGCAGCTAACCCAAAATCTTGAAGTGAATCTTGGGTCACGATCAAAACTAGATACATTTAGTACTTCCAGATGGATTGCAAATGGTGTATTGTGTGCCTCATCATAATCTTGTCACTTCAAATCGTGAATCAGCTAGAACACAAAGTCTAGAGTGGACTCAAGTATTCCTTCTTCATCAATTCTCGTAGGAATATCGTTGCTGCCTCAGGTTGGCTTGAAGCGACCTTTAACTCTTTTCTATTAAAGTTAGCTCTGTCATTATATCTTGACATCATCGCTTTTCGTTCAAGATATGATCTTCTACTTTCAATCGTCGAAGCTACACGTTAAGCTTTACGATTATAGCTCGAGAGCCAACGTATCGCGATGTTGAGTTGAAGAAATATTTTATGATCCGAATATATCTCCATTTTCTCCTTAGTATAGTGCCTCCATATCTTTTTTGACTACCAGATCATGAGTAGGATAATTCCTCTCATTACTCTTTAAGTTGTCGCGAGGCATGAGGCTATGACTTTCCCACGTTCTTGTTCAACCCTTTACGAAGCATGCATAGATAACAATCCATCCGAACCGGATGGTATTGTTGAAACAGTGCTTAGAAATAAGTCTCTCTTAAGCTCTTGGAAAGCCCTATCCTTCGAGTTAGGCTGAGTTAACGATTAGAGAAAACCTTCCCGCAATCCGATAATAACCAAATAAGCCCAAAATCATCTTGTTCACCGAATACTTTGTATTGCTTAAACAATGAAAGTTTTTGTTCAAACCTCTTTGAAACATTCGTGTCATTAGGAGTTACGAAGAAGATCTGCTGGAATATCCTCGGTTCTAATTTTGGTGATGATATCCGAGCGAAGAATCGATTTTTGAAAGAATTGTGCCCTTCTCACAATCATGGTCGAACAGAGTCATCAATCACGAGGTAGAGGATACCTATTCTTGATGGTGACATGGTTCAATTCAGAATGGTCAATATTAAAGTCGCGTACTCCGTCTTTCTTAACTTTGAATAAAAGCAGGGGAGCACCCAGGGATGTCTTGGGGCGAATGAAAGCGATGTCCAACAATTCACGTAGTTGGACCTTTAACTCTGAAGTTCAATAGGAGCCATTCGATATATGGGGTTTTAGAAATGAGCTTTGTACGGAGTTCAAGATCGATAAAGAATTGACTTCACGTTCTGGGGTAGGGCGGGAAGTTCTTTGAAATCGTCGGAAAAGTCGATAACAACAGGGAATATTATTCATTGAATTTACTGAATTAACGGTCGATCAAAATTTCTTTAAAGAGATAAGGTCAGCGGTGAGTGATGGTGCCAACTTGATCAAACAAGATTTATGCAAGCGAAAATGGATGTGATGAAAGTTCTCTAACGGAGTTTCCACGAGATAGATCGAAAGTCTAATTTCTGCGGAGTCGAGTTTTAAGCGTTGAATGGCAAGGTATCGATAAAGGTATAAACTTCGCCAAGAATTTATAAATAGCTTACATGATCACCTCGCTTTGGGTAACATGCATGACCCATCACAATAACCTTTCTTCAATCGTTGACTTTGACTTTTAAGAGCGGTCTTTAGTCATGGAACTCGCGCTCTTCCTCCCATGAGAGATTCTCCTCAAAATTCTGAGCACGGATAACTACCTGAAACTTTTGAACTGCCGTCGTATTTGTTTTCTTTCTGTCGATGAACTCTCCACTTCGCCCGTATACGCTCGGGGAGTATTTGTCATTAAATGGTATGTCTCCCGAAAGTTTGAGTGCGGTGGATAGTGGAACTCCCACCGATGATACGCCTGCGCCCTTTGGAGCAATATGGAACCCTTCTGTTCTCGTCGTCCCAAGACATGAATATCTTATTTGTTTGACCCATGTTTCCTTGCAGCTTTCCACTTAGAATTACGGTGGTCTAGCATGAGTATAATATTTTCTCACAGGAGCCGAGTCTCCACCGTGAGCGTCCTCTCTGTTCCTCCATTATTTGTTACGGGGAGGGCTGACACGTTACTCTCGTTTTCAAGGCATTAAATCTCGATTAAACATTCTTCAATCTGTCATAAAAGCAAGGGTTAATTAAGGAAATCAATATATCACATAATATGCTTCTTGACCAACTATGCGAATCATTGAATAATTATCGAACTTCTCCAAGACATTTTCAATGATGAAGGCCGAAAATGCTTTTAGAAATTCCGTCCGTTCCTGTAATTCTGATTTTTCACGCAACATAAAGGTATGTTTCTTTCTGAAAGGTAAAGAAACCTTTTGCTCCTCGAGCATTCCAAGACATCAAATATCTTGGTCATCTATTTTATCCACGCTCCGCCTTAAGTGGTTCGCTTTCCCAAAAACTCAAAGGTCCGATTAGTTTACAAAAACCGGTGAGGACTACAACAATCCTTTCTAAAAGTTGACCTTTAACTTCCAAGGTTCACCAGAGCTAATTCCTTGAATCGAATACAAACGAATAGTTTGAGGATCAATATGACAAAGGATTGAAATAATGGTTTAATGCTCTACTATAATCTAATGAAAGCGTAACATCAATCAATATTCATCTCAAATCAAACATTCATCTTTGACTAGTGATTCATCTTTGCAGTGAGTTCTTTAGTGTTTCCACCAGATATTTTGAACAAAAATCTCTCTCGTTTGGTTTACATAAATTTAGAAAACTTTAAACATCTTTGAATAAGTAACTCGACACGCTTTAGAAATTCCACGAAAACGCTTTCACGCTTACATAACCGTGATTATCACAAGTGTTGGTTACCATTTCGTGAATAGCTTAACTCCGCAATAGTAATTATTGCCCCCAAAATTAGGTATACATCACCCATCAATAATTTTCCCTCAATCACATAATTAATTATTCGCTAAAATAATATTACGGAATCCTGATTATAACAACCCGGTAACAAATCAGCTGAAAGGGGGCTTTAAGATAAGGATTTCTCCTTCTTGGTAGCGCAGTTCTATTGACAGCCTCTCCTTGTGAGAACTTTCCTAAGACATTGATAATAATGCTATCTAATAATATTATTCAAATAATATGAATTATTGGATACATAATTACAAAATTACGTAACAATCCACTAGGTAATCTTCTTTTCTAAAACCTTCATTCCATTTAACCACCGGGTATTCAGCTTATATACGTAATTCAAATACAACTTAATATCCATTAGGAACTTCTCCCCAGAACCTCAAAACAATCATTTTCGATGTGGATTGCCGATAACAAGAAGGTCAATAGTCTCCGTATACGATTTCTGATTACCTAAGAACTTTCACAAATTTGCAACATAAAGGTAGCGAAGAAACCTTTTTGCTCCTCCATTACTCCGCGAGCATTCAAGACATCAAATATCTTGGTCATCTATTTTATCCGCGTCTCGCCTTAAGTGGTTACGGCTTTCCCAATAATTAACTATTCACAAAAAAACTCCAGGGGTGGTCCCTCCTTGAGCAAATAATAACTATCGATCCGAGCAATGGAGATAAGCGGTGACTAGTAGTGTAGTGTTTCCAATTTGAACAAAAACATAAATTTTAGATCATTTTGTGGCGCCCCAAAATTAGGTATACATCAAACATATAACTTTATAATTGGGTATACAATACGATAAAACATAAAGCTGTGAGTTTGAATACAAATATTGTCTACTAGAGATTATACAAATACAAATATTGTCTACTAGAGATTATACAAACTCAAAAAGGAGTCCTTATTACAATTATTATCACACTATTTCACGAGAATAGTGAGGACTACTAATGCACCATCTAGGACCATCACTCCGTTCCCCAGACTAGTCACTCGCCACGCTTTTTTTGAAGAGTGAAAGAAAGAAAGTGAGCTCAACTAGCCCGAAGAAATATTATGACTAAGATAATGCGAGAATAATTTATCGTTAGCCTTCAATAATGTTAAAGCGATAAAATATAATAAATATCAAGTTTAAGCTGCGGTGAACAAGCAATCCATTAAAAGAGTCAAGTAGAGAATGAAATCTACTATCTTTTATGATTTAAAGGTTTTCATCACTTTTATTACGGGACTCGACTTAATAAATAATCCACATCATCGAATCACCCCGCACTACTTTCTGCCGAGGATATTCTTTAGTATCCGACCACAATTATCCATGCACTACGGGCCAAGAATATTTGTGTATTCATTAATGGTCATGATCATGCCAACAAGCGTCCATCAATGCACTACGGGCCAATGAGGACTTTTATCACATCATTTGTAACATTACGAGTTATGATTACATCGAATAATCCTCGGTCATAATCATACCAAGTCCATCTATGCACTCACGGGCCACAGATGACTTTCAACAAAATATAAACATGAGGATGATGACAATAATATAAGAATTCAATAAAACAAGTTCAAGAATTAATTTATCTAGAACCGATAACGTCCAAATTGTCAACATGATCTTTGCTTTTTATAGAGTAAAATTCAAGAATGCTCGGAAGAATATTTCCGTGAAAAGATCTTGGATGAAGTGCAAATATCAAAGATATTCCACTAATTTCATGGGTATAGAAGTCAAAGTTTTAACCAACCGAGTATAATAAAGAATGGAATAACAAAAGAAATCACCGTGCATGCGATAGGCCTTACAGCAAAAGTTATTCAACAGAATAATAAATAACGGAACCGGTCCGGCGTAAAACTCATGGCGAGTTATTCCAACAAAATAATAAATAACGGAACCGAGTCCGACGTAAAAGCGCATGCAGACGAGGATATTCCAATGAATAATAAAGGATGGAACCAGTTAAGCGATAACGCACGTATAGGATATTCCGACAAAATAATAAAGGATGGAACTGTGTCCGGCAGAACGAGCGCATGACAGGATATTAAGCGTAATAATAAAAAGAAGCGGAATATTAGAAGAATGTCGCAATGTATAGGGTAGCAGCGTATCTGAGTTATCCAATGAATAATAAATAATGGAATAACATAAGTTCTCTTCATTAAGACGAAAGAAGAATAACACCCTTACAGTAAAAGAAATTGAATATAAGAGTGAAGGAAGTAGCAGAATACTTTTCTATAGGTTCTCTTATAATTCTCTCTCTAGAGTTTCAGTGAATTCGTAAGAAATAATGAAGGAATGAGCTTCTATTTATAGGAAAATAGAATGAATAGTAACTAACTCATGAACGGTCCAGATTGATTTACTATTAAGCGGACGATCCAGTTGGTTTACTATTAAAACTTAAAACAACGGTCCATACCGATTTCTTATTAAAATTTTAAACCAAATGATCCATATTGATTTACTATTATAACTCCACCAATGGTCCATATTGACTTACTATTATATCTTCAACCAACGATTACGAAAAATTAGCACATCTCCTCATTGAATAATATTGTACCCAAATACTAGAATGCAATACTTTAGTGTGAATAATAGGGGGGTGAATAGTAATCGTGAATAGTAACTCATGAATAGTAACTCATGAATAGTAACTCATGAATAGTAACTCGTGAATAGTAACTCGTGAATAGTAACTCATAAATAGTACTCTGACACGAAAAGTGTCCCGAATACCCAATTGAACAATATATCCTCCAGACATCAATTATACTAACACAAATAAGTCTAACACAATGGAACTATAAAATTCATCTTTAATCGACATGCACTTATTCATCATTATTATTATAATTCACAATATTTAACAACGAGTGTCGTTCCCGAGGAAGAGGGGCTTTCAGATAAGGATTTCTCCTTATTGGCCAATGATTAGGTGACGAAAACCTCTCCTTGTGAACTTCTAAACACATTGTCGATATTGCAAATAATAATATGAATAACTTTGTCGTCTCAATTATTGATTTAATAATATATCATATAATGTAGATGATAATTGTAACAATAATTGAATTAATAATACGAGAAATATGATGTTAATTATGTAGCAATAATTGAGTATAAGCGAGTGACTTCTCACGTAAGCATCAATAATCAATCTGAGTGTGCTATTGTAATAACTACGCGTATTCATCGTACTTTTACTACTAGGGTAGTTCAACGGTTTAACTGTAACACCTCCGTAGATTATTTTCATAAAAGTATTTTTTCGTTTTCTCAATCCGACAATAATTCCGTTGTGGGGTCACCAATGATTGTCTTATTATACGAATATTCCTGTTAAAACGAATATTCCCCACCAATCGAATATTATATAACAACTTACGTACTTTGCAAAATTTATAAATATTACCCACAACTATAACATTATATCAAATCAATACCATTATATTCAAAAATATAATTTGAGAAAATTATTCTTTATTTATAAAAGTTGGGGTCTTACACATACCATCGTTCGTCATTTGGTCGGTGTTGTTGTTTACACGAGGATTATTGCCTTCCTAATGCACATTATCCTGGGTATTGATCGTTGGTGACTCAACGGTCTCATGTACTTCATTGCTTATCTCAACATTTTCATATGTCATTCTCAAACACTGTTACAAAACAAGGGTTAATTGACATGCCACATATTATCCATATACTCTGACCGACCAATTAAATAACAAATAAACTTAGGTAGGTCATACTAGCGAAGGAATTACCCGTCTCTCCCTTCCTAGTTCTAGTCTCACATCTCAGCCAGGCATCATATCCCTAAGCTTTGATACCAACGGTGACGCCCCCAAAATAGGTATACATCACTCATTCTGAGTTGCCAAATACATGGTACATAAATCAAATACAAACTTCTTTTATACAATACGACAACATCGTAGCTTTGAGTTTTTACATAAATATTATCTCATAGACAGTATTCAAACTCAAATGAAGTCTTCATTACATTTATTATCCTACTATTTCATAAAATAGTGAGAACTACTATAGCCACCATCTCGGACCGTCACTCTGTTCTCCGACTAGTTCCGGCTACATTCTCATTTCTGAAGAGAACAATGAAAGCAAAAGAGTGAGCTCAACTAGCCCAGTAAAAAATATTATGACTAAGATAATGCAGAATAAATTATCGTTAGCCTTCAACAGTGTTAGGCTTATAAAATACAATAAACATCAAGTTTAACTGCAGCGGAACAAGCAATTCATTAGAAGAGTCAAGTAGAGCATGATATTTACTATCTTTTATGATTTAAAAAGATTTTTCATCAACTTTATCGATGAGACTCAGCTTAATAAATAAACCACATCATCGAATCATCCCTGCACCACGGCCAAGGATATTCATGTAATCATCAATGTTTATGATTATACCGAAAAATTCCTGGTCATAATCATACCAACAACTGTCCATCAATGCACTACATGCCAATGAGGACTTTTACCACATCAATTGTAACATTACGGGTCATGATTATACCGAATGATCCCTAGTCATAATCATACCAATCAACAGTCCATCTATACACGTAAGCCAAAGATTACTTTCATCACAATATAAACATGAGGATGATGACAATGATATAAGAATTCAATTAAAAGAAATAAATGATAAATTTTAAAGATTTATAATTTAATTTATCCGTAATTCAATAATGTTCAAATTTCAACATGATCTTGCTTGGTGGAGTAAAATTCAAGAATAATATTGTATCAAAATGATTTGGGAATGTAAAAGAAATCAATTTTTATCGTGAATAAGACGTCGGTGAATAGTACCCGTGAATAGTACTTGAGAATAGTACCAAGTGAATAGTACTCGTGAATAATCTGGGGTGAATATTACTTTGTGAATAGTACCTCGTGAACAGTACTTTATGAATAGTACCGTATAAATAAATAGTACTCATAGACAGTACTCCGGCATGAAAAGCTAAAAATTTAACAATAATGTGCAGAAAATATCCTTGTGAAACGAGGGTTAAATATTTTTCGATCAATTTGTACTTATAAGTCGACTTTACGATGGATAAGCGAACTTTTTTCTTACGGATCAACTCATTGTACTCGACTTTTCTAACAAAAAAGTTAAAAAAGCATGTATCGAGTTAGTATGATCTTGACGTGCAGCAATTATGATGTGGATTTAGAGGAAAATTTTTATGAAAAAATGGAAAAAAATATTTAAAAGTATAATATAAATTTAAAAAATTAGCGAAAAATGAGAAAAAATAAAAAATATATATTTAATTATTTTTGTAATTAATATCAAATAAAATTTTTATTTATAATTAAGCCATTTATAAAATATAAAAACTAAAAGTTTACTAATATATTTAATTTTTTTAATAAAAGTAATTTTTTATTTTAAAAAGCGCATTTTTAATTTTTTTAAAAAAAAGTATTTTTAATAAAAATAAAAAAATATTAAAAAATTGCATTTTTTTTTTTTTAAAAAATTGCGCTTTTTATTTTATTTTAGAAAAAAAAAAGAAAATTGCGTTTTTATTTTATTTTTATTAAAAAAAGCTGCGTTTTTTTTTTTTATTAAAAAATTGTGTTTTTTATTTTATTTGTATAAAAAATTGCGTTTTTTTAATATTTTATTCTTATATAAAAAAACTTTGTTTATTAATTTATTTTTATAAAAAATGCTTTTTTTTTAATAAAAATAAAAAATGTTTTTTTATAAAATAAATAAATAATGCGATTTTGTTTATAAAAAATATAAAAACATACTATTTTTAATAAAATAAAAAATGCACTTTTTTATAAAAATAAAAAAGTGCAGCTTTTTTTTATATAAAAATAAAATAAAAATGCGTTTTTTAATCAAAATAAAAAAGCGCTTTTTATAAAATAAAATAAAACTCATTTTTAAAAAATTAAAAAAGCAGCTTTTTTTGTTATATAAAAAGCGAAGTTTTTTTTTTAATAAAAAAAAAAAAGTGCGCTTTTTATAAAAAAAATAAATAAATATACAATTTTTTTAATTAAAATATTTTTTTTTTTATTTAAAAATGCTATTTTTTAATAAAAATAAAAAAATCATAGTTTTTTTAATAAAAATAATTAAAAGCATGATTTTTGAAAATAAAAATAATAATAATTACTTTTATAAAAAAAATTAAATATATTAGCAAACTTTTAGTTTTTATATTTTATAAATGACTTAATTATAAATAAAATTTTATTTGATATTAATTACAAAAATAATTAAATATATTTTTATTTTTTTCTTATTTTTCGCTAATTTTTAAATTTATATTATACTTTAAAATATTTTTTCTATTTTTTCATAAAATTTTTCCTCCAAATCTACATTATCATCGCTTACGCCGTGCATCTATTTGATATGTAAGATTTTTTCGACAACTCAAAGAAATTTGACTCAAGTCATTCGTTAAAGTCAAAGTTTTTAACGGTTTTTTTTAACTTTTGTTAGAAAAGTCAAGTACAATGAGGTTGTTGTAAAAAAAGTCGAGTTATCCATCGTAAATCGACCTATAAGATAAATGATGAAAAAGCATTTATCCATGTGAAGCGATGCTAGATGAAGCTTAAATTTCAAGGATATTCTACTAATTTCATGGAGTATATAAGCAATACTTTAACAAAATGAGGTATAATCGAGAATACGAGACGAAATAATATTACTCACATACTACAGAGTATGGAAGAAAATATTATTCCTTATGAATACTGAACAAAAATAATATCCCTTACGATTAAGAAATAAATAACATCCCTTACGAATATTGAACGAAAATAATATTCCTTACGAATATTAAATGAATACAATGAATATTGAGCGAAAATGGAACGAAAATAATATTCATACGAATACGAAAAATAATATCTCTTCAGAATATGAAATAAATAATACCTCTTACCTCAAAAGAAGACTGGATACTGGAATAGTGAAGTAGCAGACTACTCTTTTTCTTTCTCTCTATAGCTTTTCTCTCTATAATTGCCCTTGTGAGTTTTAGTGAATTGGTGAGAATGAAATAAGAATGAGCTTCTATTTATAGGAAAATATAGTTTCGATAATTGCACGTTTTGGGGCTCGAAATATTACAGTATAATACATTCATCTTTTCCTCCATTTTTAATTTAGTCATACAAGTATTATCAAACTTGCACCACCTCCCTTAATAGTACATCATGTGAATCAATAGTTCAGTCATGTGAATCAATAGTTCTATACATATAAAAAAAATAGTTACAGTATAGTACCTTCATCTATACCTCCATTTTTAATTTAGTAATGTAAGTATTATCAATCTTGCACCACATCCCCTAATAGTACATGCATGTGAATCAATAGTACACACATGTGAACAAATAGTTATAAGCATGTAAATTAATAGCAATTAATTGCTCATTTATCCGATTAATTATTCGATTGGTCAATATAACCTCTAGACATCCATTATTATCGAAATAGATGTCGATTTCCACTAACACTAATAATCCCAACACAATAGAAATATCAATTTCATCTTTAATCAACACGAACTTATTCATCATTAATATTATAACTCACAATATTTGACAACCAGATCATTTCCAAGAAAGAGGGAGCATTCCGATAAGTATTTCTAGACATCGTCAATATTGCAAATAATAATACGAATAAATTTGTCGTCTCAATTATTGATTTAATAATATAAAAATTATGCAATGATATTATGACAATAATTGAATCAATAATATGACAAATATTATGCGTGATTCTTTACGTAGCAATAATTGAGTATAATGAGTGACTTCTCACATAAGCATCGATAATCAATGGCGTCTTCTTATACAATCACGCGTATTACTGTACTTTTACTACCGGGTAGTTCAATAGTTTAACGGTAAAACTTTCGTAGTTATTTTTAAAAATATTTCAGTCGTTTTCTAACTACGACAGTACCTCCATTGTGGGGTCCATCAATGATTGTGCTGTCATACGAATATCCTTGTTAAAACGAATATTCCCCGACACAACGAATATTTTATATCAACTTGCTTACTTTGCAAAAATTTTAAATGTCACCCTTACCTTTAACCTTTATCAATTTAACCATTTACTAAATAAAATAATAATTATAAGAAAATTGAATACTTTCATTTCATAAAATTCGGGGTTTAACAGCATGGATAATTCGATGATGTGTATTATTTATTGAGATGTGTTACAGAGATAAAATATTGATGATGAACTTTTAAATCATAGAAGATAGTAGACATCATGCTCTACTTGATTCTTCTAATGGATTACTTGTTCCGCTGCAGTTAAACTTGTTGTCTATTGTATTCTATCAGTTTTTATACTATTGAAGACTAAGGATAACATATTCTACATTATCTTAGTCATAATATTCTTTATTGGGCTAGTTGAGCTCACCCTTTTCTTTCATTGTTCTCTTCAAGAAATGAGAATATAGTTGGGACTAGTCGGGGAATTGAGTGATGGTCCAAGATGATGGCTATAGTAGTCCTCACTATTCTATAAAATAGTGTGATAATAATTGTAATGAGGACTCTATTTGAGTTTGGATATTGTCTACGAGACAATATTCGTGTTAAAACTCACAGCTTACGTTTGTCGTATTGTATTAATGAAGTTTATATTTAAAGTATGTACAATGTATTTAACGACTCAGAATGGGTTGTGTAGACCTATTTAGGGGGAGTTACAATAACACTTCATACCATCCTCCAGAATTCTACTCTTCATCATATGACCCAAAATGGTGGCTAAATCCTCAGCAAAATGTTGATGCAATTTGTAACCCAAATAAGTCGATCAGCCTGGAAAAATATTTATGATGATATCGTCACCGATACTCCCGATTCTGACTCATGTTTCAGATCTAATTGGTATGTCGAGGATCTTCTCGACCAACTTTATTCTCTTCGAAAAGTTCCAACTCAGTCTATAAACAACTATCTCTCTGAGGCGTAATCTCTTGTATACGCCCTTAATCGAGCCGGAGAACCCATTCCTGAAACCGAGCTCATTGACTATCTCGTTGATGGTCTTGATGATTCTTTCAGTGGGTTTATTCAAGACTACTATGAACTGAATCTCTCATTATCATTGGATTTGTTTTCTAGCTTTCTTCATAGCTATGAAAATTGCAAGAGGAACTCTCATCAATGTTGCCTAACCATCCTCTCGGTCCATCATCTACACTTTCACCAGAACATCAAAGCATTAACGGTGATACTCCTATTAACTCGTCATCAAGTTCTAGTATTAGTGTTTCTCATTCTGACGTAATTTCTTTGTCACACATTATACCTTCATCCACCTCTCTTACTTTACCCGTTGAAAATTATTATTTGGCAATTCCCGCAAATTTCCAAATTCTAAAATCCTAGTTATTATCCTCATTTTTCTCCGCAATTAATGGCTATTCTCATTCTCACTTGGAAATCTTTAAGGATTCATTTTTAATTTGTTCCTCGTCTCCACCTCATCCTTCAAATGAGCGAATATTTTCTCTTGATACAACCCACATCTCTTATCTTGATGGATTAATGGAATTCTCTAAGAGTGTTCATGGAAATCTAATACAAGACGTACACGAAAGTTCATATTTGTTGCCAGTGTGCAAACAACCAAGCACGTTCCAGTCTTTTTGGTTATATGCAGTACTTATCATGCAAGTTATTCTTCTTTTCAACATACATTGGCGATTGTGGATATTCTCAGTTGATCATAAGGTTATTGTTTTATTGCTTATACAACTCCGAGGGTGTTTCACCAAGGTCAAGCTCAAGGTCCGGTTACCTACGTTTCGCTTGTAGGGGTATATTAGAGATATAACATAATATTGTTATTTAGGATAGTTTTATATTTATCAAGTAGTTAGGCTATTATTTTTGAATTACCATAATTATCTCTTAGAAATATTTGATTATGTAATCCCTTGATTGTAGTATAGGTGATTTTGTAAATCACTTGATTCTAGTTTAAGTGGTTATCCTATATGTATATATAGATGACAACTCTATTTGTAAATAAAATAAGTTAATATAATATAAAATCTCAGCTTTCTATTAGCTTTAATTGAGAGGAAAGAGGAGAGAGAAAATGAAAGTGGAATTGTTGAAACGGAAATAAAAGGGGGATTTTGTTACGCCGTATCTTCAAGCACGGGCAATTACTAGTGTGTGTGTCTACACACACACACACACACACACACACACATATATATATATATATATATATATATATATTTGTCACAATAGCAATCACTCACTCTGTTCGAGATACAATTCAATTTTTGAAGTCAAACGATAATATATTAATATACAATTATACAATTGTATAGTATATAACAAAAATTATTCATCAAAAAATTTATTTTATTTTAAATTTTTGAGTCATAATAATTTTAAGAGATTCATTATTTAAGAGATATGTTTTAGATACGCATTTGTGTGTGTGTGTGTGTGTATATATATATATATATATATATATATATATATATATAGAGAGAGAGAGAGAGAATGAGGATCAGGTCCGAACTCCCGGACGGTATTAAAATCTGGACATTTTTTTGGGGGTTTTTAAAACAACTATAAAAAAGTTTAATATTTTATGGAACTAGAATTTTTCTATAATACAGTATTTTTGGTGTGATTTAAAAAAGCAAAAAAAAATCCGTATTTTAACAAAATTCGGAAGTCCGGACCTGATCCGGACTCTCTATATATATATCTATCTAATAAAATATAAATGATTTTAAATTTCTCATTTCATTTCAATAAATCATCTGAAGTAGATTCAAAGTTTAAGATAAATCCCATCGTCAAAATACAGTTACGGAAGAAGCGGGACCCGGTAATATATATATATATATATATATATATATATATATATGTATATATATATATATATGTATATATATTGTGTGTGGTTTGAGTAAATGAGAAAAGACATAGTCCGGATAGGGTCTGGTTCCTATCCGGACTCCCGCGTTTTTTTTAAATGCAGACTCTTTATTTTTGTTTTTTTTTAAAACAACTAAAAAAAAGTTTAATATTTTATGGAACTGGAATTTTTTTCATAATACAGTGTTTTGGGCGTGATATGGTCCGTAACTTAAGCTAGTCCGGACTCCCGGACTGGATCCCCTTCTATATATATATCTATCTATTTAATAAAATATAAATAATTTTAAATTTTTCGCTCACTCAATAAATCATCTGGACCGTTCAAAGTTTGAGATAAATTTTTTTGTCTATACTGTGTCGGAGGCACGGGACCCGACTCAAAGATATATCTCCTCCGTCCCCATAGTTATGGTGATTTTTTTTTAAGTACATAGTTTAAGAAAATCGGTTTAGTAGCAATTTTAACATAAATTTTTTACATATACCCCTTAATATGGAATTAATGAATAAGTTAATTACTCCTTACTTATCACACTGAAACTCTCTACTTCATTAATTGACGTGTTAAAGTCCATAACCATAAAACTTTAACCAAAGATAATACAACAACATTAAATATGGTGATAAAAATAATGACATCGAATGTTGTTTCTTCAAAAAAAGAGTAATGGTTAAATATTTATTATAAGGGCATAAAAGTAAAATAATGAAGCCAACTAAATTTTATAAATAGTAAGTAAGCGCATATATCAAAAGCATCTCGAAATAGAAAATCATTTTATAAGCTATGGGGACGGAGAGAGTATATATATATATTGTGTGTGGTTTGAGTAAATGGGAAAAGACATAGTATAATTTAGGACAAGGGGTAGCAATTGAAAAGTAGACACGTGGTAGGGATAGTGGAGATGTACAAGGTACAACAGCATGGAAAAGAAGAGGAATAGGAATCTCTCTGTTTTTTTACCACGCACTCCTAAAGCGACAGCTCAAGGAGAGAGAAAATGATTAGAGCTTTCTCATACGTGGATGACGTCACTAACGTCAGGGGGAAACGTCTTTTCTGATTGGAGACATCAGATGACATTCACCCATCATATCATCAATCAGCCAAACTAGAAATTTAATTTCCCCTCGCCTTTCCTTTTCTTTTTTACTAAATTCTCTCTAAATCTGATGGCTTAAAAAAGAATTTTATTTTAAAACATGAGCCTTAAAGGATAGTTGAATAGTATTATTTACAAGCTTAATTATATATTAATGTGAGTTATAATTTATTAATTTTCTCTCCTCAATTTTGATTTTTTAAAATTTATGTAAAATATGTCAGAAAAAGAAAATATTTTGTCTGGAAAAATCTCCATCGTATGCGTGACACACACAGACAAGCCCCGCGCGGAATCCGCGGGAGCTTTTTGTTTCCAGTACCCAAATCTTCTTCCCCGTAGTTTCCTCCGTTTGATTTGTGTGTGGGACCCACTTTCTCTCTCTAAAATTAAAGGGAGGGAATCAAACCCTGATGCTCTGCTCAGCTCTGCTCAGTGGTGACTGCTTTGAAGCCTGAAACTGGAAGGGCTTGACTTCGTCACAGTTTCTAGCTGTTAACTTTTCCTCTAGTGGTAACTCATCAGTCTTTATTTCCCAAAACACCAAAATTAAAAAATAAACAAATTTTGGATAAATACTTTAGCAAAAAAAAAATGTATTTGAATAATACCCCTTCCCTCTGTTCTCAAAATTTTTTTTAATTTTTTTATTCTCAAAAAAATAAACTAAAGTATATAAAATAAGGAGTAAATATTTCATTAACATAAAAATACTCATTACTTTGTGTAATTATGTGAAAGATAAATTTAAAACTTTTCTTCACGTATATAAAATATGTATCCGATTACTATAAAGTTAACTTCATGATAAGTTGATCAATTAACTAATACAACATTGCGTAATGGTAAAAATCATCTTAAGGCCTCAAAAACATTATATTGGTCAAAATTAACTTTACGCTAACAATTTCTAAAAAAATATAGGAGTAATGTTTTGCATGATCAATAAACATTAGTGACGCAATCTCTAGAAAATTCTTTCTTATGACCATTTTGCTTAAAAAGCTTTTTGGTACGTTGATGGCCAATACAAAAGACTGAAATAAGATCAACCAACTTGCCTAACTACTACTAAAACTTGAAGATCATAATATTCAGCTGGAAAAAAATAAAAATAAAAATACAATCAACCCTATCGCATGTATATGTTACAAAGAGTAAGGAGTTTCATCAGGCTTTCATAAAATCTATGATCCACCAGTACTTCCTGGACCTCCCAGTGTAAGAACCACACCTTGAAGTTCACTTCGGAACTTCGGATCTCGGCCTAATGACGAAGAGGTTCGGACAACCGGAGATTGTCTACTAGCATGATCATGTCGAAAGTTCTGAACTGGTTCTGGTGCATGTAATGTACTAGGCCGCTGGGAATGCCTTGGAGTATTCGGGTTAAAGTGACTCATTTCAGGGTTCTGGTGAGTAATCTGGATGGCTGGGGATGAATGATTCTGACCAAATATAGCTCCCCTAGAAATAACTTGAGGCCCCTGAGTGGCACGCACAAAAAGAATTCATAAGAAATGACTCGCTAGAATATTTCTCAAGGATTATTTATAGGATGGGTTACTGAAAGCTCACCGGAGCAAACAAGACCCCTCGAAATACTCTTCCATTAACAGTTGCACTCATCAAAAAACCCGAATCAAAAGCTCCATCAACTTTGCCATGAACATCAGCTCCAATCTGGGAGAAGAATATGAAATGAATATGTATAAACAAGTGATCGAAACTATAAGAAGGCATGCATAATTATTAAGTAGCTTCAAATTGCATAGTAAAATTAATAATACTCCCTCTGGTCCAATATTATAATATATTTCTAAAACAACTACTTTTATGGAAAAATTGATTTTCCAAAAATATCCCGACGGAGCTATGTGGAGCTTGCAGGGGGCCATGCGCCCCCAACCCAACCCCCAACCCCCAACCCCAAGATTTTAAAAAATTTTAAGGACTAAGGTTCACCTACTTGTTTGATTAATTTGGACTTTTTTTTAGTGGACTTTCATTGCCTTTTTTTGCTGGAAAATCTTAGTTATTCTTATTCACAATGAATGAATGGTTAACTCTGGTTCAACTCATGTGATTTTTATTTAGACAATCATGCAATTTCTCTGAGTTGTGATGATATAGTGATCCAATAGTCCAAATTAGCAGGCCCTTTTCACCTATACCTTGTATTTCAATTGTTTCCTTTCTCTGACTCTGAATTGTGTATATCAGTGTGTGTGTGTATATATATATATATTATGTATGTGTAGAAACAAACTGGAGTTTAAAATTGTAAAATTGTTGATACGAGGAGTTATCAATTCGATCTATGTTTGTTTGTGTTATAATATGTTTTGTAATGATGGACGAATATATATTTTTTGGCCCCCCAATAATAAATCTTGGCTCCGTCCCTGCCGAACATTAGCAAGAAATGTACTAGTAATAGCTCAATCTACCTATAGATAAGTCAAGGCCATATTAGGAACTTCATGCATGTTAATTATAAATGCATCTCTAATTTTGAGACGGACTAAAAAGGATAATGCATCTCTAAATTTTGGAAGAGTATATACCAGGTTTTGGAAGTGTCCTGCCTCGAGGGGTTTCTGTTCTGCTGCTGAGAACTGCACTTGATCATGTCTACCATTACGAACAACATGATGATTTTGTTCGGGTTTTGGCTGAATCAAATTTTCTCCCAAGATATACAAATCCTGTGAAGTTCTGCGGATGATAGTTTTAGGGTTTGAAACTTGACTTTGCTGCTTTTTCAGAGGAAATAGTTGAGCAGCTTTGGCCGAACTAGTGGCTTTGTTAATAGGCGTTTGATCTTGATCAGAGTGGGATGGGGACGAATGTTGAGAGAGAGAAAGAGAATGCTCCTCTGGCTCCGATTCAATTTCACATATCTTCGAATTGGCTGTTCTTCTCCGTTTAGGATGCAGAGTATCTTATAAAAAAACCACATAAAACAAGTTGGTCAACTCATGCTTTTTGCAATTCTACAAGTTTTTTTTAGTGAGATAGTTCTTTCTAAACCAACCTGAACCGAATCGACAAGATTGCTTTGAATCGGATTCTGCATCCCTAGCTTCTTTTCTTACTATATCTATGTTAGGGCACAAAATTGTAGTTTTCTGTCACAAGGGAAATATATGTAAACATCTTTTATCTTATTTTTATCAAAAAAATCAGTACAAAATGAGTTAATTTTGCATTTATGTAGTTTATGTACCTGATTTTGCTCCGCTTCTTGTATGAATCTTCTCTTTTCTTGGTTACACTGGCTTCCGAAAATTTTGCACATGGAAATGTTATATCTGCCATTGGGATGTTCGGCTCCAAGCTGCAAGATGAGTAACTCATTTAAAGGACGCTCATCCTCTCCACACCTGAGAGTTTAAAGCCATAGACAGAGAAGATTAAAACAATACACTTCAACAAAAATATTGCTCCTTGAAGTTGTACAATGTATGCTAGGGTATGAAGATTGAATACTCACCCCCCATAGATGGCAATGTCTGTATCCATGACAAGTGCTGTATGAGAAAACCGCCCTTGTGGTTGTTGACCACGAATTTCAAGCTGAGCCCACGAACAAGTACTTATATCAAGGACCCAAACATCATTATAATATCGTTTATCTCCAACGCCACCGATTATATATACCTGCAAATTACATCAGAAAGTGACTTCTTATCAGCAAATAAATTGTTAAAGTCTTACCAAGTACTTAATGCGTGTTAGTAATATGACTTGCCTTTGTATTCAAACTCACAGCAGCATGACCTGCTCGAACACCTGGTGAAGGCCCATGAACGCATAACTGCAAAGAGTAATAATTCAAAAAAAAACAATATGGACGTGAGATAGAACTTAGCAATATGCCAATAACTTTCATATTTATTTAGGAATTAGTAAAAAGAAACTATAGATCGTTATAGAGGTGAAGTTTATACCCTCGACCAAACCATTGTATCCATATCAAGCATATCAACATCCCCTTGGTATCTATCTCCACAATCCCCGCCATATACAAAAAGCTTGTTCCCTATAGCAACGGTGCTATGACTGTCCCTAGGGACAGGAATACCGCCGTTAACTTGAGGGGAATTCCAGCACATAGTTTTAAGGTCTAAAACATGTAAATCATTCAAATAATTTGCACCACCTTCTCCACTACCACCAAAAATTACTAGCTTCTCGTCACCAACAAGCGTAGCGGTGTGACTTTCGCGTGGGGAAGGTGCAACCCCTTTGCAATTGGGATTAGACCACTCTCTTGACCTGAGGTCTAGTATATGAATATCACTAACCTTCTTAGAGCCATTTGTGCCCCCAAACACTATCATTTTGTGCTCCACAAGATTAGCACTATGGCTGTCTCTCGGGCCTGGACCATGCCCCGTGGTCACAAGATTGTTCCAAGCCATTGTATCGAGATTTAACACGAGCACATCGCTGAAATGCAAACCCCCGCAGCATCCCTGATAGGAGTAAGGTACAATAAATTACATGTAGCAATAGAATTAGAATGTAGATTCAGAGCATGCTTTCTTAAATTGTCCTAAACCTTGCACTTTTTAAGTTTTTATGTCTAGTCTCCAAGACTCAAAGGTATAATTAAAACCCAAGAGCCATTACATTATTTAAGATCCATGAAGTAATTTGATAGAAGACATAAATCAACTTTAAAATGATAATTTTTCATGAAAAAAAAATGTCTAAATCTACCCCTTAGTTAACCAAGCAAGAAACTATATGTCAACTCCTCAAAACTCTATTCCTTTTTATTTCTGAAAATCCTCAAGTTGTTTGAGTGGCACACAAATTGACAGGGAAAAAGGGTTGAAACAGAAGTTTAAGAACAGTTTATATAAAAAATAAAATTAAAAAAGAAAAAGAAAATAGAGTTGAATAATAATTCTAAATCAGATAACAACAGATTCTACCAAGAAAACATCCCTACTAGTTATGGAAAGTGAAAACTAAATCCAAGACAAACTTCAGACAATATGGCAACAAGAAACAAAGAAGATATAATGGGAAAGAAGTAAAATCTATTGAAGAAAGTGTACATCATATTAGCCAAAGATAACCATACCACATGATAAAGAAATAAAGAAGCATGCAAACTTTACCCAAAAAAAGAGTGTGTAAAACTATATTTGGTAGAAAATATACACATACCCCCAAAATGAAAAAAGCCATTAAATTTGGTAGAAAATATACATACCCCAAATACATAAACAAAGCCATTAGAATAGCAAGCAGAATGCCCCCATCTCTCTGAAGGATTAAAGCCCATAACTTTTGGATAGAGCCACATTGCCTTCTTCTTTGCTGCAGTTTCACCTCCAAACGAACCCATTATTTGTTTTTCTTTGTTTTGTTTTCTCTCTAAAAGTTTGAAACAGAGCTTCTTCCTGCACCCTGCTTGGCAAAGGGATGAAGAAACAGGGGAGAAACAGGGATTAAAGGAGAAGAGGGTCAATGAAAAGAAAACATGAACAAGCCAAGAGACATATCAACTATCAATGTCACATAGACATGATAAGATGGGGGCTTTCAAGTCCTAATCACTATTGCACCACCAACAACAGAAATTTTTATTGTAATGTTAGAAAAGATCATAACTTGTGGTTTTAATACACACACATACATACATACATACATACATACATATATATATATAGGGATTTATATATAGGTTGTTGAGGGCTTATTACATTTTAGTACATAGTTAGACATTTTTTTTTATAAAATGACTCGTAGATGAAATTCCATATTATATATATATATATATATATATATATATATATATATATAAAATTAAAATTAAAATTTGATACACATAGTTAGACATAATTATAAAAATGACTCAACCATCTTTAAAATAGAATTAGATATTGTCTAAAAAAACTCCTATTTATCTAAATGACAGATAACAAAAAAATCAATTACATAAAAGTACAAAATCAATTACCTTTTATCTTTTTTTTATTTGCTGCTTTACTTTTTTTTCCTTTCACTTGTCTAAATGAAAATGATGGAGTGTGGGAGCATTGGGTTGTGGGGAATGATGGGAAGGTCTTTTTGAGACTAGGGGAGTTGAGCCTTTGGCAGCATAGACAAGTGTGTGACTCTGTATATTTGTTTGTGTGTGTGTGTGTGTGAGAGAGAGAGAGAGAGATAGAGAAAAAAAAGTTTTTACCAAAAAAAGAAAAAAGAGGGATAAGAATATACTTAAAAGGAGTTGAGATTTAGGTCTAATTCTTTTTAAAAGACATGGGTTTTTTCTTGTATTGTTAAGATAAATAGTGTTGGGATTGACGGGAGGAGAAGTTTTTTTTACACGAACACCAATTTTCAAGGTGGTAGTAGTATAGTGACATGGATCAAGAAATGTCTCTTCTCAAGGTATGTAAGTCTCTTTGGGGGGTAAAGCATGGGGCTTTGTGCAACTAAGCAAATTCTTTTTTAGTTTTTGGGAAATGGGTTTCTACTTGTTTTTCTCAAAAGTTGGGAGGTCTTCTTGAGAATGGATATCTAACTCTTTATCCATCCGTTTCTAGAATGAAATTTGTTGTCTTTTTTATTTATGGTTTGAAGTAAATTTTATGAAAGTAGTATTAATGATTTAGTTTATACTCATAGATTAAAAAAGTTATTTAATATTATCATTTAATAATTAAAATTTATGTTAAATTTTATCTTTCCTATATCACTCCTTTGAAGTTGAAAATTATTAATAGGGGTAGTGATAAAATTTAAAATGATTTTAATTTATTAGTATTAAATGAATGATAGAGAATGGTAATGATAATATAAGAAACTATAAATAATTTATTCTCCTGAAAGAAAGTTGTAAGCGATAAATAAATTAGAATAAATTTTTTCTTATAAAAGAATAAAAACGTCATTTATTTAGGAATGGAGGAGTATTTAATTATTTATTTTTCATTTTTTTAATAAATTTTAAAGAATAATATCAAGATTGTGTACTTATTTTAATTAATTAAATAAAATATTATTTATATTTTTTAATTTTTATGTTTTTTTAAAACGTAAAATAAAAAAGAAGGGAGAGATTATGAATTTTTTTTCACAAATTGAAATGAAATTCTCATTTAAGGCTTTTTCTTTTTTGGTGCAGTCATTTAAGACTTTAATTTGTTTATGGGTAGTGAGTAGTACAACCTTAAAGTCATGTTTATTTTATTTCTGATCCTGGCTAAGAAAGTCCTAGCCTTAGGTGATGAAGGGAAGTTCAACCCTCCTACACCAGGGCCCATTGGTTTCTCATCTCTACATTGATGGGTTTCCCTCTAGTACTTGTGAATATTATAAATTTTTAGTTTAAGAAAAACTGTGTAATAAGTCACTTGAGATAAGAAAGATTATCCTTAAAAACTGTGTAATAAGTCACTTTTTGAAAATAATTTTTTTTTATTTTCTTATTTTTTTTTTGAATCTATATTTTATGAAAAAAAAAGTTTCTAATATTTTTTACTAAAAATAATAATTATTTTGAAAAAAATATTTTAAATAATAATTATTTTAAAATAAAATACTATTTTAAAAATTATAATTATTTTTAAAATAATTTTAAACCTTTTTAGTTTTTTTTAAAAAATAAATCTGAAATTGGTGTCGGGTCAAACTTGGTTGGGTCGAGTCAAAATTTGGTCAAAATAGACCGGGTTTGAGTCAAATCGGGTAAAAGGAACAAAACGACAAAAGATATCACTTTAATGATTAATTGACAAAAAATAAACTTTAGGGACGATTTTGAAAGTGAATGACAATTTGGAGGGTCAAAAGTGTCATTCAACCCTTTGGAAATATTATAGTTAATTATTCTAGATTATGTAAAATGACAAATAATTACAAAAAAATAAAATCATTTAAAACGACAAATATTAAAGAACGAGAGAGTATATGATAATGACTGATCATTATAATCATTTGCTCCACTCATGTATGATTAAATATCAAATATTTATAGTCTGACACATTATTTTGTATTCAATTTTTTATATTTTTTGTCACTGCAATATTACTTGTGAGAATTAGTGAATTAGGATATGTGCCTTAATCTTTCGAAATTGCTTGAATTTTTTTTAATTATAGCATTGTTGGATCATGATATTTTACATAGTGAGCCGGACTGGTTGGGCCTACTTATTTGGTTATTCTCTTGGGTCATTATTATTGGGCCTTATTATTAGACTAATTCATTGGATTATCTTGATTGGGTCTTACAAAGTCTTGAAATTTGAATTATTGAAGCGACCCATCGGATATTTAAATATCTACATCTTTTGGGTAAGTGATGATGACAAAGATATGGTAGTCGATATCTTACATGGCATTAATGAGAATTAGACGATCGGTGGTGGTGGGACAGAGGGATGGGATTAATGAGGAAAGCTACTGCGATTGGGTAGTAGGTCGAGGAGGGTCAGTGGCATAAGAAATCGAGTCTTGTATTTTATCATAGCAAGGAAATCTCCAAGAAAAAGTACGCATACACACAACACACAATTCTTATCTCTCTAACACTAGACATTTTATCCTCCATTGTTAACCCTGCATAGCAGCTGTCTTGACTCTCACATCTGAACTATCCGAAGCAGTCCAGTAATCAAGCTTTTAGTGTCGATTGTGTTTACATGACGGGATCAGGCGTCTTACGTGATTGGGACGTGGCAGAAGAACTTGGCGTTAACATTAGAGCTAGAAGGAGGGCTGAGTTCTAGTGTCCTTGAGTTTTCAATCACAATCTTTTCAGTTGTTCTACGTCGGACACTATGGTGAAGAGTAGAACTGTTACACCGAAGGGACAACCGATGCCGAGGGAACAGTTTCCAAGCACGAATCAGGGGGTTCTCGTTCGAGAGCCCATGGCAAAGCCCGAAGATGGTTGGTCTTTGTTGCTGACAAGGAGCGTGATCATGGCCGAAGGCGAGTAGAAGGCACCATGCCTAGAACTTCGGCGTGAAGTGGTTAGGGGCACAAAGGTCGCCAAGTCGGTGAAGATGGCGGGCAAGCAGATAAAGCTTTGGAGGTTCTCTTGAAGCAGAGCAAAGATATAGCTGAACATTTGCTTTGATGATTGAAATTTGAAAGACGAGGTGTCCAATTATGTGTAGATCCTTAGGATGGCAAGAAGTGGACCGAGTCCTTCGGATGGCGGAATGAGCAGATGCTTTGGATGGCGAGCTAAAAGAACGAGGCGTCAATTATGTCGATCTGAAAAGGCGTAAGTAAGCGATTTATACATGTCTCAAGATGATCCTCATGACCAAAGAAGACCAATGAATCATACTCCTGAGCATCCGAAGAGGGTACCTCACTTTATCGGTTATCGTGATTATGGTCGCAGCAGACGAATAAGTTGATCTAGAGAGTATACACCTTAGAATACAAATAAGGCATTCTGCTTCGAGTATTCTCACCACAGTGACAAAAATTTCCACCGAAATAGATCCAGAAATCACACTCCCGAGAATCCATTTGAGGCACACCGCCTTGTGGGTACTTGTCTTGGAGAAATCCATCTAAAGTCGCAAAAGGGATAGATTCGGAAGAAGCTTTGAGGAGGTTTATGTCCCAATCAGCAGAAACAGAGCTCATGGATGTTGTGTACAGACAAATATTCTACTTCGGGAACAATCGGTGTGGCGGTACATCAAGAGTTGATTCAAAGACAAAAGATTCATTTTTCTGATTGATCTTCTTCCTATTGGTCCTAAGTTCACAATGGTGTAAGGATGTAAGACCCCGAAATTTTTAAATAAAAAGGAATTTCTTTTATTTATTATTTTGAAATAGTAAGGGTTGATTTGGTCACCTAATTGCGCGCCAGTAAGAAGAAATTCTTATTGGAAAGCCCCTCTTTCCTGAGGCGCACAGTTGTCAATATTGTGATTACGTAATATTATTTGTGAATAATTAATTATTGATTTATATGATGAGGAAAATATTGATTTTATGTGGATATAGATGGAGAAAATTTTTAAAATGACAATTGTTGAAAATTAATATTTTATCTTTTTACGATAAAATAATTCATTTAAATATATTATTTTAATAATATATTAGCGGTGATATTTTTACAACGAATGTGGGATATATGAGTATCTGAGGAGGAAGAGTATTTTTGTTGCAATAAATGTTTAAAACATGTTAAACATCGATTGGACCCCATTTATTATTTGAAATTTGATTATACATTTGTAAAATCGACCGTTTGTGGATTTCGGTCAATTTCTATTTGGAATTTGGAAAACTTTCTTCTGCAAAGTTGTAGAGAATTGAATTTCCTATAAAAACTCATGAGATTCGAATTTTCTGATGAAAGGGCTATTTATTATGAATTATTGAAGTTACGAAGCTCAAATAATTGATTTTGTAAGTTTTAATTATTTATTTTATGAAAAACGTTTTTTATCATTTCTTTCTAGAAGGTTGGCATGTGGAAAATGTTGGGATCTGATTTCCAAAGAGGCGTAGGAAATTTATTAATAATAATATATTTTATTAAATTTTTACTGCTTTGGTGTTCTAAGCATTTTCTATAAATAGAGGTCTTAGGTTAGAATTGAAAATCACACTAAAGCTGAAGTTTTTCTCTCTATATTATCGGTATTCTTGTGAGTATTTTGAGTATACTTTGAGTATTTTGAGTATACTTTGAGTATTGCTATATCTGGTCAAAAGTCCAAGTCATAGCTTTATATCAAGGTGTTTCAATTTAGAAATCTTGATCTTTCGAGGTAAGGGATATTATTTTTTTCGTAATGATATTATTTCTTCAATATCATTATCTTTGAAATGTTGATCTGAAGTTTTATCAAATTTGGAATTTTTTTTCATGTGGGAGTTCTTATTCATGGGTTCTTATTCATGAGTTACTTATTCACGAGTTCTTATTCATGAGTTCTTATTCACGAGTTACTATTCACGAGTACTATTCATGAAGCGTGAAGATGTTTTTGTGGAATTTCTATCTTTTGTGTCTGAGATTACTTATTCACGATATCTGACTATTCACGATATCTGACCTTTATTCACGTATACTGGTCTTTATTCATAGAAAAATAAAATTTCTTCTTTTTCGTCCAAAACATCTATTACGGATACTAACTCGATTGTATCCATGTTTTGATCATTCTTGAATTTTACACCACTATGATTATTTTTGAGGTATTTTTGGGCGTGGATAAAACCAAGATACGAATCCTTAATCCTTAATCCTTGTCATTTTGTTTCTTTGGATTCGTTTCTTAAAAAAAATATATTTTCATCATCCTCGGTCTTAAATGATGATATTATGGAATATCTTTGGCACAGTAGTGCAAAGATGAATGATTTCTTAAGAATATCTTTGGCTTTGTAGTAAAGATGAATGATTTGAAGAATATCTTTGGCCCAGTAGTGCAAAGATGAGCAGTGTTTAAATGAACATGATTAATGATGAATATCTTTGGCTTTTGTAGTGCAAAGATGAATATTTGATTCGGATGTATATTGATTGATGTTACTGGGGATAAAAGATGAGCGATGAACTTTTAAATTCATACATAGAAGATAGTAGTTTGCATTCTCTACTTAACTCTTCTAATGAATTATTATTTTCATTGCGAATATTGATTTAAAATTTGTTGTCTATTGTATTCTATTATATTTTTCCTGTTGAAGACTAACGATAATTTGTTGTATATTATCTTAGTCATAATATTCTTTCTTGAGCTAGTTGAGCTCACTCTTTTCCTTTTTGTTCCATTTTTCTCGGGAGGCGAGAATATAAGCGAGTGCAGTCTGGGGTATGGAATGAAGGTTTTAGAAAAGGATTGTTTAGTAGTCCTCACCATTTTTGTAAAATAATGTATCGATAAATGTGATGAGGATTTATTTGAGTATAGATATTGTCAGAAGATAATATTTGTATTCAAACTCACGATTTTATTGTTGTAATAATAAAGTTGTAGTTGTTTACGTACCATGTATTGACAATTTCGAGAATAGGTGATGTATACCTATTTTGGGGCGTCACAGGTTGGTATCGAGCTTAGGGATATGATCTCTGGCGGAGATCGGGGAATAGAACTAGGAGGGAGAGCGAGTAAATCCTTCGCTAGTGTGTCCTACCTAAGCTTATTTGTTAGTTGGTCGTGGTATATTGGGATATTATGTGATATATTGATTTCTTAATTAACCCTTGTTTTATGTGATATTTGAGAATGTCGTTGAGAATATTAACAATGGAAATGAGGCGGAGTGGAGATCTGTACTCACCAACGAGGAGAACATGCAGCAGTGGCAATGTTCCTCCTGTGAACAACACCATTAAAGAGATGATGAGCGAGGGATGTTTAGAAGTTTTTGCGATTTCATGCAAAAATCGGAGACGAGGAAACTCGTGTTCAAAATCTGAGGAGGAAATGATAGCAATTCACGGGTTGTCACATTGACAAGCGGATTCAAAGAGTTGGGACCACGAATTTAAGGAAAGCGGATCCGATCATGGCGTGAAACATGGGTCAAACAAATTACCAAGATATTCGATGTCTTGGGATGCACGGAGAACAGAAGGTTCCATTCGCCACCTTTATGTTACGTGGCGAAAGCGAAGACTCTTTTGGTGGGAGTCATGAAGCGTACCCATCCGGTACCTTTTCGGCATGTCTTGGGAGGCGTTTGAAGCTATTTAATGACAAATACTTTCACGAAAGTGTTCGTCGTATGAAGGAAGTAGAGTTCATCGATTGGAACAAAACAACATGGCGGTGTCTCGAAGACGAGGCAAAGTTTGCAGAGTTATCGAGTTTGCACCTCATTTGGTGGAGAATGAGGAGCATGATGGCGGATGTTTCTTAGAGGTTTGAAACCGGCGTCGTCGGTATCTCATTCTCATAAATTTTCTCTTTATTGAGATGTTGTAAGCAGGGGCTCAATTATTAGAGCGAGATAACGAGTACTACGGTCAATTGAGGACCACTGACGAGGATCGTATCGAGAGATAGCGATCAGCAGAATAATGATAACTGCGGAGAAAAAGCAGATGGATGAAATGGTAACCACTCGGTGGTAATCATGGCCGTGAAAATAGAAGAAGTGAGTCGGGAGGAGATTTTAAAAAGGAGATTTAATAACGACCATGTGAAGATGACAGCGGTCTTGGCAAAGAATCTGGTTCTAAGGAGAGAAACGACCACCCGGTCCATATGCTTACAAATGCGAAAAAGAGGGACATATCGGTCAAGCGCACAACGATTCAAGGTATGCTATAATTGTGGAAAGGAAGGACATATCTCGAGATTGTACAAGAAGCGAAACCTAGTTATTGAGGGACGGTGACTCAAAAGATCATCGAGAGAAGTCAAAGTCGGCGATTTAGGAAAGGCGTTTGTTGTATTTGGTCATAATGCGAGGAACCCAAACGAGGTGATCACGGTAAGCTATTTATAAATTCTACGAAGTTTATACCTTACTTGATCACCGGTGCTACCCATTCATTTATCTCTCCTGCGTGTGCTCAGCGTTTAAACTTGACTCAGGAGAAATTAGACTTTGACCTATTTGTGGAAACTCCGTTAGAGAAACTTTCATCACATCCACTGTTTATAAATCTTGTTTGATTCAAGTTGGCACCATTACCTTACCGTTGACCTTATCTCTTTAAAGATACTTGCTTTTGATGTGATTTTAGGGATTGATTGGTTAACTACTCATCATGCCAAAATTGATTATTTTCGTAAGGTTGTTAGTTTTCATATTCTAACCAACTGTTATGCAATTCAAGCAACTAAACCATTAAAATCAATCACTATCATATCTAATCATAAAGCTATTCGTTTATTGAAAAAGCGGATGTCAAGCTTTCTTAGCCCATGTTATGGATTTGAATAAAGACACGTCAAATTTGAATAATATTCTGTTGTTATTGACTTTCGATGTATTTCTAGAAGAACTTCCGGCCTACCCCAGAACGTGAAGTTGAATTCTTTATTGATCTTGAACCTTGATACAAGCCCATTTCTAAAACCCCATATCGAATGGCTCTATTGAACTTGAGAGTTAAAGGTCCAACTACGAGGAATTGTTGGACATCGGTTTCATTCGCCCCAAGACGTCTCCTTGGGGTGCTCTTGTTTTATTTGTAAAGAAGAAAAGGCGGGAGTATGCGACTTTGTATTAACTATCGGGAATTGAACCATGTCACCATGAAGAATAGGTATCCTCTACCTCGTATTGATGACTTGTTTGACCCGATTACCAAGGGGCACAATTCTTTTTCAAAATCGATCTTCGATTACGGATATCATCGGTGAAGATTAGGCGAGGATATTCAAAGACCGCCTTGAACTTCGGTATGGGCATTATGAATTCTTAGTCATGTCTTTCGGACTAACTAATGCTCTGCTGGCTTTCATGGATATGATGAACCAAAGTATTCAAGGAATATTTGGATCGATTTGTTGTTGTCTTTATTGATGACATCCTTATATATTCCAAAAGTCGTGAAGATCATGAGCACCATTTTGAAATTTGGTACTCAAAGGCTTCGTGAAAACAAACTATATGCCAAATTGAAGAAATGCGAGTTACGGCGAGGAAGTAGCATTCCTTGGGCACGTGGTGTCGAAACATGGAGTATCCGTGGACCCGCGTGAAGATTGAATCAATACAAAGTTAGAGCAACCAGAAGTTGGTGATGAAGCACGTAGCTTTTTGGGCTTAGTGGTTATTATCGGAGATTCGTGGAAGGTTTTCTCGAATCGCTACTCCATTAACTCAACTAACTTCGGAAGGATACAAAATTCGTTTGGAGCGAAGAATGCGAGAAAAGTTTCCAAGAGCTTAAGAGGAGACTTATTTTAAGACTGTTTAACAATACCATCGGTTTGGATGGATTTGTTATCTACAATGATGCTTGAGCAAAGGGTTAGGATGTGTTCTCATGCAACGTGGGAAAGTCATAGCCTATGCCTCGCGACAACTTAAAAGAGTATGAGAGGAATTATCCTACTCATGATCTAGAGTTGGCGGTATCGTTTCATGCGCTTAAAAATATGGAGGCACTATCTATATGGGGAGAAAGTGGAGATATATTCGGACCATAAAAGCCTTAAATATTTCTTCACTCAAAAAGAACTCAACATGCGGCAATGACGTTGGCTCGAGCTATTGAAGACTACGACCACACTATTCAATACCATCCCGGTAAAAGCGAACGTGGTAATTGACGCATTGAGTAGAAGATCATATGCGGAACGAGAGCAGTGCGATGATGTCAAGTATACGCGATAGAGCCAACTTTAATAGAAAAAAGTTAAGGTTGCTCAAGCCACCCAGGCCGGGGCGATCGCGTATGAAGAAGAAAGTACAAGAAGGAGCTATTCCGAAGCGAGAATTGATGAAGAAGGAATACTTGAGTCCACTCTAGACTTTGTGTTTCTAACGACTACGATTTGAAGTACAAGATTATGATGGAGGCACACTAACACGCCATTTGCAATCCATCTGGAAGTACTAAAATGTATCGTGATCTTGACATACATTTTGGTGGAACAATATGAAGAGAGAGATTGCAAAGTTTATCTCGATGTGTTTAACTTGCTTAACGTGTAAAGGCGAGCATCTTGTACCTAAGGGTCCGTTGCAACCACTTGAGATTCCGGAATGGAAGTGGGAACACATTACTATGGATTTTCATTACGGGTCTTCCTACGGTTTCTCAAGGCATCAATGCTATTTGGGTTATTGTTGATAGATTAACCAAGTCCGCTCATTTCTTGCCGATCACGGAGACTTATTCCCTTGAACGTCTTGCTAGTATATGCGTGAATGAGATTGTGAGGTTGCATGGCATACTCAGTATCTATAGTTTCGGATCGTGACCCAAGATTCACTTCAAGATTTTGGGTTAGCTTGCAAAAAGCTATGGGCACGCATTTGCGATTTAGTTGACATACCATCCCCAAAGCAGACGGACAATCGAGAGAGGACTATTCAAACTCTTGAAGATTTATTAAGACTCGTGTCCTAGACTTCAAGAGGCGGTTAGGATAAGTATTTACCATTGGTGGAATTCTCCTACAACAGCAGATTATCGAGCAAGTATAGGTGTGGCTCCATTTGAAGCATTATATGGACGAAAATGTCTTTCTCCAATATGTTGGGATGAGGTGGGTGAAACAACATTGTTGGGACCCGAGTTAAATACGTATGACTCCGAAAAGATCCAAATGATTCGACAACGATACAAGCGGCAGACAAGATCGACAAAAGAGTTATGCGGATCTTCATCGAAAGGACGTGGAATTTAATGTGGGGATCATGATTTTTTGCGAGTTGCTCCATGGAAGGGAGTTACAAGATTTGGGAAAGAGGAAAGCTCAATCCACGATTTATTGGTCCATTTCAAATTCTTCGAGGAAAGTAGGAAAGGTAGCCTCATGGACTTGCGTTACCTCCGAGTATGTCTCGTGTTCATAATGTGTTTCACATATCGTACTTCAGTAAATATGTGAAAGACCCAACCACGTTATTGAGTTAGAGCAGGGGACGAGATAGCCAGAAGACTTAACGTATGAGGAGGTACTGTCAAGATCTTGGATAGGAAGGAGCATGTCCCTACGCAAGAAAGGTCATACCACAAGTTAAAGTTTTGTGGAGGAATCATGCTTTATAGAGAAATGACACGAGAATTGGAAAGCGGAAATGAAAGCGAGGTATCCTCACCTTTTCAAAAACACCAGTACGTCACGTCAATTTCGAGGGACGAAATTTCATAAGGAGGGAGGTTGTAAGACCCGAAATTTTTAAATAAAAGGAATTTCCTTTATTTATTATTTTGAAATAGTAAGGGTTGATTTGATTAATGTGGATAGTTAAGGGTTAAATACGCAAATATTTCAAAATAAGCAAGTGGTTATAAAATATTCATTATAAATAGGGGAATATTCGTTTGGTCGTGGAATATTCAGATCGTGTCTGGGAATATTAAATGCGACAATTGTGACCATGTGTGGGCCCCATAACTGAAATCGATTGGATGAAGAAAGCGACAAATATAAGTTGTTTTTAAATAACGGCGTAGTTATTTATCTTCATTATCTTGTTGGAATAATTCGATGGTTAAAAACACATTATCTGGCGTTGTTGAAGCAGACACTGCGGTATTGCACCAATTATTGATTCTTACGTGAAGGCACTACTCAATAATGGTTACGATAATTCTTTATTCGATTATTTTATTTTATTGATTCAATAATTCTTTGCGTTGATATTTTATATTCTTTGTTGTTTCAATAATTGTCATTACACAAGTATTTTTCATTATCGAAGCAATAATTCATATTATCCGAATAATATTATTAGATAACATTATTGGCAATGTCTAGAAAGTTCATCTAAGGAGAGGTTTGGTCACCTAATCAGCGCCACCAAGAAGAAGAAATTCTTATTGGAAAGCCCCCTCTTTCCTGGGAACTGCCTGGTTGTCAATATTGTGATTCTGTAATATTATATGTGAATAATTAATTATTGATTTATATGATGAGGAAAATATTGATTTTATGTGGATATAGATGGAGAAAATTTTTAAAATGACAATTGTTGAAAATTAATATTTTATCTTTTTACGATAAAATAATTCATTTAAATATATTATTTTAATAATATATTAACGGTGATATTTTTACAACGAATGTGGGATATATGAGTATACGAGGAGGAAGAGTATTTTTGTTGCAATAAATGTTTAAAACATGTTAAACATGTCGGTGGACCCCATTTATGGTGAAATTTGATTATAGCTTTAATAAAATCGACCGTTTGTGGATTTGGTCAATTTCTATTTGGAATTTGGAAAAACTTTCTTCTGCAAAGTTGTAGAGAATTGAATTTTCTATAAAAACTCGCGAGATTTGAATTTTCTGATGAAAGGGCTATTTATTATGAATTATTGAAGTTCCGAAGCTCCGAAATAATTGATTTTTGTAAGTTTTAATTATTTATTTTATGAAAACGTTTTTATCATTTCTTTCTAGAAGGTTGGCATGTGGGAAATGTTGGGATCTGATTTCCAAAGAGGCGAGGAAATTTATTAATAATAATATATTTTATTAAATTTTTCGCTTTTGGTGTTCTAAGCATTTTCCTATAAATAGGTGCTTAGGTTAGAATTGAAAATCACACCGTAAACTGAAGTTTCTCTCTATATTATCGAGCGTATTCTTGTGAGTATTTTGAGTATACTTTGAGTATTGCTATATCGGTCTGCAAGTCCAAGTCATAGCTTTATATCAGGTGTTTCAATTTAAAATCTTGATCTTTCGAGGTAAGTAGGATATTATTTTTTTCGTAATGATATTATTTCTTCAATATCATTATCTTTGAAATGTTGATCTGAAGTTTTATCAAATTTGGAATTTTTTTTAGGGTTATATTCAAGGTTCTTATTCATGAAGTTATTATTCACGAGTTCTTATTCGAAGTTACGATTCACTTATTCACGAGTACTATTAATGAAGCGTGAAGATGTTTTTTTGTGGAATTTCTATCTTTTGGTGTCTGAGTTACTTATTCACGATATCTGGCCACTATTCACGTATCTGAGACTATTCACGTTATACTGATTATTCAATAGAAAAATAAAATTTCTTCTTTTTGTCCAAAACATCTATTACGGATACTAACTACGATTGTATCCATGTTTTGATCATTCTTGAATTTTACACCACTATGATTATTTTTGAGGTATTTTTGGACGTAGATAAAATCAAGTACGAATCCTTAATCCTTAATCCTTGTCATTTTGTTTCACTGGATTCGTTTTAAAAAAAAAAAAAATTTCATCATCCTCGGTCTTAAATGATGATATTATGGAATATATTTGGCTCAGTAGTGCAAGATGAATGATTTCTTAAGAATATCTTTCATTTTGTGTAGTGCAAAGATGAATGATTTTCTGAAGAATATCTTTGGCCCGTAGTGCAAAGATGAGCAGTGTTTAAATGAATATGATTAAGTGATGAATATCTTTGGCCCAGTAGTGCAAAGATGAATATTTGATTCCGGATGTATATTGATTGATGTTACGGGGATAAAAGATGAGCGATGAACTTTTAAATTCATACATAGAAGATAGTAGTTTGCATTCTCTACTTAACTCTTCTAATGAATTATTATTTCCATTGCGAATATTGATTTAAAATTTGTTGTCTATTGATTCTATTATATTTTTCCTGTTGAAGACTAACGATAATTTGTTGTATATTATCTTAGTCATAATATTCTTTCTTGAGCTAGTTGAGCTCACCCTTTTCCTTTTTGTTCCATTTTTCTCGGAGGCGAGAATATAAGCGAGTACGCAGTCGAGGGTATGGAATGAAGGTTTTAGAAAGGATTGTTTAGTAGTCCTCACCATTTTGTAAAATAATGTATCAATAAATGTGATGAGGATTTATTTGAGTATAGATATTGTCTAGAAGATAATATTTGTATTCAAACTCACGATTTTCTTGTTGTAATAATAAAGTTGTAGTTGTTTACATACCATGTATTGACAACTCGAGAATAGTGATGTATACCTATTTTGGGGGCGTCATGAAAGGAGGTATGGTCGGACTATTTGGCCATTCGATGGCAAATTTATTTATTTGTTACCCGTGTGTGGTAGACAAATTTATGGTCCTTTAATATTGTTTTTACCAAGGGTGGTAAATCAATGGGCACCGAAGTAAGGAGGACGGGGTGGGCTCGCTGACCATTCGATGGTAGCCTTTTCGGCAGGAGTGTCCTTATAGTTTTGTTATACCCTGCGTGGTAGACAAAATCCATGGTCCTTTTAATTTTGATTTACCGCGAGTGGTAAACAAAATGCACTGAAGTAAGGAGGTATGGTCGGACTCGCTGGCCATTCGATGGCAGCCTTATTGTCAGGAGTGTCCTTATGAATTTTTTCTACCCCGTTTGGTAAACAAATTCCATGGTCCTTATATCTTTGTTATACCCCGCATGGTAGGAAAATGTCCTTATATCTTTGTTATACCCCGTATGGTAGACAAATGTCCTTATATACTTGTTTTATCCCGAGTGGTAAACAAGATCTTGATGGTGCAAGGAGGATCAGCCAAATTCACCCTATTGACTGATCTGTCTCACACTTCGGTAACGATAAGTATGCATTACTTTATTTTGTTCAAGTGTTCAGTTCGGATTATATTATCATTGTTCTTAACTGTTATATAATTTGCTTGATTATTGACTAACGGTTTAAGATAAGAGGCACTTGCACAATTTTCAAGTTGATTGATGATCAATTATTGACAAGAAATGTTCACCCAGAAGTAATAAGGCATGAAGTTGATATTTCATTAATATTAACTGTTCACATAAAATTAGAATTTTTGCAGAAAGTTTTACCGCTAAAGGTAAAAGGGAGGTCATCTTCAGGCTTCTTCCTTGTCGAACACCGTCGTCTAAAGAGTTTAGAAAAGATAGTTCTACCTTGGCCGCGACAGTCTTTTTCTTGCCTTTACTTCGGCAGATTTCATATCATTTGGTATATATATGGACGATCTCATCGTTCAGCTCGGCAGGTTTTCTGTATGCTGCCTGGATTTCCTTACGAAGATCTTCGGTCAGTGGCGGACCCAAGTTTCTAAGGGCCCGAAGTTCTCGGGGTTCCTCTTCAAGCTTTTGACGATATGTTAGATATCTTGCTTCTTTAGCGTTGATATTATTATCTTGCTTCGCCACGCTCTGATTGGACTCGGCCAGATCTTCATTCTTCTTCGTCAAAATTTTATTCTTCGGAAGCAAGTCGACATTTATATCTATGATGACCCGATGTGTGGCCCTGGTCGTCTCCAACTCTTTTTTGACCTTGTCGAGATCCTTCCGAAGGCACTCATTGTTGAGAGAACAATGTCAAGTTCAGCTTCTTTCTTTTGCCAACTGAGACTTCAGAATGGCTTTCTCTCCTTCCAAGCGGTATTCTCTTCTAAGATTCTCTTCAGATCCTCTTCGGCTTCTTTGTATTTGAGACGGAGGTACCCGAAGCTAGAGTTTACTTGCAGATGATCAATATTAATCAATCAGTTCAAACTGATGGTCAAATACCAACTTCCTTTAATCTGGTATTTCACTCCTTCACCCATCAGTTCCATGATGGAATTATTGCCGAACCGTTGATCATCGGTGTCGTCACAGCTTCGAGCCGGGATTCAGATTAGGATGGTTTTTGTGGCGAAGGTTTGAATTGTTCGGGAGGCGGTGAAATATTTGTTGTTGTATGTTCGGCTGGAGCGGGCTCTTTAAATGGACTTCCAATCTTAATTTATGTTGTTATTTGATGTTCATCAGATGGGCTTCGGTAAGCTATATTTTGGGCCTTTATTGACTTTATTATAAATCATTTTGCCTTGTACCGATGCCATTTATACTCTTTCCTTAAACATCCTGTTTAATAAAAGACCGGGGGGCAATGTTGGATCATGATATTTTACATAGTGGGCCGGACTGGTTGGGCCTACTTATTTGGTTATTATCTTGGGTCATTATTATTGGGCCTTGTTATTAGACTAATTCATTGGATTATCTTGATTGGGTCTTACAAAGTCTTGAAATTTGAATTATTGAATCGACCCATCGGATATTTAAATATCTACATCTTTTTGGGTGATGATGATAAAGATATGGTCGATCGATATCTTACATGGCATTAATGAGGATTGGACGACGGTCGGTGATGAGAGGGATGGGATTAACAGGAAAACTACTGCGGTGGGTAGGGTCGAGGGAGGGGTCGATGGCACAAGAAACCAAAAGTCTTGTATTTTATCATAGTAGGAAATCTCCAAGAAAAATACGCATACACACAACACACAATTCTTATCTCTCACAACACTAGACATTTTATCCTCCACATTAACCTCATAACGAATGTATTGACTCTCACGCTTTGAACTATCCCTCACTCATTCGGTCGTTAAACTTTTGGTGTTGATTGTATTTATTATGCAGAATCGAAGCGTCTTACGTGATTGGAACGTGGCAGAAGATCTTGGCGTTAACAAGCATAAATAATTTTTAAGATGCCCGAACATGTGCTCATTATGAAAATTTTAATTAGCTATTAATGCATCTTTAAACAATATTCTTATTCATGAAAAAAGATAAAGGGTACAAAACTAGATGAAAAAACAAAAATAAGCTAAATATTAATTAATTAAAAAATAAATAGATTTATTGTTGTTATGTATCAGACTGTCAAGCTCAAGTCCTCTACTAGCAAGGCGAAAAAGACAAATACACCCTCCAAGGAACTCAGAGAAGAGAGAAACAAAAGTTTTTGAAAATTAAAGTTTCTTTTTTTTGTTCAAGCATGGCTGCCAAATTCACATGACATTGACCACTCTAATAATTATTTTTTTCTTGCTGCCACGTATAAAAATATGGCCAATCATATACATTAATAATTAAAACATATGCCAATCGAGAATAATATATATATATATATATATATCAAATCATTTTATTTGTAACTTTATAATAAAATGTATATTTTATTTCAGAATAGATTAATAAATATATATATATATATATATATATATATATATATAATTTTAAAACAATCGAAAATGAAACTAAAAAGGAATAATATTTCTAAAAAAATAAAAAATAAATTTTATTCGGGACAATAATAAGTAAAGGAGTACATTTTGAATTTATTTTTCAGTTCCTTTTCTAAATTTAATCGTATACGCCACCCATCTTGGGTCGCCACATTACATGGTACATAAATTCAAATATTAACAACTTAATTAATACTACTGTACTGTAGTAGTATAATTAATTACTATAATTAAGCAGCATACATAAACCGTGAGTTTGAATACAAATATTGTCTACTAGATATTATACAAACTCAAAAGGAGTCCTCATTACAACTATTATCACACTATTTCACGTATAGTGAGGACTACTAATGCTATCCTCCGACCATTACTGCTCCCGACTAAGTCCATGGAGGTAGTATGTTCTCATTTCAAGAGAAAATTAAGGAAAGAAAGGGTGAGCTCAACTAGCCCAAGAAGAAATATTACGACTAAGATAATGCGTAATAAATTATCATTTTCTTCAACAAAAAGTGTTAAACCGATAAAATACAATAGACAACCAGCTAAATGCAATTTTAAATAAGCAATCCATTAAAAGAGTCATAAGCAATCCATTAAAAAGAGAATAAAGTCTACTATCTTTTAGGTTTTAAAAGGTTTTCATCAATTTTTATCACGAGACTCATTTTAATAAATAAACCACCACATCTAATCATCCTCGCACTACTGGCCAAGGATTTTCATCAAATTATCAATGGTCACGACTATACCGAATCACCCCCGGTCATAATCATACCAAAAACTATCCATCATCGCATTATGTGCCATCGAGGACTTTTGTCACATCATTTATATCAAGTCATGATTATACCGAATGATCCTCGGTCATAATCATACTAAGTTCATCTACGCACGTAAGCCAAAGATAACATAATATAACATGAGGATGATGACAATGACATAATAATTCAATAAAACAAGTTCAAGAATTATTTAATCCATGAATTATTAACGCCCAAATTGTCAACACGACATCGCTTTCAGAGAGTAAAATTCAAGAATGATCAAGAATATTTCCATGAAAAGATATCGATGAAACGCAAATATCAAGGATATTCTACTAATTTCATGGAGTATAGAAGTCAAAGTTTTAACCAACCGGGTATAATAAAGAATGGAATAACAAAAGAAATCACCACGCATGCAGATTCAGATGACAAAGTTATTCCAATGTAATAATAATAACTAAAACAGTCGTGAAATTCACAACCGGATGTGATGTTCCAATGTAATAATAAAGATGGAACTGCATCCGTGTAAAAACACATGATAGATATTCCAAATGTAACGATAAAGACGGAACCAGTCCTGTAAAACACATGCATGTGATGTTCCAATGTAATAATAAAAATTTAACCAGTCCTGTAAAACACATGCATGTGATGTTCCAAATGTAATAATAGAAGAATGTCACCAAGTATAGGTAAATCACAGATATACAAAAGTTATTCCAAATGTAATAATAAGAATGGAATAACATAAGGATTTCACCAAGTATAGGGTATGCCACAGATATAAAGTTATGATAGGTACGCCACTTTTTACAAAGTTATTCCAATGTAATAATAATGAATGGAATAATGTAAGTTCTCTTCAAGAAGAAAGAATAACACCCCTCACCGTAAAAGAACCTAATATGTATAGTGAAGTATCAAAGTAAAGAATACTGTAATACTCTTCTTCTTTTCTATAACTTTTCTCTATAGCTTCTCTCTATAATTTCTCTCTAGAGTTTCAATGAATTCGTAAGAAAATAATGAAGGAACGAGCTTCTATTTATAGGAAAATGGAATGCATAAGAACTAATCCATGAACGGCCCAGATTGATTTACTTTAATCGACGGTCCATATTTAAAGAAAAATCTTTTAAATAAAATATAATATATTCTATTTATATAAAAACATTTTACTATGCAAACACTATGCAATACTATGCAAAACACTACGCAAAAAACACTACGCAACACTATGCATAATAAAATATAATATATTCTATTTATGTAATAACTTTAATAAAGTATTCTATTTTATATAAAGATGTTTCGCTTTTATTACGTTAATAATAATAATAAAACAAAACGTCATTATCGCTATAATAATTCATATTATTAATCGACAATAATGGAATCAAACCGAGTGACTTCTCACATAAGATCAATAATCAATACGCGTGTGCTACTACGCAACCACACGACATCGCATTTTTTTACTACCGAAAGTAGTTCAACAAGAACTACCAGAAAACTTCCGCCGTTATTTCAATAAAATATTTTTGTCGCTTTTTCAATCCGATAATAATTTGCTAGGGTCCACCAATGATTGAGCCATTGCATTTAATATTCCCCGCTAAACCTAATATTCCCCACCAATCGAATATAATATAACCACTTGATACTTTGCAAAATTTATAAATACTACCCACAACTATAATATTATCTCAAATTCACACCATAATATTAAAAATTATTTCGACAAAATTTAAATCTTTATCGATAAAATCTGGGTCTCACAATCTCCCTCCTTATGGAATTTCGCCTCAAATTAGGGTACGACTGATATGATAAAGAGGTGAGGATACCTCAATACCTTTTATCGCTGAAAATATTAAATTCATCTTTGCAATCCGCCAAAGATATTCATTAACAATTCATCTTTGCACATGTGCCAAAGATATACAATCAGAAACCAATAATGTCGAGACTCAAACTTTTTAATAAGATCACAACCATGAATTATCCATGCACCATCGCTAAGGATATTCGTGTTTTCAATTACTACCATGATTATACCGAATAATCCGTGGTCATAATCATACCAAGTCTATCAATGCACTACTACTAAAGATGACTTTTTACCACATCCATGAATTAATATTTCATCACCGAGACTCAAATTTCAATAATTAATCCATATCATCGAATCATCCCCCGCACTACGTGCCAAGGATATTCATTAAGATCACGACCATTTAATTATCCATGCACTACTACCAAAGATAATCGTGTATTCATTCACCACAAATTATCCATGCACTACTACCAAAGATAATCGTGGTATTCATTAAGATTATCACCAAAAATTATCCCACACTACTACCAAAGATAATTGTGTATTCATTAAGTATCACGCCAACCAAATTATCCATGCACTACTACCAAAGATAATCGTATTCATTAAGATCACGCACCACAAATTATCCATGCACTACTACCAAAGATAATTGTGTATTCATTATTCAAAGATAATTGTATTCATCACTATTCACTACTACCAAAGATAATTGTGTATTCATTATTATCACGACCACAAATTATCCATGCACTACTACCAAAGATAATGTGTATTCATTAGATACGCACCACAAATTATCCATGCACTACTACCAAAGATAATTGTGTATTCATTAAGATCACCACCATAAATTATCCATGCACTACTACCAAAGATAATTGTGGTATTCATTAAGATCAATTAACCACAAATTATCCATGCACTACTACCAAAGATAATTGTGTTATTCAATTACTTGCTATGATTATACCAATAATCCTCGGTCATAATCATACCAAGTCCATCTATGCACCACAGCCATGATGACTTTCAACATAATATAAACATGAGGATAATGATATAAAGAATCAATCAAATGAGATAAAGGATAAATATTAAACACTTTATAATATAATTTATCCAGATTCAAGAATATCCCCATGTTATCAATCACTTAATAATCTCATAATCTAATATCATTAATATTATAACAATATTTTAATCACTTTCTTAAATTTATAAACAATTTATCTCAATTGTTTACGCTTTTACCATATAATGCATTTAATCATTCAAAATGCCATACTCATAAGATATCATCACCAATTATCAAATCTCATCAAAAATAAACATATATATACTCTATATAGATTCTCTAGCCATAAAATCCTATTTTCAACTTTTTGTTATTTCACATAACATATTTAACTCATATGTTCAGAATTAAACTATTTTCATGAAAAATACCAAATCAGTCCCAAAAATATTTCTTTTCTGGGATTTAGTATAATATAGTCCCATAATGAAAAATATATTTTTCGAATTTTTAAAATTCATTTACTATTTTTCAAAAATCAATTTCTAATTAATTCCTTAAGAAATTAGCTACCTCAAGTTTAACTCCAAAAATTCCCAAATCTTGGCAGGACCTTACACATGTTAACGTGAGCTTCTAGTTTAAATTTCATGGTCATCTGAGTTATAGAACTCAAGTATATAGCATTTTTCGGAAAAACCTAAATATTGAAATAGTCATAACTTGCTCATTTTAAGTCGTAATGAGCTCATTTTTGGACAGGAGATACTTTATACCATATACCTTCATGTCCCAAAAGGCCAGAATTTTTCTCATAATTTAAGTGGCCGAAACAGCCCCTTAAAGTTTCTGGGCAGTAGCATTTTCGAAATTTACAGCTTTGGCCTCCTTTGCTAAAAATCAGTCCACACAAAAATCTACAACACCTTTTCCAGTAATTCCACTTGGATTAGTTAGGTAACTCATAGATCTAACTCTAGGACTTGACCACATTCAAAAATTCAAAATATAATAAGAGATATGGTCAATTGAATTTCATGTTACGCTTTTTCACCAAAATCTGATTTTCAACTCTTTGTGATTTCTAAGAAACTTTCATGTTTTTTACATACTAACCAACATAACTCATCATAAAACTTACTAATACCACATAATACCCATGATTTTCATTATTCCAATGCTTTTATTATGACTTTCATCATAAACCACGTAAACTGCTCATTTTAGTTCAAGAAATATTCGAGGGTTTAAGAAATGGGTTTTCAGACGGGGTCAATACAAAATTCGATTTCACGCCTAGGGTAGGCTAGAAATCTTCAAGAATACGCCAAGAAATTTATTAATGATAGAAATATCATTCAAAAATCACTATTTTATCCAAGACTTGGATAAGACGTTACATTGATACCAATCGTGACTTCTATCCCTTAACCTAGATAACCTCACAATGATACCTATAAACTTGCCATCTTCATTCACGATGTCGCCACATGTAAAGTCCGCTTTTTGCAGCATTCCACACAAGGAAGTCAACAACGAAAGGATCGGGGCTTTTTACTTATGGCTTGATATAACAAATGATTAACTTTAGGGTTTGGTTACTTTGAATTCAGATAACAAAGTTGGTTAGGAATATGAAAGCTAACAACCTTACAAAAAAGAATAATAAGTAGTTAATCAATCGCTTTTCAAAAATTACCTCAAAGGCAAGTATTTTCAAAGAGATAAGATCGTAACGGAAAGTGTTTATTTGAAACAACAAGATTAATAAATGTGGAGGTAACGTAAGGTTTCTCCCAACGAAGTTTCAATAGATAAATCAAAGTCTAATTTTTTTTCTGAGTCAAATTTAAACATTGAACACAACTAGGTAGAATAAAAGAGTGGGTAGAACTTGTATTGAATAAAGTATAGACTTCGCAGATAATAATTAATTTACCCGTAATAACTTCGCTCGGCTTTCTTAAACGCCTCGCTTAAATTACCGAAGTTTGACTTTACTATAGGGTACATTCCACCTTTAAGTGCTTCTTCACATTCTCGATCCATGATTTGAATCATTATCTCGATCCATATCGAATTTCGGTTGACCGCTATGCATGTGGTAATTCAATTCGATGTTTGGTTCTCCCAATTGTCATTCCAAAAAGCAAAGTCCATTTCATCTATTTCGCTTTATCGATCGGACGCCTTTTTCACACTATCAATTGTGCGCCTTTTTACCCATGCATCGCCTATTCTCCTTCGCTTCGCTTGTTTCTTCTTTCAAATTGATCTTTGATTTTTAAATTCTCGATTCCAACTTTAATATCTTACACCGCCAAAGCGTGATTTTGTTCGAGCATCACATATCGGGTAACCCAATTTTGAATTGTCAGATCCCTTTGTTCCACTTAATCGCTTGCCGTTCTTCAACTCGTTTCTTCTAGCTCACTTAACACGATTTTGTAATTCTAAGTTTTGATCATAAATTTCTTCTAACCAATTCTCCTCGTGTTCCTCTTCTTCTCTTCTTCCTCACTTTCACCGCTACCTCGCAACTAGCTCGGTGCAACAATTAGTTCTTCATTTACTACGTGGATATCTCTAATTTGTTCCTCGTCTCGATAATCGCATTAACTCGATTAGTGATTAAAGGTGTCACAACGGTCACATTCACTCCATTGTGAATATTTTCACCGCCATTTTCAAACACCGCCACAACACAAGGGTTAATTAATATATCAAATATTATCCCTATACTCGACCGACCACCAATTAAATACCAAATAAACTTAGGTAGGTCATACTAGCAAGGAATTTCCGCCTCCCTCCTAGTTCTTATCTCACATCTTAGCCAGGATCATATCCCTAAGCTCGATACCAACCGCGACGCCCCAAAATTAGGTATACGCCACCCATCTTGGGTCGCCACTTACATGGTACATAAATTCAAATACAACTTACTAATATAATCGTCGTGGTATAATATTTACATAAATCGTGAGTTTGAATACAAATATTGTCTACTAGATATTATACAAACTCAAAAGGAGTCCTCATTACAACTATTATCACACTATTTCACGTAATAGTGAGGACTACTAATGCTATCCTCTCGACCATTACTTGCTCCCCGACTCGTCTCAAATTTATGTTCTCATTTCTCAAGAGAATAAAAGAAAGAAAGGGTGAGCTCAACTAGCCCAAGAAGAAATATTATGACTAAGATAATGCGTAATAAATTATCATTAGCCTTCAACATGTTGTTAAACCGATAAAATACAATAGACAAACCAGCTTTAATCGCAGCAATGAATAAGCAATCCATTAAAAGAGTCAAGTAGAGAATAAAGTCTACTATCTTTTAGGTTTTAAAAGGTTTTCATCAATTTTTATCACCGAGACTCAAATTTTAATAAATAAACCACCACATCTAATCATCCCCGCACTACTGGCCAAGGATTTTCATCAAATTATCAATGGTCATGACTATACCGAATCACCCTCGGTCATAATCATACCAAAACTATCCATCATCGTGACATGTGCCATCGAGGACTTTTGTCACATCATTTATATCAAGTCATGATTATACCGAATGATCCTCGGTCATAATCATACTAAGTTCATCTATGCACGTAAGTTCAAAAGATAACATAATATAACATGAGGATGATGACAATGACATAATAATTCAATAAAACAAGTTCAAGAATTATTTAATCCATGAATTATTAACGCCCAAATTGTCAACATGATATCTTTTAGAGAGTAAAATTCAAGAATGATCAAGAATATTTCCATGAAAAGATATCGATGAAACGCAAATATCAAGGATATTCTACTAATTTCATGGAGTATAAGTCAAAGTTTTAACCAACTGGGTATAATAAAGAATGGAATAACAAAAGAAATCACCACGCATGCAGATTCAGATGTATAAAGTTATTCCAATGTAATAATAATAACTAACTGTGTCGTGAAATTCACAACCGATGTGGATGTTCCAAATGTAATAATAAAGATGGAACTGCATCCTGTAAAACACACGCAGATAGGATATTCCAATGTAATGATAAAGATTTTAACCAACCGGTCCTGTAAAACACATGCATGTGATGTTCCAATGTAATAATAAAAACGGAACCAGTCCTAAAAAACACATGCATGTGATGTTCCAATGTAATAATAGAAGAATGTCACCAAGTATAGGTAAATCACAGATATAAAAGTTATTCCAAATGTAATAATAAGCAATGGAATAATATAAGGATTTCACCAAGTATAGGTATGCCACAGACATAAAAGTTATGATAGGTATGCCACTTTTTACAAAGTTATTCCAATGTAATAATAATGAATGGAATAATGTAAGTCTCTCTTCAAGAAGAAAGAATAACACCCTTACCGTAAAAGAACCTAATATGTAAGTAGTGAAGTAGTAATACACTTCTTCTTTCTATAATTTTTTCTCTATAGCTTCTCTCTATAATTTCTCTCTGTAGTTTCAATGAATTCGTAAGAAAATAATGAAGGAACGAGCTTCTATTTATAGAAAATGGAATGCATAAGAATTAATCCATGAACTATCCAGATTGATTTACTTTTAATCTGACTATCCATATTTAAAGAAAAATCTTTTAAATAAAATATAATATATTCTATTTATATAAAAACATTTTACTATGCAAACACTATGCAATACTATGCAAAACACTATGCAAAAAACACTACGCAACACTATGCATAATAAAATATAATATATTCTATTTATGTAATAACTTTAATAAAGTATTCTATTTTATATAAAGATGTTTCGCTTTTATTACGCTAATAATAATAATAAAACAAAACGCCATTATCGCTATAATAATTCATATTATTAATCGACAATAATGGAATCAAACCGAAAGTGACTTCTCACATAAAGATCAATAATCAATACCGTGTGCTACTACGCAACCACACGACATCAGATTTTTACTACCGAGTAGTTCAACAAGAACTACAGTAAAACTTCCGCCGTTATTTCAATAAAATATTTTTGTCGCTTTTCAATCCGACTAATAATTTCGCTGTAGGTCCACCAATGATCGAGCCATCAGTTAATATTTAATATTCTCGCTAAATAAAATATTCCCCACCAATCTAATATAATATAACCACTGCACTTTGCAAAATTTATAAATACTACCCACAACTATAATATTATCTCAAATTCACACCATAATATTAAAAAAATTATTTCGAACAAAAAATTTAAATCTTTATCGATAAAATCTGGGTCTCAATTGCTCAATTATCAGAATTGCTCTTCTTTATGAGGACGATTTGAGTTTAACGACGATTTTGTTCGTCGTTAAAAGTGATTCGCATGCGGATCACTCGCATAGAAAACTCTATATGAGTCAAGAGAGCTGCTTATTTTGACAGTGTTAATACATCTAATTTAAAATTAATTAATGGATAATAATAATAAAAAAAATCAAGTAGTAATTTATAAAATAACTACCCCTATTTATTTGCTGAGGGATTACAAAACATTACATTTATGGCAAACTCTAGACACCTAAGGGTCCTAAAATTACTGAAGTAAGTATATACACTTTGGGTTACCTACGGGTTCCAGCAACTCAAGTGTCAAACCCGCAGTTAAGTCACGTGGACCAAAACAATCATACAATTGACAACATGGTCCATCACAGTCAGTGCCAGCTTAATTGGTCTTCCCAACCTTAAACCTAGTAGGGTTCCTTTCCATTATCGCTTCGGTATAGTAGAGTAAGGAGCTTGTTTTAAGGATATTGTAGCTCAACCTAACATTTATTCTTATCCAATTGTTCAATGTCCTAGTAGTATTATTTTTTGGTTGACATGGAATAAATTCAACCACATATAGCTAAGCATCACTAATTATAAGGCTGTAAAATGAGCAAATAATTCGAGTCCGATTCATATTCATTCGATTAAAAGTTCAATTCGAGCTCGACTTGAAATATAAATAATTTAAATATGAACAAATTTTAAAGTGATATATTATTCGAACCTCCTCAAATTATAATTTTAAATAATATACTCGGATCATATTCATTCGAAAAATTCAAACTGTTCGGAATCGATTCGAGATCGTGTTTGACTTGATCAGTAGCTAAACCAAACTCTATCAAACTTTATTTTATAAGGGATAATTTTTTTTGACAAATATGAATAATTCAATAATCAGCTCGACTCGATGACACGTGTATATCGTTTAAGTCGGGTATTTTGTTGCGTGTGAAAGTACGTCGATCACCATTATTAAGGTCTCACTGTTGGATTGATGGCATCAATCATGGAGATTTATGGTAGGGGAGAGAAAAAGAAGAAGCAACAATCAATGGTTTTATGAATATAGAGTATAGTAATGTCAAATTAAGGCACTGTCAACAAGCATTAAAGTAGGAAAAACTATTTTGAACTAGCAAGATAAATGCCTACAATTACAAGCATTTCAATCGGTAAGAAACTACTAGGAATCCTTCTAGGGGACCGACGGGTTCTGACCGGAATAGTGATTGGTCGGATTTTTTTTTTGTTTTGACTATCAAATACTTCCTCCGTCTCATAGTTATAGGCTGATTTTTTTTGGCACATAATTTAAGAAAATCAGTTTAAGTTGCAGTTTTTAACATAATTTTCCACATATACCCCTTAATATGAAATTAATGAATAAGTTAATTATTCTTTACTTATACTCTCAACTTCATTGATTGACGTGTACTAACCATTAAAGTCTATAACCATAGAATTTTAACCAAATAGAATACAACAACATTAAATATGGTGATAAAAATAATGACATTGAATGTTGTTTCTACAAAAAAAGAGTAATGGTTGAATATTTATTATAAGGACATAAAAGTAAAACAATGAACCAACTAAATTTTATAAATAGTAAGTAGCCTATATATTGGGACATCTCAAAATGGAAAATCAGCCTATAACTATGGGACGGAGGGAGTAATTTGTAAGACCCCAAATTATTAATAAATGAAATTTATTTTCCTCTATTTATTATTTTGAAATAGTAAGGGTTGATTTGATTAATGTGGATAGTTATGGGTAAAATACGCAAATATTTTGAATAAGCAAGTGGTTATAAAATATTCATTATCGCTTCGGAAATATTCGTTTGGTCGTGGAATATTCAGATTGTCGGAAAATATTTGTCTGACGGTAGCGATCTTTTTATGGGCCCCATAACTGAAAAAAGCGATTGGATGAAGAAAAGCGACAAATATAAGTTGTTTATAAATAACTTGGCAGTAGTTATTACAATTATCATTGTTGGAATATCCGATGGTTAAAACACACTAATACGGCGTTGTTGAACAAAGATGACACCAGTATTACACCAATTGTTGAACAAGAAGACATCGTTGGAATATTGATATTTTATTTTATTGATTCAATAATCTTTGCATTGATATTTTATATTGTTGTTGTTTCAATAATTGTCATTACACAGTATTTTCATTATCGAAGCAATAATTCATATTATCTGAATAATATTATTAGATAACATTATTGGCAATGTCTAGAAAGTTACATCTGCAGGAGAGTGCGGTCACCTAAATCATGCAAGAAGGAGAGATCCTTATTGGAAAGCCCCTCTTTCCTTAAAGGAGCGGCACGGTTGCAAGATCTTGTGATTCTGTAATATTATTTGTGAATAATTAATTATTGATTTATATGATGAGGAAAATATTGATTTTATGTGGATATAAATGGAGAAAATTTTTAAAATGACAATTGTTGAAAATTAATATTTTATCTTTTTACGATAAAATAATTCATTTAAATATATTATTTTAATAATATAATAATGATGATATTTTTACGATGAATGTGGGATATATGAGTATATGTGGAGGAGGAGTATTTTGTTACCAAAAATATTTAAAGCATGTTTTTATGTTTGATGGACCCCATTTTTTGACCGAAATTTGATTATAGCGTAAAATCGCCTTGGTTTGTGGATTTGGTCAATTTCATTTGGAATTTAGAAAAATTTTCTTCAGTAAAGTTGTAGAGAATTGAATTTCCTATAAAAACTCGCGAGATTTGAATTTTCTAGCAAAAGGGCTATTTATTGAGAATTATTAAAGTTCCAAAGTTCTGAAATAATTGATTTTTGTAAGTTTTAATTATTTATTTTATGAAAACGTTTTTTATTACTTTTCTAGAAGGTTGGCATGTGAAAAATGTTAGGAGCTGATTTCCAAAGAGGCGAGGAAAATTTATTATTAATAATATATTATATTAAATTTTTCGCTTTGGTGTTCTAAAGAATTTCCTATAAATAGGTGCTTGGGTTAGAATTGAAAATCACACCGTAAATGAAGTTTTTCTCTATATTATCGAAAGCGTATTCTTGTGAGTATTTTGAGTATACTTTGAGTATTGTTATACGCAAAGCTCAAGTCATAGCTTATATCCTCGGTGTTTCAACTAGAAGTCTTGTTTTTCAAGAGTAAGGATGTTATTTTCTTCTCAAATGATATTATTTCTTCAATATCATTATCTTGAAATATTGATCTGAAGTTTTTATCAAATTTAAAACTTTTTGGTGTCTGAGTTCTTATTCACGATCACAAGACTATTCACGTGATCGACACTATTCACGAATCACTAAGATTATTCATCGAAAATGAAAATTTTTCCTTTTCGTCTAAAATATCTATGTGGATACTAGCTTTGATTGTATCCATGTTTTGATCTTCATTCTTGAATTTTACTCTAATCGATTACTTATGAAGTATTTTTGAACTTGGATTGTTTAAAATACTGAATCCTTAATATTTGTTCTTTTGTTTCTTTGGATTCGTTTTCCTTTAAAATATTTTTCATCATCCTACCCTAAATGATGATATTCATGAATATCTTTGGCTTGTAGTGCAAAGATGAATAATTTCTTGATGAATATCTTTGGCTGTAGTAGCAAAAGATGAACAAGTGTTGAGATGAACATGATTAATCGATTAATATCTTTGGCCCGTAGTGCAAAGATGAGCAGTGTTTAGATGAACATGACTAATGATGAATATCTTTGGCTTTTCAGTAGTGCAAAGATGAATATTTGATTCGAAATATATTGATTGATGTTACAGAATAAAATATCGACGATGAACTTTTAAATTCATATATAGAAGATAGTAGTTTGCATTCTCTACTTAACTCTTCTAATGAATTGTTGTTTCACCGCAGCTTGTTGATTTAAAACCGGTTGTCTATTGTATTCTATTAGATTTTCCTGTTGAAGACTAACGATAATTTGTTGTATATTATCTTAGTCATAATATTCTTTCTTTGGGCTAGTTGAGCTCACCCTTTTTCCATGTTGTTCCATTTTTTTTTTCTCGGGAGGCGAGAATGTAGTGAGTACTTAGTCGGGTATGGAATGAAGGTTACAGAGAGAGTTGTTTAGTAGTCCTCACCATTTTATAAAATAATGTATCAATAATTGTGATGAGGATTTATTTGGGTATGTATATTGTCTAAAAGACAATAATTGTATTTAAACTCACAGTATATATGTTGTCGTATTTTGCACGACAAATGTATTAATAAAGTTGTAGTTATTTCTGTACCATGTATTTGGCGACTCAGAATGGGTTGGATGGAATGGACCTATTTTGGGGGCATCACATAATTAATATGATTTATTAAAACTGAAATTTTTATAAAATACAGTAATTTAGGTATCATTTGGATACATGTAAAAAATAAAGTTGCACAGACTGTACAATTCTATTTTTTACATGTATCCAAATGACACATATATCACTACATTTTATAAAAATTTTAATTCCAATAAATCACATTAATTATTTGATAGTCAAAAGCAAAAAATATATATATATAAAAATATCCGACCGATCACTACCCTGGTCGTAACCCGCGGGTCCCCCTAAACTAATTGAACTACTAGTGACAAATATAAATGTTACTCTTGTTCTAGGATATGGAGGAAGTATAGTACGTCTTTAGGTATGTAATAGGGGTATTGAGTAGGAGTGATCATTCGTTTATAACCGAACCGAATAACCTATTCAGTTATAACCGCAAATCAAAATAATGATAATTTTACTATCCGAAACAAAAACTGAAATTTGATATTAACCGAATTACCGAATACCGAATTACCGAATTACCGAATTGTTATTTCGATAATTCGGGTAAAAACCGAATCAACATCCAAACCCAACACAAGCCGATCAAGCTTGACCAAAATAAACCAAAATTGATTTTACATATGAACAATAACTCATAAATCAATAAATGAAAAAAGCAAACCAATCATGAACCAGATACTCGGCCATGACAATGTCAAAAAAATCCTAACAAACACAGATTGCTTCAATGGAAGCCCAATCAGACTAATAAAGAAAATCATGGGAAAATTAGGAAACACCAAATCAGTTGAAGACAAAAAGAACACAACTAGCTCGGATTCAAGCTGAAGAGGGAACGACAGAAATATCCCAGAATCCAAATCTGGGATATTATACCAAATGCCAAAAACTCAAATCCAACCCACTTCTATAATTAGTTCTAAAATAGCAAAATGCTATACTTGGTTCTAAATATAGAACCAAGGATGACTATAATCATCCTATAACAATAATGATGATAATAATAATAATAATAGTAATTATAATAATAATAGTAGTAATAAAATAAAATAATAATAACACTAATAATAATTATAATTATAATAGTAATGATAATAATAATAATAATTTTAATAATAATAATTTTAATAATAATAATTTATTACAATAATTATAATAATATTAATAATAATAATTATTATTATTATTATAATAGTAGTAGTAATAAAAAAAAAAATAATAATAATACTAATAATAATTATAATTATAATAGTAATGATAATAATAATAATAATAATAATAGTAATAATTTTAATAATAATAATTTATTACAATAATTATAATAATAATAATAATAATAGTAATAATTTTAATAATAATAACAATAACAATAACAATACAATAATAGTAATTATAATAATAATAATAATAATAAAAATAATAATAACAATAATAATAATTATTATAATAGTAATAATAATTATAATAGTAATTATTATTATTATAACTATAATAGTAATAATAATAGTAATTAACCATGAGATGGAAGGAAAGTTAGTTAAATTTGAAACAATTTGGTGCTAAAATAGAACCAACCACTGGAGACTGGGTTCTATTTTAGCACCAAAAAGCACTTTTTGGTGCCAAAATATAGCAATAGCTATAGCCATTTTGACATTACCATTGGATTTGCTCTAAGAAACTGTGACGCCCCCAAAACAGATATACATCACCCATCTTGGGTCGCCAGATACAAGGTACTGAATACAAATACAACTTAATTATACAACAATCGTGTAAAATACGACAAAACATAGGCTGTGAGTTTTAATACAAATATTGTCATCTAGACAATATCCACACTCAACGGAGTCCTCATTACATTTATTATCACACTATTTCACAGAATAGTGAGGACTACTAATGCACCATCTAGGACCATCACTCTGTTTCACGAAAGTAGTCCCAAAGCCACGTTCTCATTTCCTGAAGAGAACAGTGAAAGAAAGGGTGAGCTCAACTAGCCCAGTAAGAAATATTATGACTAAGATAATGCAGAATAAATTATCATTAGCCTTCAACAATGTTAAACTGATAGAATATAATAGACAACAAGTTTAACTGCAGCGGAATAAGCAATCCATTAAAAGAGTCAAGTAAAGTATAAAATCTACTATCTTCTATGATTTAAAAAATATTTCATCAACTTTATCGCTGAGACTGAGCTTAATAAATAAAATCGAATCATCCCTACTCCACGGCCAATGATATTCATATAATCATCAATGGTCATGACTATACATAATAATCCCTGATCATAATCATACCAACAACTGTCCACCAATGAACTACAGGCCAATGAGGACTTTTACCACATCATTCGTCACATTACGATCATGATTATACCGAATAATTCCTGGTCATAATCATACCAAGTCCATCTATGCACGTAAGCCAAAGATGACTTTCAACATAATATAAGCATGAAGATGATGACAATTCAATAAAATAGGTTCAAGAATAAATTTTAAAGATTTATAAGTTAATTTATCCTGAACTCAATAACGTCCAAATTGTCAACATGATACTGCTTTGTGCAGTAAAATTCATGAATGCTTAAAAGAATATTTCCATGAAAAGATACTGGATGAAGCGCAAATATTAATGATATTCCACTAATTTCATGGAGTATAGAAGCCAAAACTTTAACCAACTGAGTATAATAGAATATATGAAACTGCAAATGGATTTTCACCCGCCATGCGGTAATCCACGTATACAAATCATTTCCACAATTTAATAAGGATTGAATACAAAGGATCATTCACCATGCGTATGGTAATCCACATGTACAAAGTTATTCAAATGTAATAATAAAGAATGGAATAAATGAAGGATTCACCACGCGTGCGATGATCTGCATGCATGTGTTATTCCCAATGAATAATAAATAATGGAACAGTCCCGTAAACGCCTTACATGCATGTGGTATTCTCGGCGAATAATAAATAATGGAACCCGGTCCCGGCAGAAACGCATTGCATGTGATATTCGACGTAATAATAAAGAACGGAATATTAGAAGAATTTCACTATGTATATGCAGTCAGATAAACATAAAAGTTATTCCAATGTAATAATAAGAATAGAATAATGAAGAATTTCACCAAGTATAGGGTATCCCGTGATGAGTTATTCCAATGTAATAATAAAGAATGGAATAATAGAAGTTCTCTTCATGAATAAGAAAGAAAGAATACCCCTTACGAGTACAACAAATAATATTTCCTACCTTAGAAAAACTGAATACTGAAGTAGTGAAGTAGCAGAATACTTTTCTTCTTTCTCTCTATAGTTTCTCTCTCTAGAGTTTCAGTGATTTCGTAAGAAATAATGAAGGAATGAACTTCTATTTATAGAAGAATGGACTGAATAGTAACTAATTCATGAACGGTCCAGATTGATTTACTTTTAAAACTTCCACCAGTGGTCCATATTGATTTACTATTATATCTTCAACCAACCGTCTGAAAAATTAGCACATCACCTCATTGAATAATATTGTACCCAAATACCCGAATGCACAATACTAGAGTGAATAGTAACCGGGTGAATAGTAATTCGTGAATAGTATCTCATGAATAGTAACTCATGAATAGTAACTCGTGAATAGTAACTCATGAATAGTACTCCGACACGAAAAGTGTCCCGAATACCCGATTGAACAATATAACCTCCAGACATCAATTATACTAACACAAATAAGTCCAACAAAATGGAACTATAAAATTTATCTTTAATCAACACGAACTTATTCATCATTAATATTATAACTCATAATATTTACAACCAGGTCGTTCCCAGGAAAGATGGGGCTTTTCGATAAGGATTTCTCCTTATTGGCACGCAATTAGGTGGCCAAACCTCTCATTGACAGAACTTCTAGATATTGTCAATATTACAAATAATAATATGAATAACTTTGCCGTCTCAATTATTGATTTAATAATATATCATATAATGCAGATGATACTGTAACAATAATTGAATCAATAATATGAGAGATATGATGGAGCAATTATCGTAGTAATAATTGAGTATAACCGAGTGACTTCTCGAGTAAGATCAATAATCAATATGGTGTCAGGTTCTTATGTAACCATGCCAGATTATCGTACTTTCTTTTTACTATCGAGTAGTTCAACGGTTTTAACGGTAACACCTGCCGTCGTAGTTATTTTTATAGAAAGATAATTTTGTCATTTTCTAACTACGATAATACTTCCGTTGTAGGGTCCACCAATGATTGTCTCAGTCGTCTGATATTCCTCGTTAAAAGCGAATATTCCACACCAATCGAATATTATATAACCACTTGCTTACTTTTGCAAAATTTATAAATACTATCCATGTAAGACCCCGAATTTTATGAAATAAAAGTATTCAATTTTTCTTATAATTACTTTTCAAAGAAATGGTTAAATTGATAAGAGTTAAAGTTAAGGGTGATATATGATTTTTTTTTCAAAATATGCAAGTGGTTATAAAATACTCATTTCTATCGGGGAATATTCGTTTGGTCGTGGAATATTCTTTCTGTCGGGGAATATTCGTACGACGGCGTAGCCTTTTGTGGGCCCCATAACAGAATAACTGTTGGATAAAGAAAACGACAAGTATGAGTTTTTTATAAATAACGGCGTAGTTGTTATCGTTAAACACTGTTGGAATACCCGGTGGTTAAAATACAGTAATATGCGTGGTTGCATAGTAGCACACGGTATTGCACCAATTATTGATTCTTACGCAAGAAGGCACTACTCAATAATTGTTACAGTAATTATTGATTAATATTTTATTTTTGATTCAATAATTGTTGCAATGATATTTTATATTACTGTTGTTTTAATAATTGTCACTACACAGTATTTTCTATTATCGAAGCAATAATTCATATTATCGGAATAATATTATTAGATAACATTATTGGCAATGTCTAGAAAGTTACATCAAGGAGAGGTTCGTCACCTAATCGCACAAGAAGGAGAAATTCTTATTGGAAATCCCCCTCTTTCCTGGGAACTGCCTTGTTGTCATTATTGTGATTCTGTAATATTATTTGTGAATAATTAATTATTGATTTATATGATGAGGAAAATATTCATTTTATGTGGATGTAGACGGAGAAAATTTTTAAAGTGACAATTGTTAAAAATTGATATTTTATCTTTTTCGATAAAATAATATTTTATTATATTATTATAATATAATAATGATGATATTTTACAATGAATGTGTGATATATGAGTATATGAGGAGGAAGAGTATTTTTGTTGCATTAAATTATTAACACATGTTTTCAGGTGTCTGCGTAACCCTATTTCTCGAATCGAAATTTGATTATACCGTAAAATCGTCTGTTTGTGGATTTTTGGCCAATTTTTGTTTGGAATTTGGAAAACTTTCTTCCGCAAAGTTGTAGAGAATTGAATTTCCTATAAAAAATCGCGAAATTTTCCGATAAAAGAGCTATTTATTATGAATTATTAAAGTTTCTAATAATTGATTTTGAAGTTGTAAATATTTTTAAAAGAAAAACGTTTTCTTCATTATTGGTGGGCCCTACATGAGTGGTGGTAAACATCTTTGAATTCATAATTCAAGAGGTGGGCGTGAAATTTTTATATAAATATATATTTTATTAAATTTTCGCTTTGGTGTTCTAAGCATTTTCCTATAAATAGGATGCTTAGGTTAGAATTGAAAATCACACCAGAAACTAAAGTTTTCTCTCTATTTCTCACTCTATATTATCGAGTGTATTCTTGTGAGTATTTTGATATCTTGAGTGTTGCTATACGGTGCAAGTTCGTTCAGCATTATTCTAGTTAGAAGTAATGCTCTTTTGAGGTAAGGGATAGTAAGGGATTTTAAGGGATTGAAATGGATGTTATTTTTTCCGTAAGTGATATTATTTCTTCAATATCATTATGTTGAAATATTGGTTTGAACTTTTTATCAAATTTGGAACTTTTTCATGTTGGGGTTACTATTTATGAGTTACTATTCACGATTTACTATTCACGAGTTACTATTCATGATGTGTTACTATTCATGAGTTTACTATTCACGTGTACTATTCACTACAAAATTGGTTTCTTTTTCTAACCAAATTATAGTTGATTTATGAATATTACTCTAGAGATTAAAACTATGTATTGATTATATTTATTTTATTATCATATATAACATTTTTATAACCCTGATGTTGAAATTCTCTTTCACTGGAGTGTAAAGATGGGTAGATTATTGGTATGATCATGACTAGGGTATCTTTGGCCAGTAGTGAAAAGTTGAATTGTGACTGGTATGATCATGACCATTGAATTTATAATTGAATATCTTTAGCTTAAGTGCAAAGGTGAATTGATCAACATGGTTATAATTATTGTTTATATAAATTCGAAATGATTATATATTTCTTTGAGATATTAATATATTTGGGCCCAGTAGTGCAAAATATGAACTGTTGAGGAATATCTTTGGCCCAGTAGTGCATGATTAATTGTTGATGAATATCTTTGGCCCGTAGTGCAAAGATGACATGTTATTGAATATCTTTGGCCAAGAGGCAAAGATGAACTGTTGATGAATATCTTTGGCCCGTAAAGTAAAGATGAATTTATTAGTATGATTATAAGCGAGGCTCGTGATTTGGTATAACCATGATATTTGATATTTCAGGTAAAGACATGTGATAAAAATTATCTTCGTCCTGAATGAGAAGAGGAATTTAGAACTACAATTATGATTATGAGTTATTCACATGATTGTGGACAGGAACTGTTGATTGATGTTGCAGGATTAAAACATTGTTGGTGGACTTTTAACATGGAGAAGATAATAGACTTTATGAGTCTATTTGACTCTTCTAATGGATTTCTCGTTCCGCTGCAACTATGGTTGAAAAGTTTTATCATCTACCATATGTTCTAAATCTCTGATTTATTACTGTTGAAGGCTATTGATAATTTATTTATCTTTAGTCATGATATTCTTTACTGAGCTAGTTGTGCTCACCCTTTTGCTTCAAAATTCCTTTCAGGTAATACGAGTGTAGCTGGGTCGAGCGGGAATAACAGGGGAATAAAACGGTGGTCTATAGCTGTTGAGGTTCTCCCTAAATAGGTGAGGCGAACCCAACTTTGGAAGGGTGTTTTGTCACTATCATACAAGATGTCTAATAACATACAACCTCGAGTCATAATAAGACAGGGATGTGCTCATCCACTTGCTGAGTATATATACGAGCACTACCTATATAATCTTGGAGTTTGGTTGAAGTATAATTCTCAATTAGAGACGGTGGAGATAATGATATGTCAAGAGAAGACACACCATTGGGAAGAATATGATAGTAATCTTCTCATTTTTCTTTGGGGTCTATTGGGTCAACCAAGGATAATTTTGTGGGCATATGATATCTATAATAACCTAGACGCATGGCCTCCCATGTACAAAGGTTTCCTTGAGCACTTCCCAAAGATTTTAATTTCTAAAATAGTTTTCGACTATACCTTTATGTAAGGTGTCATTATGAGGTGCTGTCAACGGTTGGGACATGAGTCACAGTTGGTATATATTTGTATTTAAACTCACAGTTTAAGTGTTGTTGTATTTTGTACGACAATTGTTGTAATAAAGTTGTAGTTGTTTTCTGTACCATGTATTTGGCGACTCAGAATGGGTTGGATGGAATGGACCTATTTTGGGGTTGTCACAATCCACAACTATAACATTATATCAAATCTACACCATAATAAAAAAAATATTTCGAGAAAATTAAATCTTTATTCATAAAATCTGGGGTCTCACAATCTCCCCTCCTTATGAAATTTCGCCCTCGAAATTTACGTACTTACCTGGTATGCCGAATAGGTGAGGATACCTTGACTTTACTTCAAATTCTAACTCTTGAGGTATAACCTTTGAGTGTCGAATATAATCCTTCTTATCCAAGATTTTAACACGTATCTCCTCATACATTAAATCTTCTGCTACATCGTTTAGTTCTAATTTAATAATGTGGTTCGGGTCGTCCACATATTTATGTAACATCGATACGTTAAAAATGTTCTGAACACGCAACATACTTGGCGGTAAAACGAGTCTATAAGCCACAATTCCTACTTCATCGAGGATTTCAAATGGGCCAATAAAATCGAGGGTTGAGATTTCCTCTCTTCATCTATTCTTGCTTCTAGAATAACGCCCTCTTGAACCTTCTTCTTCATATTCATCAGCTCTGAGTATGTAGCTTGCACGACTTTAACTTTATCGATTAAAGTCGATTCTACTCGTATATTCGTTATCTTCACGTGGGTTCCTAAAGTCTTTAACTCTATCTTCATCATTTGTAAGTCGTACGAAATGGGTCTTTGTGTTAACAACATCGCACTCATAAACGCATACGATCTTCTACTCAACACGTCAGCTACCACGTTTGCTCTTCCACGATGATATTGAATGGTACAATCGTAATCTTCAACAGCTCGAGCCAACGTCTTTGGCGCATATTACGTTCGTTTTAGGTGAAGAAAATATTCGAGGGTTTTAAAAATGGGTTTTGTACTAGGGTCAATACAAAATTCGATTTCACGCTCTAGGGTAGGCTAAGAAGTCTTCAAGAATACGTCAGGAAATTTATTAACAATAGAAATATCATTCAAAACTGTGACTCTCATCCAAGACTTGGATAACACGTCACATTTATACATATCAACTTGTCATCGTCATTCATGACGTTGCCTACAAAAAGTCTGGCTTCGGTGTATTCCACACAAGAAAGTCAACAACGAAAGGATCGGGGCTCTTTATTTATGGCTTGATATGACAATGATTGACTTTAGTGGTTTGGTTACTTGAATTTGCATAACAGGTTTGTTAGGAATATGAAAACTAACAACCTTACGAAAAGCATGATGAGTAGTTAACCAATCGATTCCTAAAATCGCATCAAAGACAAGTATTTTCAAAGAGATAAGATTGACAGGTAACGTAAAAGTGACAATTTGAATTAAATAAGATTTATAAATAGTGGATGTAACGAAGGTTTCTCCCAACTGAGTTTCAACAGATAAATCAAAATCTAACTTCTCCATAGTTAAATTCAAACATTGAACACAACTAGGTGAAATAAAAGAGTGGGTAGAACTGATATCTAATAAGGTATAAAATTTGCAAGAGTTTATCATTAACTTACCCGTAATAATTTCGTCCGGGTTCCTCGACAAACGCTCTCACTTAAACTACTGGATTTGACTTTGCTATAGAGAACATTCCACCATTAATTGCTTCGTCGCATTCCTGATCCATGATTTGAATCATTACTCTCCAATCCATATCGAATTGGGGTTGACCGCCTCGCATGTGAGGTAATTAGAACTCGATGTTGGATTCTACCAATTGTTGTCCAAAAAGCGAAATCTATTTCATCTATTTTGGATTTATTGGATCGAACGTCTTTTTCTACAATATCAACGCGTCGTGCGGCTTTTACCCATGCATCCTGTATTCTCATTCATTTAGTTGTTTCTTCTTTCATCAGAACTTTGATCATAGCATTATTAGATTCTAGCTCTAATATCTTATACTCTGACAAAGAGTACTTTTGTTCAAGTATCGCACATCGGATAACACAATTTTGAATTGTTACATGTCTTTGCTCCACGACCGCCTGTCATTCTTTAGCCTGCTCTTCTAACTGATGAATACGATTTTGCAATTCTACATTTTGATCATAAAGTTCTTCTAATAAATTCTCCTCAGGTTCCTCTTCTTCCTCTTCTTCCTCACTCTCAGCTGCTACCTCTGCGACTATCTCGGGTGCAACTATCAATTCTTCACTCACCACATGGATATCTCTAATCCCTTCTTCGCCTGACATCACATTATCCTGGTTGGTGATTACAGGTGTCTCCACGATCTCATGTGCTTCATTGCTTATCTCAATATTTTCGGATGCCATTTTCTAATACTGCCACAAAACAAGGCTTAATTAATATATCACATATTATCCCTATACTCTAACCGACCAGTTAAATACCAAATAAACTTAGGTAGGTCATACTAAACAAGGAATTTCTCTCCCTCCTAGTTCTTGTCTCACATCTCAGCCAGGGATCATATCCCTAAGCTTTGATACCAACTGTGACGCCCCCAAAATTAGGTATACATCACCCATCTTGGGTCGCCAGATATAAGGTGCTGAATACAAATACAACTTAATTATACAACAATCGTGTAAAATACGACAAAACATAGGCTGTGAGTTTTAATACAAATATTGTCATCTAGACAATATCCACACTCAATGGAGTCCTCATTATATTTATTATCACACTATTTCACAGAATAGTGAGGACTACTAATGCACCATCTAGGACCATCACTCTGTTCCCCGAGTAGTCCTAGTTACGTTCTCATTTCCTGAAGAGAACCGTGAAAGAAAGGGTGAGCTCAACTAGCCCAGTAAGAAATATTATGACTAAGATAATGCAGAATAAATTATCATTAGCCTTCAACAATGTTAAACTGATAGAATATAATAGACAACAAGTTTAACTGCGCGCAGCAGAATAAGCAATCCATTAAAAGAGTCAAGTAAGGTATAAAATCTACTATCTTCTATGATTTAAAAAATATTTCATCAACTTTATCGCTGAGACTGAGCTTAATAAATAAAATTGAATCATCCTTGCTCCACGACGAAGGATATTCATATAATCATCAATAGTCATGACTATACCGAATAATCCCTGGTCATAATCATACCAACAACTGTCCACCAATGAACTACAGGCCAATGATGACTTTTACCACATCATTCGTCACATTACAGTCATGATTATACCGAGTAATCCCTGGTCATAATCATACCAAGTCCATTAATTCACGTAAGCCAAAGATGACTTTAAACATAATATAAGCATGAAGATGATGACAATTCAATAAAATAGGTTCAAGAATAAATTTTAAAGATTTATAAGTTAATTTATCCTGAACTCAATAACGTCCAAATTGTCAACATGATATTTCTTTATGCAATAAAATTCATGAATGCTTAGAAGAATATTTCCATGAAAAGATACTGGATGAAGCGCAAATATTAAGGAAATTCCACTAATTTCATGGAGTATAGAAGCCAAAACTTTAACCAACTGAGTATAATAGAATATATGAAACTGCAAATGGATTTTCACCCGGCCATGCGGAAATCCACGATACAAATCATTTCCATAATTTAATAAGGAATGAATACAAAGGATCATTCACCATGCATGTGGTAATCCACATAGACAAAAGTTATTCTATGTAATAATAAAGAATGGAATAATGAAGGATTCACCATGCGTGCGATATGATCGCATAAACAAAAGTTATTCCCAATAGAATAATAAATAATGGAACCAGTCCCAAGTAAACGTAACGCACGTGATGTGATATTCCACGTAATAATAAATAATGGAATTGAAGTGTTAGGTTTGTAATATTAAGAACGCAATCAAATTGCATAAATAAGCGGAAGCGTGTAAAATCGAGAGTTTAAAATTTACAAACCATATACCCAGGATCACCCTTTATGCACAATTATTAATTAAACGAAAAAATGAAGAACAAGAATCATACCTTGAAGATTGAGCTTCCTCAGTCTGAGTTCACTTCGATCCTTTTCGCGTTCAACTTGAATCCACCGAGTTTGGTTCTTCCTTTGATCGGCGTTAGCCACCCAAGTGTTTTGGCCTCTAGGTGATCCACCAAGAAAGAAGAAGGATTTAAGAAGATGGGTATTTAGCTAAACCCTAGTTTTTCTATCTCTATAGAAAAGGAGAGTACTCCCCAACCATTGGAATAATAACGTAGTCTTAATATTTGATATAAGACTCCTCTTATAAAGATATCAAGTAACCCTATTAAAATAAGGTATTATTTAATTAAACCCTTTTAATTAAAGGGGCTCCCTAATCTTATTAGGGATAATTAATTAAACTCCTTTAACTAATTTTCCTTCCTAATCAATTAGGAATAAATGAAATACTTATATTAAATTAATTCCTAAACTCTTTTAGAAATTAAAATAATAATAATAATTGTAATAATATTAATAAGACTCCTCTTATTAATTTATATTTAATATTTCTAAAATATTAAATAATAATATTAAGCTATTTAATTTATTCTATCACCATAGATTAAATTAAATATACATAACATATTATTACGATTATGCCATTAACTTCTTAAATAATTATTCTTCCTTTTTATGGTGTGACCCTTTAGGTTCTCCATATTAATGTTTCTAACAAGTAATTGGAATACAATAACAACTTATCGACTTAATAGATTTGCACTGCATAGGAGTGCTAAACTATAAGTTTTATAGCTAATGCAAAGAACCTTTCGCTTCATTTTCCACATATAGGATTACTTATCTTTGTTTAACTTTCTCTTCTGCTTGGTCCCTTCATAAATCTATATTTATGATAACCAAAGTCGGTATCCAATACCCAAGTAGAACCTCGATTTTAAAGAAAAATTGTTCTAATTGATTTATTCACAACCTAATAATATGGAGAACTTAAAGGGTCACACCATAAAAGGAAGAATAATTATTTAAGAAGTTAATGGCATAATCGTAATAATATGTTAAGTATATTTAATTTAATCTATGGTGATAGAATAAATTAAATAGCTTAATATTTATTATTTAATATTTTAGAAATATTAAATATAAATTAATAAGAGGAGTCTTATTAATATTATTACAATTATTATTATTTTAATTTCTAAAAGAGTTTAGGAATTAATTTAATATAAGTACTTTCATTTATTCCTAATAGGATTAGGAGGAAAATTAGTTAAAGGAGTTTAATTAATTATCCCTAATAAGATTAGGGAGCTTAATTAATTAAAAGAATTTAATTAATTAAATAAAACCCAATTCCTTAATTGTTAAGGTGGGTGGCCCACATCTATAAATAAGAGGAGTCTTATTATGGGTGTTGGGTTTGTTGACTTTTACTAATACGTAATAATTCCAATTTGTTGGAGAAGACGCCTTTTTCTATAGTAGACAGAAAAACTAGGGTTTGAGCCAAGATTCTTCTTCTTGAATTTTCTTCTTCCTTGGTGGATCACCTCCAGAGGCCAAACATATGGGTGGCTAACGTTGATCAAAGGAAGGAACAAAACCCTGTGAGATTCAAGTTGAACGCGAAAGGATTTGGAGGTGAACTTGCATGCGAGGAAGCTCGATCTTCAAGGGTATGATTTTATTCTTTTCTTTTCGCTTAATTAATAATTATGCATAAAGGTGATCCGGGTATATATGGTTTATAAATTTTAAACTCGATTTTTACACGCGCCGCATTTTTATGCAATTAGATCATGCATATTAATATTACAAACCTAACAATTGGCATCGAGCCAAACCTTTATGCAAATTATTAATTGTTTTAATTTAATATATATATTGATATGTGTTTAGAACAATTTAATTGGGCATATTTTTATTGTATAAAATTTATTAAAAAAAAAAAAAAAAAAAAAAAACCGGACTTGTTGCATGGAATTCTGGTCCAGGAGCTTAAAATTGTTCATGCAAATTGTTCACGCAATTCTGGTTAACAGGTCTTTAAAAAAAAAGGGGGGGGTCAACCTCTTTTACTAACTGATTTGCGGTTATTACTATTATATATAATATATATATCACGGTTATTATATATATATTACTATTATATATGATTACTGTTATATATATATTTTTTAATAATAAACATATATATATGGTTATTATATATATATATATATAATAGTTATATATTATATATATAATATATAATATTAATAATTTTATTATTAAAATAAAAGTTTATTTTAATTTTAAAATAAAAGTTTATTTTAATATTAAAATATAAAATTTATTTTAATTTTAAAATTAGAATTTCATGCTAACTAATTAGAGTTGGAATTGGATTCCATGATAACTAATTGGAGTTGAAATTGGATTCCATATTTCCTTAAATAAAGGAGTTTATTTAAATATGAAATAAGATTTCATATTATTCAAAATAAAAGGAGTTTATTTGTGAATAGGAAAGAAAATCCGTGTTTCCTTAAATAAAGGAGTTTATTTAAATATGAAATAAGATTTCATATTATTCAAAATAAAAGGAGTTTATTTGTGAATAGGAAAGAAAATCCGTGTTTCCTTAAATAAAGGAGTTTATTTAAATATGAAATAAGATTTCATATTATTCAAAATAAAAGGAGTTTATTTGTGAATAGGAAAGAATATCCGTGTTTCCTTTAATAAAAGATTTTTTTTTACATGGAATTGGATTCCATAATTAATTAAAATAAAAGAGTTTACTTTAATTAAAGATTTTTTTATATATGGAATCGATTCCATAATTAATTAAAATAAAGGAGTTTATTTTGATTAAAGATTTTGATTAAAATAAAATAGTTTATTTTATTCAAAATTGGATAAATTAAAATAAAATAGTTTTATTTTGATTTAAATTTGGATTAAAATATAGGAGTTTATTTTGATTCAAAAATAGATTTTATACTAACTAAATTTGCCCATTAAATGATATCAATATATATATTAAATGTTTATTATTCATAAGATGAATGTTATTTATTGATGCATATGGTGATGTGTATGATAATAAATGGGATCGATTATGGACTATTGACCAATGTGATTGGATTTTATTTTAGTTGGATGTATGAATGTATGAGTTTTATTAAATGGGAATTCTGCAGACTCGCCTTCTCTAATTTTTCTTAATGTAAATTCTATCTCCTCCCACATGTACTTCCCTCGATCACGATCAAGGTTTCTATTTATTTTAAATAGTTTTGTAATAGGAATAGTTAGAATTAATTTTGAAAAATTGGAGATCAAGTAGCAAGGAGCGCTTGAAGACCCGTTTGTAATGGAGCCCAGGGTTTAAATGTAATAGTTATATTTAAATATTATTTCTCGCACCCCTGGGGAGTTTGACCTTTTGGTTCACTTGGTGGCTCTAGTGAACCAAACTAGAATAAAAGTCCATAATCAATCCGTAGTAGAATATAGTATTCTATATGTGCACGCTTATTTTATATATATTATATATTATGAAAACATGCTTCTTCAGATGTTCATTAATACGACGCGTATTTTTATATATATATATGTAAATGCACTATTAAACAAGATGAGACAAATTAATAACAAATCCCTCAATTTTATATTAAGTCCTAAGCGCTCAAAGATATTTGGAATATCGAACGTCGCTTTTCTAGCATGATAAAATTAATAGAGTATTAAATATTTAATATGAGTTTGTTGTGTCACCACAAGGCAAGTATTAAGTATTTAAGATGTTAATTTATCACATTTGATGCTTATAAAGAAAATTGAACAATATTGTTTTGTTGTGTCACCACAAGGATGATATTTTTCTTTTTGAATATATGGAGTGCTAGGTCGGACTTAACTTGGATAATTTTGATTCTGGATGTGCCACCACTGATCAAAATAATCTAAGAGGCAAAATACAAGGAGTCAGATAGTTGATGTAATTGACAAAAGTTGTCTACCTATTTATTTATATATAGTTTGTTGTGTCACCACAAGGCTATATACATTTGAAATGGGATCCTTATTCTCACTAGCAAATCTTTAATTAGATTTTCTTTAACTATATAAGTGAGGGTAATATAGTTTGAAGAAAATAGTAGGAGATACCAATTTAAAACAAGACCTAATTTATTTTGGTAATTAATAAAAGAATGTATGTTAAAATGTTGTTAAATACAAATTCATTTACGTAATTTTACAATGTCTAAAATTACTATCATCTGCGAAGCATATTAGATGCTAAATTAACGGAATAATCAATTAAATGGATTGGTTAAGGAATTTGAGAATAGTTCTCATAGAAAAAGCTATCTTATGTCCTTCATACGCCTATCTCGCAATGGTTGCGCAGCATAATGCCTTTGAGGAAGAGATTGCTACTTTTAGAAAGTGGCAAGATGATGCACGATTGGCTCAACGCATCATGCTCGCATCCATAAGTAACGAGCTTCAAATTTCAAAGATAAAACTATGGATGCTCCTACTATGTTCCTGCACATCAAGTAGTTGATGGTGAGGAAAGTAGGACCGATAGATATCGACATTCAAGGAGCTCTTCCAATCTAGAATGGCCAATGACACTATAAAGTATGCATAAAAAGTTCTTAACATAATCAATTTGATTGATCAATTAGACAACCGGTTTTGTCATGGATGGAGAGTTGAGCCAAGTTTTGATCTTACACTCACCCCCTGACTCCTTTCACAATTGTTGTGAATTTTTCATATGAACAAGCTAGATATACCTTCACCGATTTGCTTAACATATTGAAAAATGTTGAGAGTCACTTTCAACCAAGAAAGATCAAGTCTTACCTGGTAGGGGCCAAAGGATCTTCCGAAAAGAAGAACGATTCAAAGAAGGTAAATAGAAAGGCATAAACAAAGGATAATAAGAAAGCAAAATCGATACGGATAGCAAAGGAGTTTGCTTCCACCGCAATAAAGCTCGGATAAAAAAAAAAGCATGAGAAACATCTTACAGAGGCTAACCAAAGAAGATTAGTGAAGTTTTTGTTACATAATACGCTTTTTGTTCATAATTGAAATAAATTTTCTTTAAGTCAAGGTTCTACTTGGGTATTGGATACCGACTTTGGTTATCATAAATATAGATTTATGAAGGGACCAAGCAGAAGTAGAAAGTTAAATAAAGATAAGTAATCCTATATGTGGAAAATGAAGCAAAGGTTGCTGCATTAGCTATAGAAACTTATAGTTTAGTACTCCCTACGGCAAATCTATTAAGTCAATAAGTTGTTATCAGATTCCAAGACTTGTTAGAAACATTATTTCCATTTTATTGTTGGACAATGAAATCTTTGGTATTATATTTAAGAACAATTATTGTTCTATTTATAATAATAATAATGTTTCGTATAGAACTGAAAGATTACTTAATGGATTTTGTATACTTGACTTACGTGAAAATAATTTTGCATATTGAACAAATTAGTATAAGAAAAGGAGATGATTATTCAAAGAGTTGAATGTGTGTATTACGAATACAGTGTGTGAATTATTTGAAAGGTTCAAAGAATTGTAAGTGAAACAAATTGGCAATGTATTAAGATTCTTTGATTGGATCAAGGAATAAATACTTGTGCAATAAGTTTCTAGATCATCTCAAATGGTTTTCTCATAATGGACACATCCCGATATTTAATAATTGATTGATGTATCCGAATGGAAAATTCAGATCTTGTTAGACATGGTGCGGTCCAAAATGATTTTACCGACATTCCAAAGATCCTTCCGGGATAATGTCCTAGAGATGGTCGATATCTCACGAAAATGGTAACCTCAAATCCCGGCCCCAAGACTCCATAAAAGTTATGGATGTGGAGGATTCCTAATCTTAAGTATGTTAAGATAAGGGTTGTCCAACTTATGTGAAAAGATTTCAAAGGATAAGCTTGGGACAAGATTTGACAAGTGTCGATTTGTGGGACATCCTAAAGTAAGTTTAGGGTATATGTTCTATAATTCTACTTAGCAAAAGGTGTTTGTTGTAAAACACGCGCTTTCTAAGATAAAGGTATTTATCATTAAAGGGGCTAGTGGGAGGATAATAGATCTTGAAGAGTTCAAGAACCACAAACACTATAAGTTAAATAAGAGGAACCTGTAGATAGACCTATTGTACCACAACCGAATATTAAATCTGGAATAGTACCAAAGATACCTAGGAGGTATGGATTCATCATGGATGATGATGATGAGGTACACATCATAGAAGATGATGATCCAGAGTTACATACGATGAGGTAAGTGTTGTAGACACTCAGAGAAATGGATTGAAATAAGTTTCTCAAATATGGAACATTCGATTTGATGAGGCAATCAAAAGAGTTTGATTTTATCAAAAATAAGAATGAACCTAGTGTGTACAAAAGGGGTCAGTGGGAGCATCATGACATTCCTATTACTATATGTTGATATACTACGGATAAGGAAAGACATACCAATGCTACAATCAGTAAAGATAAAGTTGTCTAAACATTCCTCCACGAATGATTTGGGAAGAGTATCTTAATTGGGGATAAAATCTATATAGATAGATTCAACAGGATGCTCGACTTAACCCAAGGAACGTATATTCATTTGATGCTAAAGTCGTTTATCATGGCAAACTCCAAGAGATGTCTCGTGTCGATGAGCCATGGAGTGTATATCTCTTAATTGTCCCCACGCACTCTCGAAAAGAGAGGTCGCATGAATGACAATCATGTATGCAATGAGATGTACGAGACCGATGTTGATCGGTCATATTCGGAGAAGTTCACTATGAGTCGATGAAAAATATCTTAAAGTGCTTAACCCAAGACCAAGGATGTGATCATATTCATGGTGGGTCTTAATTAAAACTAGAGGGCTTAATGACTCAAGTTTTTTTATGCATTCAAGACGACGTAGAAAATCCACTTTAAGGTAAAGGGTTACCTTGAACAAAGGCAAAGTTGAATCGAAAGGTTCCAACAAAAGAAAGAGTTCTTTGGTTTAGTGATAAAGACAAAGTATATAGCTATAAATGAAGTCGCAAGTTGATTTTTTGGATTAAAAGTTTATTACGTAACTAGGAATAGTTCCTAAGTCTCATCTTGGATCTAAACATGTGTTGTGGCACTTTCATTTGATTATTAGAATAATTGAAAGATGGAAAATCACTATAGTAGATAAGTGGACTCTCATGAAACAACATTACATATCCATTAACTAAAGCTTATCCAACAAACGGGATAATCGCCACTAGCAGAGAAGAAGAGTATAAGATACAATGGCGATTGGCTTTAGTGCAAGTGGGAGATTGAAAGTAATATGCACACAAGCCAATCATGTTTGATGATAAAGCATATAATTTGTAATAATCTTATTCATTTATTAATAAAAAGTATTAATTTATTAAAGGCTTTTAATTATCTACATGATGTTATTTTATAATATGTGATAAACCCATAGTTTTAAGCAATGCTTTTAGAATAATGACGATGATCATTCTAATGAGATCTAAATTCTTAAAGCTTAAAACTAAAATAGTTCCCAATCGTTGGATTACTAAATTGGGGATTAGTGAACCGGATAGATTGGTACATACGTTGCTTGCTCATTGGATGAGGATGATTGATCTCATGATCATTTTGTGTGGAGACACTAAAGCAAATATGTAGGTGCTTATTAGAGAATAAGTTCACCGAACGTGGCTCGCTAAGGAATACCTAATGGAGTTTTACTACCATCAATAGGAATTCTCAGAGTGATAGTAAAGTACAAGTAATCCTTGGACTTGAGATCATCATAGTATCTTGTGTATGATGAGTTATACTTTGACTTATTCCTTAAGACCCTTAGGGTATATTAAAGGGTATGCTTGGGTATAATAAGTCGTATACATGGAGATAATGTATGATCAATAAAGAATCTACCACTTAATAAAAGAAGAGAAATGTCCTATGTGATTCGATAAATGACAACCCAAAGAGTCCTTGGGTTTAAGAGTAATGAAATTAGAAAGGAGTTTCTAATTTGCATTATTTGGAGTTATGATTTAAGGATCGAAATACATATAATTAAATAAAATAAGACTTGACAAAGAATTCCATGTCTTATATTTAATTGGGACATCAGTATGGTGGAAGGATTGAATTATACTAAGAACTATTTACTCAAAGGTTCTTTTTTATGATTAATGTTGAAATCAGATTATCCGGAAAGTCGTTGATCGCTAGGGAGGCTTATCCCTATCAGAGAATAAATATTATTTATTTAAATAAATTAATTGTTTAATTTATTTATTTAAATAAGATTAGAATTGTTCTAATTGATTTATTCACAACCTGCTTAGGTTTAATATGGAGAACCTAAAGGGTCACACCATAAAAGGAAAATAATTATTTAAGAAGTTAATGGCATAATCGTAATAATATGTGAAGTATATTTAATTTAATCTATGGTGATAATAGAATAAATTAAATAGCTTAATATTTATTATTTAATATTTTAGAAATATTAAATATAAATTAATAAGAGGAGTCTTATTAATATTATTACAATTATTATTATTTTAATTTCTAAAAGAGTTTAGGAATTAATTTAATATAAGTACTCTCATTTATTCCTAATGGGATTGGGAGAGGAAAATTAGTTAAAGGAGTTTAATTAATTATCCCTAATAAGATTAGGGAGCTTAATTAATTAAAAGAATTTAATTAATTAAATAAAACCCAATTCCTTAATTGTTAAGGTGGGTGGCCCACATCTATAAATAAGAGGAGTCTTATTATGGGTGTTGGGGTTTGTTGACTTTTTACTAATACGTAATAATTTCAATTTGTTGGAGAGTACATTTTTTTTCTATGTAGATAGGAAAACTAGGGTTGAGCCAAGATTCTTCTTCTTGAATTTTCTTCTTCCTGGTGGATCACCCCAGAGGCCAAACATATGGGTGGCTAACGTTGATCAAAGGAAGGAACAAAACCCCAGAGATTCAAGTTGAATGCGAAAGGATTTGAGGTGAACTTGTACCGAGGAAGCTCGATCTTCAAGGGTATGATTTTATTCTTTTTCTTTTCATTTAATTAATAATTATGCATAAAGGGTGATCCGTATATGGTTTGTAAATTTTAAACTCGATTTTTACACGCCAAGATTTTTATGCAATTAGATTCAAGACATGAATATTATAAACCTAATGTGTCCCATGAAAACGAAGATGCATATGATGATATTCCGGCTGTAATAATAAAGAACGGAATATTAGAAGAATTTCACCATGTATGCAGATTGCAGATAAACAAAGTTATTCCAATGTAATAATAAGAATGGAATAATGTAAGAATTTCACCAAGTATAGGTATATCAGATACAAAAGTTATTCCAACAAAGATAATAAAGAATGGAATAATGAAGTTCTCTTCATGAATAAGAAAGAAAGAATACCCTTTTTAAAGTACAAAAATAATATTCCCTACCTTAGAAAAACTGAATATCAAGTAGTGAAGTAGCGAGAATACTTTTCTCTTTTTCTCTATAGTTTTCTCTACAGAGTTTCGGTGAATTCGTAAGAAATAATGAAGGAATGAACTTCTATTTATGTAAGAATGGACTGAATAGTAACTAATTCATGAACGGTCCAGATTTATTTACTTTTAAAACTTCCACCAGTGATCCATATTGATTTACTATTATATCTTCAACCAACGGTCTGAAAAATTAGCACATCTCCTCATGGAATAATATTGTACCCAAATACCCGATTGCACAATACTAGAGTTAATAGTAACCGGGTGAAAAGTAACTCGTGAATGGTAACTCATAAATATTAACTCATGAATAGTAACTTGTGAATAGTACTCCGACACGAAAAGTGTCCCGAATACCCGATTGAACAATATAACCTCCAGACATCAATTATACTAACACAAATAAGTCCAACACAATGGAACTATAAAATTCATCTTTAATCAACACGAACTTATTCATCATTAATATTATAACTCATAATATTTACAACTGTGTCGCTCCTGTGAAAGAGGGGCTTTCCGATAAGGATTTCTCCTTATGCGCTGCAATTAGGTGGCCAAACCTCTCCTCGATGAACTTCTAGATATTGTCAATATTGCAAATAATAATATGAATAACTTTCATTGCCTCAACTATTGATTTAATAATATATCATATAATGCGTATGATAATTTGTAATAATAATTGAATCAATAATATGAGAGATATGATGCAAGAATTATTTGAGTAATAATTGAGTATAACCGAAAGTGACTTCTCACGTAAGCATCAATAATCAATACCGCGGTGCTACTATGCAACAACGCCAGACATCGTGTACTTTTACTACCGAAAGTAGTTCAACGCTTTTTAATCGGTAACACTTTCACCGTTATTTTTATAGAAAGATAATTTTGTCGCTTTTAACTACGACAATACTTCCGCTAGTGGGGTCCACTAATGATTGTGTCGCTGCATAATATTCCCTGTTAAAACGAATATTCCCCGACCAATCGAATATTATATAACCACTTGCTTATTTTGCAAAATTTATAAATATTATCCACAACTATAACATTATATCAAATCTACACCATAATAAAAAAAAATTCAAGAAAATTAAATCTTTATTCATAAAATCTGGGGACTCACAGAAACAATATGTCTAGGGGGATATTTTTTTAGTGACATTTCTAGTGACATTTTTTTTAATTTATTTTTTTTGGTTTTTTTTTGTAATACCTCCCAAAAAGTATATAGTATTTATTTCAACTAGAATTTTTTAAAAAAATAGTGTTTTAGGTGTAATTTAGATACATACAAGAAACAGGGTCTGTACAGCCTACCCTGTTTCTTGTATGTATCCAAATTACACCTAAAATACTGTTTTTATAAAAATTCCAGTTGGAATAAATACTATATATTTTTTGGGAGGTACTACAAAAAAAAATAAAAAATAAAAAAAATGTCACTAGAAATGTCACTAAAAAAAGTCCCCCTAGAAGGACTCATAAGAAACTATCGCCGGGAGGAGATCAGTGTTGTTGATAATTTAACTAGTGTTTAATTATGTGCACTTCTATATACGTTTTGTAATTTATATATTAAATTGATTTAACAAGAATTAATGGTTCTCTTTATAATGGTGCTTATTGAAGCTTCATCAATGAGAGGTTGCCTGTGATTCTTCTGTTGTTGTTGTTATTGTTAATTTAGACTGAAATTAAACTCACTCACACACCCGTTATTGTCAATGCCAATGTTCGATTGGAAACCATGCTTTCATAATTATTTATATTTTTTAAAATTATTTAAATTATCATAATTTAAATTATCATATTTATTGCAGGGGAAACACATATGAAAGTCGTACCCAATTTAGTTTTATCTCCAAATTACCTATCTTAATTATTTCACAACAATGCTACTATCACATAAAAAAGGCTCACACGATCACATACACACACATGCATATTGTGGGCCCCGCTTGACATGTGAGGCCCATAAATATGCATGTGTGTATATGTGAGCAATATGTGAGTCTTTTTTATGTGATAGTAACATTATTTATTACTTTATTATCATCTTTTTTGTTGTATTTAATCTCCTTAACTCTTTCTTGGAAAAATAAAATAGAGGAGAGAGAAAGGGAAAAAGTAAGAGTGGGATTATACTTAAAAATATCAAAGTTAATAAAAAAATTTAAACTGATATCATACTTGCGAAAGTGGTTAGTATGAAGTTTATTTTTGAGTAAATTTGTCAATTGGCCAATAGAATACTGACACACATATGATGCTCTATGTGTGTCAACATTCTATTGCCCAATTAACCAACTTACCAAAAAAATAAACTTCATGCTAACGGGATCCCATACTTACAATGTCAAACTGATGACTAATGTCACGTTATTTTCAATAAAAAAAGAGTGGAATTTGTGAGACCCCATATTTTATGAATAAAGATTTAAATTTTTTGAAATATTTTTTAATATTATGGTGTGGATTTAATATAATATTAAAGTTGTGGGTAGTATTTATAAATTTTGTAAAGTATGCAAGTTGTCAGATTATACTCGATTGCCTGGGAATATTCGCTTTTTAGCAGGAATATTCGTGATAACGACGCAATCATTGGTGGACCTTAATAACGGAATTATCATTTCGGATCGAGAAAACGATTAAAAATATTTTTTATGAAAATAACGGCGGAAGTTTTACCGTTAATAATGCTGAACTACCTCCAGTAGAAAAAAAATAAAGAAGACACACGGTTGCATAATAAGCACACCTGTATTGATTATCGATGCTTACGTGAGAAGTCACTCGCTTTTGCTTATTTTATGTAATTCCCCATTTACCTATTTTTCAAAATAATCCAGAGAAATTATTTAAAGGTGGGGCCCACATGTGGGGCCCATATGTGTTGAAAAAACCGATTTTGGAAATAGGGTGGGAGAGAGTTACGTATGGGAAGGAGTTTATATATATAAAGATTGTGATGTGTGTGTATATATATAATATTATATGTGTGGAGTGGAGAGTGGTGGGGAGAAAAGAAAGAGTGAAAGTGATGTGTGTGAGTGGAAAATGGTGAAAAAGTGGTAGTGTGATAGTGATGTGTAAGAGTGTAGTGAATTTGATTATTGGGTGGGTGGGGGATTGATGTTGGTTATGGGGGAGAAAAATTAAGTGGTGTATATATAATATTGATATATATAAGTTGAAAACATGTGTTTATATATATGTATTATATTTTAATTTTTTTGTTGTAATCTTATCAAGTTAGTTGATTGAATTTTTGCATTGGTGATATCAAAACCTTGATACGTATATTTGCAAAATTATTTCATCCATGAACAAAGTTTCTTCCATTCTCCTATAAATAAGATCATTCCTTCATTATTTCTTACAAATTCACCGAAACTCTGTAGAGAGAAAAATTATAGGGAGAAAGAAGAAAAATATTCTGCTACTTCCCTACTCTTATATCCAGTTTCTTTTACGGTAAGGGTTTTATTTCTTCTATATTCATGAAGAGAACTTCTGTTATTCCATTTTTTATTATTCTTTTGAATAACCAAAGATAACGCTGAACTATCCTATACTTGGTGACATTCTTCTATTATTTTGTCTTTATTATTACATTTAATATCCATGCATCTGTACTATACGGACTGGTTCCATTTTTATTATTCCGCCTTTTATTATTCTCGCTTGAATATCCCGTCTCATGTTATACGCCTGGGACTGGTTCCATCATTTATTATTCCAAGATTTATTATTATTCTGTTGAACATCCTCGCTTGTGAATTTCACCGACCGTTCTCATTATTATTATTCGTTGAATAATCGCTCATGCAAGTACCGCATGCATGGTGATATCTTTTGTTATTCCATTCTAGTATTATACTCATTGATTAAAATTTTAACTTCTATACTCCATGAAATTAGTGGAATATCCTCGATATTTGCGCTTCATCCAAAGATTTTCATGGAAATATTCTTCCGAGAAATCTTGAATTTTACTCTCACAAAGCAAAGATCATGTCGACAATGAGGACGTTATTAGTTCCTCGGATAAATTAATTCTTGAACTTGTTTTATTGAATTTTATATCATTGTCATCATCCTCATGTTTATATTTTGTTGAAAGTCATCCGTGGGCCTGTATTGCATAGATGGACTTGGTATGATTATGACCACTGGATTATTCTTGTGTAATTACGACCGTAATGTTACAAATGATGTGGAAAAAGTCCTCATTTCGTCCGTAGTGCATTGATGGACGCGCTTTTGGTATGATTATGGCTATGGATTCTCTTCGATGTGTAGTGCAAAGATGAATTGTTTTATGGCACGATCGGACCGTTGATGAATACACGATTATCTTTGGCCCATAAGTATATGGATAATTTGTGGTCGTGATATTAATGAATACACGATTATCTTTGCCCGTAGTGCATGGATAATTCGTGGTCGTGATACTAAAGAATATCATTGGCCTCAGAAAGTGTGGATGATTTAATGATGTGAATTATTTATTGTTGAGTTCAAATGATAAAAGTGATGAAAAACCTTTTAAATCATGTAAGATAGTAGATTTTATTCCCTACTGATTTCTTCTAATGGATTGTTTGTTCACCGCAGCTTAAACTTGATGTTTGTTATTTTTATCGCTTTAACATAGTTGAAGGCTAACGATAATTTATTTCGCATTATCTTACCATAATATTTTTACCGGGCTAGTTGAGCTCACCCCTTTTTTCATTGTTTTCTGCGAAATAAGAATATAAATTGGGACAAGCGGGAACGGAGTGATGGTCCTAGATGGTGCATTAGTAGTCCTCACTATTATGTGAAATAGTGTGACAATAATTGTAATAGCGACTTTTCGAGCCAGATACCTTCTAAGAGATAATATTCAGATTTAAACTCATAGCTTTATGTTTTGTCGTATCAGACATACATACGCTTTATTATCAAGTCAGATTTCAATTGCATCTACGTATAGTGACGACCCAAGATGGGTGACGTATAACTAATTTTAGGAACGTCACAGAATTACTCTTAAAATGTCAAAGTTATTTGTTCTTAGGAATTTATATATGTGGTGCCTGAGTTTTTTAAACTGATTGCTTGGATGTGTATGAAAGTATTCTAATGTATTGTACTGTCTGCCGAAGATCTGTTTAATAGATAAACTTGGTAAAACATAAATATGAAAATTTTCAAATAGCATGTAACGAACCAAATTACTAATATCGATCGTTATATTATTTTTGTGAAAGATTAATATATTGAAGTGGAGGGCTGTGATTAATTTAATGGTTGTAAGATGAATGGCAAGAAATTGGTACGTAGACTGATTTTAAAATATAAAATTAACAAACCATCATCTCTCCATAACATAAAGTTATAAAATTCTAATTAAGAAATATTAAAATCCCATAATAGTATCCAATTAACTAGCGGATCGATATGAAGAACCCTAAATCATACTCAACAGCTTTCTCGCAACTTTGTAAGTCACATTTACTTCCTGAATTGCATACTTCACATCTTCTGGAGAGAAAAACCTGGCACTCCAGTCAGGGGACAAAGAAGCAGAAGAAGAAGCTCCTTGTAAGGCCGGTTTCACGTCATCAAGTATTCCAATCTCTCTTACTATCTCTTGTAAACTATATTTGCTAAGATTAGGTTTCTTAAGAATCCTAGCAGCCAAATCCCCCATTTCTAGTAATGTTCTATTTAGTAGCATGTTGATGTTCATGCACCCAATAGTATAAATCTTGCGTCTCATATTAAAACCTACAAAACAGATACTCTGGTGATCATTTAGAAACCCTGATATTGATCTTGCGTCTCATATTAAAACCTACCCTTGCAATCCTTCACATCTAGACCTACAAGATCAGGCGGCTTCATATTCAGAAGCTCAGTCTTCAACTCATGGATGCCAATTGATCAACTAAAGCTTTCTGGTCGGCTACTCGAGTTTTCACACTAACACCATTCATGTCGACATCATATATGACTGTTTTTGAGGAGGTCAAAGGGCAACATATTTCTTGGTATATTATCTGATTAATTAGTTGTTGCAAATGGAGGATGGGTAATGGGAAATAGAATGACGAGGGTTTAAATATGGGCGAGTATATGAGGAGTTTGTTGGTCTTGGGAAAATGGAGTTTATGTTTTCTAGATATTTGGAGGCCAGCAGTGGAATGTGAACGGTCATTTCCAACCAGAAGAAATAAATAAACCCCTTGAAAATGGTAATTAATTAATTGAGCATATAGGAAAATGGATTTAGATTTCAGATAGTTTAAATTGAGCAAATTGTATTTGTATTAATGAAAGTTGCGATCGTATAATTACTTTTATCACAAATGTCAATGAATTATAACTCGTTGAATGACACTTCTGTCCTTCCAAGTTGTCACTCATTTTTAAAGTCGCCCTTAAAGTTTATTTTTCGTCAAGTAGTTTCTTAAACTGGTATTTTTTGACGTTTCCGTTCCTCCTACCCGATTTGATTACAATCCGACTCATTTTTGACCCAACCCGACCCAGTTTGTCCAAAACCCCAATTTTTAATGTTTTAAAATAAAATAAATATTTTTAATATTTTAAAATAAAATATTTTTTTAAAATAATTTGAAAATAATAATTATATTTAATATTTTAAAATAAATTATTAATTTTGAATTAATAATAATTTTTTATATTTAAAATAAAATATTATTTTTAAAAGTTATAAAAATAATTATTATTTTAAGGAAAAATATCAGAAATTTTATTTTTCAAAATGAGTAAAGTTTGATAAAATATAAATACAAAAAAATTAAATAAGAAAATATAAATTTTTTTTTTTAAAAAGTAGTTTTTTTCATTTTTTATGTAAAACTTTATTTTTTGAAAAAATTAATATTTTTACCATTATTATATGTATTCTTAAAATTAGAATTTCTTAACTAAAATAGAAATTAAAATACAAAAAACAGTAAAAGATAAATAAAAAATCGATTCAATTTCTTAAAAAAATTAAATTAAAAAGTTTTTTAAAAATTATTATTTTCGTGAAAAAATGGGAAACTTTTTCATTTTTAAAAAAATGATTAAAGTTTTATAAAATATATATTCAAAAAACTTATTTTTATAAAATAAAATTAGTTTTTTAAATATATCTTAAAAACATTATTTATTTTTAAAATTGGTGGACCCTATTAACTAAATTATTGTTTGATTAAGAAAACGCATAAAAATTTTTTATGAAAATAACTATGAAAGTTTTACTGTTAATCGTTGAAACACCCTTGTTAAGCACAAGAATATGCTGTGGTCGCATAAGTAGTATACCAGATTAATTATTGATGCTTAAGTGATAAGTCACTCAGCTTTTGTTGGTATTATTAATGTAATAATACGTAAAATCTTTTTATATAAAATGTAATACTTTTATAAAGTTATTTTATAAATAGAATATATTATATTCTATTATGATATAGTGTTTCATAGTGGTTCAGATAAAGTGTTTTGTGATAAGTAAAATCTTTTTATATAAAATGTAATACTTTTATAAGTTTTATCTGCTTTTATTAGATAATAATTAGAATATATTGTATTTTATTATGCATAGTGTTTCCATAGTGCTCAGATAGTGTTTCAGATAGTAAAATCTTTTATAAAGTTATTCGCTTTATTAGATTATAAATAGTAATATATTATATTTTATTTTACTTTAAATACGGACCGTCGATTAAAGTAAATCAATCTCGACTGCTCATGAGTTAGTTACTATGCATTCCATTTTTCTATAAATAGAAGCTCATTCATTCATTATTTTCTTTTAATTCATCGAAACTCTGTAGAGATAAACTATATAGAGAAAGAAGAAAGTATTCTCGCTACTTCACTACTTATATATCCAAAGATTCTTCTTCTTAAGGTAGGGAATATTATTTGTTGTATTCGTAAGGGTGTTATTCTTTCTTATTCATGAAGAGAATTGTTGTTATTCTATTTCTTATTATTCTCGTTGAATAACTCGTATACGCTATTTCACCCTATACTTGGTGATATTCTTCTATTATTCCGCCTTTACTATTCTCGTTGAATATCCTCGTCAGTGCTTTACGCCGGACCGATTCCGCTTTTATTATTCTCATTTGAATATCCTCGTCATGCTTTTACTTGGGATTCGGTTCCGCCCTTATTAGTATTCTGTTGAATAACTGCCTGTGCCAAGTACCGCATGTATGGTGATTTCTGTTATTATTCCATTCTTTATTATACTCAAATTGGTTAAAGTTTTGACTTCTATACTCCATGAAATTAGTAGAATATCCTTAATATTTCAAGGCTTCATCCAAAGATCTTTCATGGAAATATTCTTCCGATCATTCTTGAATTTTACTCTACAAAGCAAGATCATGTCGACAATTTGGACATTAGTAGTTCTTGGACAAATTAATTCTTGAACTTGTTTTATTGAATTTTATCATTGTCATCATCCTCATGTTTTAGTAGTGATGAAAACCTTTTAAATCATAAAAGATAGTAGATTTTATTTTCTATTCGACTCTTTTTAATGGATGCTTGTTCACCGCAGCTTAAACTTGATGTCTATTATATTTTATCGCTTTAACATTGTTGGAGACTAATGATAATTTATTCGCATTATCTTAGTCATAATATTTTTATCGGGCTAGTTGAGCTCACCCTTTCTTTCACCGTTTCTTCTGTGAAATGAGAATATAATTTGGGACTAGCCTGGGAACTGAGTGATGGTCCAGAGGATAAGATTAGTAGTCCCTCACTATTCTCGTGAAATAGTGTGATAATAATTGTAATGAGGACTCCTTTCGAGTTTGTATAATCTCTAGTAGATAATATTTGTATTCAAACTCACAGCTTTATGTTTGTCGATTGTATACGACAAACAGTATTAGTAAGTTGTATTTGAATTTGTACCACGATTCGACGACCCAAGATGGGTGATGTATACCTAATTTTGGGGCGCCACAGCTTGGTATCAAAGCTTAGGATACGATCCCGCTAAATGTGAGACTAGAACTAGGAGGGAGAGACGGGAATTCTTCGCTAGTATGACCTACTTAAATTTATTTTGTATTTAAATTGGTTGGTCGAGTTTAGAGATATTATGTTACATGTCAATTAACCTTTGTTTTGTGGCAAGATCTCAAAATGACATCCGAAAATATTGAGAATAGCAATGGAGCACAAGAGACCGATTAGTCTCCACATATCAATAATCAGGAGAATGTGCATCAGAAAGACGACAATCCTCATGCAAACAACAACACTGACCAAATGCTGAATGATGGATTGTTCAGAGGTTTTATGCAATTCATGCAACAAAGAAAGTAGAGCGGGGCCTCGTCCAAAATGTAGGTGGAAACACCGGAAACTCTCGCAACACCGCAAAAATGCTTCAAAGAGTGGGACCACCGAGTTTTTGGAGAGCCAAAACCACTTAAGGCACGGATAAAGTAGATCACCAAGGTATTTGATGTCTCTGGGATGCTCCGAGGAGCAAAAGGTTCCTTCGCGCGCTTTATGTTGCATATAAGAGGCAGACATTTGGTGGGAATCAAGAAACGACTCAACTCCGCCGTGATAAAGATGTCTTGGGAGAAGTTCCAAGAGTCGTTTCAACGACAAATACTTTCCCGAAAAAGTATTCGTCACACGAAGGAGGTAGAGTTTATCAAATTCGAGCAAAACAATACGACCGTGTCGCAATACGAGGCAAAATTTCATGAGTTATCCCTGTCAAGGCCCCACTTGGTGGATAATGAAAAGAGAATGACGCTAATGTTTTAAGAGGTTTGAAACCCGAGATACGCCAACATCTTATTTCTCATAAACCGTGGTTTGTATTCAAATGTTGTAAATAGGGCTCGCTTGGTGGAGCACGTTAACGAGTCAACGCAACCAAAAGAGAGAGCAACCAACAAAATGACAATACCAAATGAGGCAATCATCAAGCGGTGACAACAAGCGTGGAGGGAATCAACATGTTAGAAATGGTAACCACTTTGGTGGTAATCATGGCCAAAATAATAAGAATGGACATTTCAAGAAGAGGAGATTCAACAATGATGGAAAGACGCCAAGACCAAAGACCCGTTGTTAATGAAGGAGAAAGACCACCTATCATATGCTTCAAATGCGGAGGGAGGACACATCACCAAATTGAGCGATGTCGCCCAAAGCATGTTATAATTGTGGAAGAGAAGGTCACTTAGCCCGATTTTGTCATTCATCAAAGACAAATTCAGCTAGGATGGAGGCACCAAAGGTCATTCCCAGCAAAAGTCAAAGCCAGAGAGTGCAAGGGAGAGCATTTGTTGTGACCTCCCAGAGAGCAAGGAACCCGAATGAGGTCATCACGGGTAAGCTTATCATAAACTCTAAATAAGTCTATACTTTATTTGATACCGGTTCTACCCATTCTTTTATTTCTCCTACTTGCGCCCAACGATTAAATTTGACTCCGGAGAAATTAGACTTTGACTTATCAGTGGAAACTCTACTGGGAGAAACCTTCATTACATCCACGCTTATAAGTCTTGTTTGGTTCAAGTTGGTACCCACACATTACCCGTCGATCTTATTTCATTGAAAATACTTGCATTTGATGTAATTCTGTGGATTGATTGGTTAACTACTCATCATGCAAAAAATTGATTATTTTCGTAAGGTTGTTAGCTTTCATATTCCTAATCAACCTATTATGCTAATTCAAGCAAACAAACCATTAAAATCAATCATCATCATCTCAAGCCATAAAGCTATTCGCTTATTGAAAAATGGATGTCAAGCTTTCTTAGCTCATGTCACGATCTAAACAAAAATACGCCGCTTTTGAATAATATTTCTATTTTTAATGAATTTCCGACGATTCTCAAGAACTTCCGGCCTACCCCAGAGCGTGAAATTGAATTTTGTATCGACCTTGAACCCAGACAGACTGCACAAGCCAATCATGTTTGATGATAAAGCATATACTTTGTAATAATCTTATTCATTTATTAATAAAAAGTATTAATTTATTAAAGGCTTTTAATTATCTACACGATGTCGTTTTTATAATATGTGATAAACCCATAGTTTTAAGCAATGCTTTTAGAATAATGATGATGATCATTCTAATGAGATCTAAATTTTGTAAAGCTTAAAACTAAAATAGTTCCCAATCATCGATTACTAAATTGGGGATTAGTGAATCCGGATAGATCGGGTACATACTGTCTTTTCATCGATGAGGATGATCGATCTCACGATCATTTGTGTGGAGACACTAAAGCAAGTATGTAGGTGCTTATTAGAGAATAAGTTCATCGAACGTGGCTCGCTAAGGAATACCTAATGGAGTTTTACTTCACTCGTCAATAGAATTTCAGAAGTGATAGTAAGACAAGTGATCCTCGACTGAGATCATCATAAGATCTCGTGTATGATGAGTTATACTTTGACTTATTCCTTAAGACCCTTAGGGTATATCAAAGGGTATGCTTGGGTATAATAAGTTGTACATGGAGATAATGTATGATCAATAAAGAATCTACCACTTTAATAAAAGAAGAGAAATGTCCTATGTGATTCGATAAATGACAACCCAAAGAGTCCTTGGTTATAGGCGTAATGAAATTAGAAAGGAGTTTCTAATTTGCATTATTTGGAGTTGTGCATTTAAGAGATCGAAATACATATAATTAAATAAAATAAGACTCGACAAAGAATTCCATGCCTTATATTTAATCGGGACATCAGATGGTGGAAGGATTGAATCAGATCAGAAGAACTATTTACTCAAAGGTTCTTTTATGATTAATGTTGAAATCTATATTATCCGGAAAGTCGCTGATCGCTAGGAGGCTTATCCCTATCAGAATAAATATTATTTATTTAAATAAATTAATTGTTTAATTTATTTATTTAAATAAGATTAGAATTGTTCTAATTGATTTATTCACAACCTGCTTAATATGGAGAACCTAAAGGGTCACACCATAAAAGGAAGAATAATTATTTAAGAAGTTAATGGCATAATCGTAATAATATAAGTTATGTATATTTAATTTAATCTATGGTGATAGAATAAATTAAATAATTTTAATATTTATTATTTAATATTTTAGAAATATTAAATATAAATTAATAAGAGGAGTCTTATTAATATTATTACAATTATTATTATTTTAATTTCTAAAAGAGTTTAGGAATTAATTTAATATAAGTATTTCATTTATTCCTAATGGATTAGAAGGAAAATTAGTTAAAGGAGTTTAATTAATTATCCCTAATAAGATTAGGGAGCTTAATTAATTAAAAGAATTTAATTAATTAAATAAAACCCAATTCCTTAATTGTTAAGGTGGGTTGCCCACATCTATAAATAAGAGGAGTCTTATTATGGTGATGGGGTTGTTGACTTTTCAACAATATATAATAATTCCAATTGTTGAGAGAGTACGCCTTTTTCTATGTAGATAGAAAAACTAGGGGTTCGAGCCAACCACCCTTCTTCTTGAAAATTTTTTTCTTCCTCGTGGATCACCCCAGAGGCCAAAAACACTGGGTGGCTAACGCCGATCAAAGGAAGGAACCAAACCCTATGGATTCAAGTCGAACGCGCGAAAAGGATCGAGGTGAACTTTAAACCGAGGAAGCTCGATCTTCAAGGGTATGATTTTATTCTTTATCTTTTTCGCTTAATTAATAATCATGCATAAAGGGTGATCCCGTATATGGTTTGTAAATTTTTTAAACTCGATTTTACACGCTCCGCTTTATTTTTTGCAATTTGATCAAGGTTTCATCATGAATATTACAAACCTAATAAAGGGCATCAGAGCCAAACCTTTATGCAAATTATTAATTGTTTTAATTTGATATGTATATCGATATGTGTTTAGAATAATTTAATTGGGCATAATTTTATCAGATAAATTTAATAAAAAAAAAAAAAAAAAAAAAATTTTTTTTTTTTTTTATCCCAAATTCATTTTTTTTATTAATAAAAATTTTTAAAAAAATGTTATAATTAATTTAATTTATATTTTTTTATTTTATATATTTATGCGAATCATTTTTTTTATTATAATTTACATGATTCATGATTTATGTTATATTTAATTAATCATTTTTTTTAAAAAAAAAAATATATATATATTTTATTCATATATATAATATATATATATATATATATATAATATATATATATATATATATATATATATATATATACATAATATATATATATATATATATATATATATATATATATATATATATATATATATATATATATATATATATATATATATATATATATATATATATATATATATATTATATATATATATATTATTTTAATTATTTTTAATTAAAATAAAAGTTTATTTTAATTTTAAAATAAAAAGTTTATTTTAATATTAAAATAAAAAAGTTTATTTTAATTTTAAAATTAAAATTTCATGCTAACTAATTAGAGTTGGAATTGGATTCCATGATAACTAATTGGAGTTGAAATTGATTCTATTTTTCCTTAAATAAAGGAGTTTATTTAGATATGAAATAAGATTTCATATTATTCAAAATAAAAGAGTTTATTTGTGAATAGAAAAAGAATCATAATTTCCTTAAATAAAAGAGTTTATTTAAATATGAAATAAGATTTCATATTATTCAAAATAAAGGAGTTTATTTGTGAATAGAAAAAGAATTCGTGTTTCCTTTAATCGAAGTTTTTTTTTTTTTTATATGGAATCGATTCCATAATTAATTAAAATAAAGGAGTTTATTTTGATTAAAGATTTTGATTAAAATAAAATAGTTTATTTTATTCAAAATTGGATAAATTAAAATAAAATAGTTTTATTTTGATTTAAATTTGGATTAAAATAAAGGAGTTTATTTTGATTCAAAATTAGATTTTATACTAACTAAATTTTGCCCATTAAATGATATCAATATATATATTAAATGTTTATTATTCATAAGATGAATGTTATTTATCGATGCATATGATGATGTGTATGATAATAAATGGGATTGATTATGGACTATCGACCAATATGATTGGATTTTATTTTAGTTGGATGTATGAATGTATGGGTTTTATTAAATGGGGTCTCACAGACTGCCTTCTCTAATTTTTCTTAATGTAAATTCTATCTCCTCCTATGTATTTCCCTCGATCACGATCAAGGTTTCTATTTATTTTAAATAGTTTTGTAATAGAATAGTTAGAATTAATTTTGAAGAATTGGAGATCAAGGAGCAAGGAGCGCCAAGACCCGCTTTGTAATGGAGCCCCAAGTTTAAATGTAATAGTTATATTTAAATATTATTTTTCGCACCCCTGGGGTTCGATTTTGGTTCACTTGGTGGCTCTAGTGAACCAAACTAGAATAAAAGTCCATAATCAATCCGTAGAATATAGATTCTATATGTGCATGCTATATATATATATATATTATATATTATGCAAACATGCTTCAGATGTTCATTAATACGACGCGATTTTATATATATATATGTATGCACGCTTAAACAAGATGAGACAAATTAATAACAAACCCTCAATTTTTTTATATTAAGTCCTAAGCGCTCAAAGATATTTGGAATATCGAACGTCGCTTTCTAGCATGATAAAATTAATAGAGTATTAAATATTTAATATGAGTTTGTTGTGTCACCACAAGGCAAGTATTAAGTATTTAAGATGTTAATTTATCACATTTGATGCTTATAAAGAAAATTGAACAATATTGTTTTGTCAGGTCACCACAAGGATGATATTTTTCTTTTGAATATACGGAGTGCTAGGTTGACTTAACTTGGATAATTTTGATTCTGATGTGCCACCACTGATCAAAATAATCTAAGAGGCAAAAAAGAAAAGGAGTCAGATAGTTGATGTAATCGACAAAAGTTGTCTACCTATTTATTTATATATAGTTTGTCAGGTCACCACAAGGCTATATACATTTGAAATGGGATCCTTATTCTCACTAGCAAATCTTTAATTAGATTTTATTTAACTATATAAGTGAGGGTAATATAGTTTGAAGAAAAATAGTGGGAGATACCAATTTAAAACAAGACCTAATTTATTTTGGTAATTAATAAAAGAATGTATGTTAAAATGTTGTTAATTACAAATTCATTTACGTAATTTTACAATGTCTAAAATTACTATCATCGCTAAGCATATTAGATGCTAAATTAACCGTAATCAATTAAACTGGATTGGTTAAGGAATTTGAGAATAGTTCTCATAGTCAAAAAGCTATCTTATGTCCTTAATACGCCTATCCCTCGCAATGGTTGCGCATAATGCCTCCGAGGAAGAGATTGCTACTTTTAGAAAGTGGCAAGATGATGATGCACAGCTGGCTCAACGCATCATGCTCAGATCCACGAAAGTAACGAGCTTCAAGCCACAAGATGAAACTATGGATGCTTCTACTATATTCCCCGCACATCAAGTAGTTGATGGTGAGGAAAGTAGGACCGATAGATATCGACATATCAAGGAGCTCTTCCGATCTAGAACGGCCAATGGCACTATAAGATGCATAAAAAGTTCTTAACATAATCAATTTGATCGATCAATTAGACAACCGGTTTTGTCATGGATGGAGAGTTGAGCCAAGATTTGATCTTCGCACTCACCCCCGAACCTCTTTCACAATTGTTGTGAATTTTTCATATGAACAAGCTAGATATCGCCTTTCACTGATTTGCTTAACATATTGAAAAATGTTGAGAGTCACTTTCCAACCAAGAAAGATCAAGTCTTACCGGTAGGGGCCAAAGGATCTTCTCAAAAGAAGAACGATTCAAAGAAGGTAATAGTAAAGGCATAAACAAAGGATAATAAGAACAAAACTCGACACGGATAAAAAAGGAGTTTGCTTCCACCGCAATAAGCCCGACAATCGGAAAGAAATCATGAGAAGCATCTTGCAGAGGCTAACCAAAGAAGCTTAGTGAAGTTTTTTATAAATACGCTTTTGTTCATGATTAAAATAAATTTTTCTTTAAGTCAAGGTTCTACTGGGTATTGGATACCGACTTTGGTTATCATAAATATAGATTTATGAAGGACCAAGGTAAGTAGAAAGCTAAACAAATATAAGTAATCCTATGTGGGAAATGAAGCAAAGGTTGCCATATTAGCCATAGAAACTTATAGTTTAGCAATGCCTACGGCAAATCTATTAAGTCAATAAGTTGTTATCAGATTCCAGCTTCTTGTTAAAATATTATTTCCATTTTATTGTTGGACAATGAAATCTTTGGTATTATAATTAAGAACAATTGTTGTTCTATTTATAATAATAATGTTTCAGTATAGAAACGAATATTACTTAATGGATTTTGTATACTGACTTTTATGAAAAAATAATTTTGCAAATTGAACAAACTAGTATAAGAAAAGGAGATGATCATTCAAAGAGTCGAATGTGTGTATTTGTCGAATACAAGTGTGAATTATTTGAAAGGTTCAAAGAATTCAAAATGAAACAAATTCGACAAAGTATTAAGATTCTTTGATTAGATCAAGGAATAAATACTTGTGCAATAAGTTTCTAGATCATCTCAAATGGTTTTCTCATAATGGACACATCCCGATACTTAATAATTGATCGATGTATCGAAAGGAAAAATCGCACCTTGTTGGACATGGTGCGGTCCATAATGATTTTACCGACATTCCAAAGATCCTTCTCAGATCATGTCCTAGAAATGGTCAGACATCTATTTAAAAAGGTAACCTCAAAATCCGCCCCAAGACTCCATAAAAGTTATGGATGTGGAGGATTCCTAATCTTAAGTATGTTAAGATAAGGGTTGTCCAACTTATGTGAAAAGGTTTCAAAGGATAAGTTTGGGACAAGATTTGACATGTACAGATTTGTGGGACATCCTAAAGTAAGTTTAGGTATATGTTCTATAATCCTACTTTAGCAAAAGGTGTTTATTATGAAACACGCCGCCTTCTAAGATAAAGGTGTTTATCATTAAAAGGGCTAGTGGGAGGATAATAGATCTTCAAGAGTTCAAGAACCACAAAACACTATAAGTCAAATAAGAGGAACCCAGAGATGTAACCTATTATACCACAACCAATCAGAATCGAATAGTATCAAGATACTAGGAGGTATGGATTCATCATGATGATGATGATGATGAGGTACACATCATGAAGATGATGATCCAAGTTACATACGATGAGGTAAGTAAGAGACACTCAGAGAAATGGATCAAGCAAGTTTCTCAAATATGGAACATCTGCTTTTGATGAGGCAATCAAAAGAGTTTGATTTTATCAAAAATAAGAATGAACCTAGTGTGTACAAAAAGGGTCGCTGGGAGCATCGTGACATTCCTAGTATTATATGTTGATATACTACTTGATAAGGAATGACATACCAATGCTACAATCAAGAAAGATAAAGTTGTCTAAACATTCCTCCATGAATGATTTGGGAAGAGTATCTTAATTGGGGATATAAATCTATATAGATAGATTTAAGAGGATGCTCGACTTAACCCAAGGAACGATATTCATTTGATGCTAAAGTCGCTTAGCATGGCAAACTCCAAGAGATGTCTCATGTCGATGAGCTATGGAGTGTATCTCTCTTAATAGTCCCCACAGCACTCAAAAAAGAGAGAGGTCGCGATGAGTGACAATCATGTATGCAATGAAATATACGAGACCCGATGTCGATCACCATATTATGGAGAAGTTCACTATGAGTCGCTGAAAACATCTTAAAGTGCTTAACCCCACTCAAGGATGTGATCATATTCATGGTGGGTCTAAATTAAAACTAGAGGGCTTAATGCACTCAAGTTTTTCGTATGCATCAAGACGATGTAAAAATCCACTTTAAGGTAAAGCGTTATCTCGAATAAAGGTGCAAAGTTGAATCGAAAGGTTCCAAACAAAGAAAGAGTTGCCGGTTTAGTGATAAAGACAAAGTATATAGCTATAAATGAAGTCGCAAGTTGATTGTTTGGATTAAAAGTTCATTACGTAACTAGAATAGTTCCTAAGTCTCATCTTCGATCTAAACATGTGTTGTGGCACTTTCATTTGATTATTAGAATCATTGAAAGATGGGAAATCACTATGTAGATAAGTGGACTCTCAAGAACAACATTACATATCCATTAACTAAAGCTTATCCAACAAACAGGATAATCGCCACTTTAGAGAAGAAGAGTATAAGATACCACGACGATCGGCTTTTTAGTGCAAGTGGGAGATTGAAAGTAGTATGCACACAAGCCAATCATGTTTGATGATAAAGCATATACTTCAGAATAATCTTATTCATTTATTAATAAAAAGTATTAATTTATTAAAGGCTTTTTAATTATCTACATGATGTCGCTTTTTATAATATGTGATAAACCCATAGTTTTAAGCAATGCTTTTAGAATAATGATGATGATCATTCTAATGAGATCTAAATTTTAGAAAGCTTAAAACTAAAATAGTTCCCAATCATCGATTACTAAATCGGGGATTAGTGAATCCTGATAGATCGGGTACATACGCTGCTTTTGCTTCATCGATGAGGATGATCGATCTCATGATCATTTGTGTGGAGACACTAAAGCAAGTATGTAGGTGCTTATTAGAGAATAAGTTCATCGAACGTGGCTCGCTAAGGAATACCTAATGGAGTTTTATTTTGCCTCGTCAATAGAATTTCAGAGTGATAGTAAGACAAGTGATCCTCGACTGAGATCATCATAAGATCTTGTGTATGATGAGTTATACTTTGACTTATTCCTTAAGACCCTTAGGTATATCAAAGGGTATGCTTGGGTATAATAAGTCAGTATATGGAGATAATGTATGATCAATAAAGAATCTACCACTTCTAATAAAAGAAGAGAAATGTCCTATGTGATTCGATAAATGACAACCCAAAGAGTCCTCTGGTTAAGGCGTAATGAAATTAGAAAGGAGTTTCTAATTTGCATTATTTGGAGTCAGGCATTTAAGGATCTAAATACATATAATTAAATAAAATAAGACTCGACAAGAATTCCATGCCTTATATTTAATCGGGACATCAGATGGTGGAAGGATTGAATTGACTAAGAACTATTTACTCAAAGGTTCTTTAATGATTAATGTTGAAATCTATATTATCCGGAAAGTCGTTGATCGCTAGGAGGCTTATCCCTATCAGAATAAATATTATTTATTTAAATAAATTAATTGTTTAATTTATTTATTTAAATAAGATTAGAATTGTTCTAATTGATTTATTCACAACCGGCTTAATACGGAGAACCTAAAGGGTCACACCATAAAAGGAAGAATAATTATTTAAGAAGTTAATGGCATAATCGTAATAATATAGTTATGTATATTTAATTTAATCTATGGTGATAGAATAAATTAAATAGCTTAATATTTATTATTTAATATTTTAGAAATATTAAATATAAATTAATAAGAGGAGTCTTATTAATATTATTACAATTATTATTATTTTAATTTCTAAAAGAGTTTAGGAATTAATTTAATATAAGTATTCTCATTTATTCCTAATCGATTAGGAAGGAAAATTAGTTAAAGGAGTTTAATTAATTATCCCTAATAAGATTAGGGAGCTTAATTAATTAAAAGAATTTAATTAATTAAATAAAACCCAATTCCTTAATTGTTAAGGTGGGTTGCCCACATCTATAAATAAGAGAGTCTTATTATATGGGTTGTCGATTTTTACAACATACGTAATAATTCCAATTGTTGGAGAGTACGCCTTTTTCTATGTAGATAGAAAAACTAGGTTCGAGCCAACCACCCTTCTTCTTGAATTCTTTTTTCCTCGTGGATCACCTCAGAGGCCAAACACACTGGGTGGCTAACGCCGATCAAAGGAAGGAACCAAACCCTATGGATTCAAGTTGAACGCGAAAAGGGATCGAGGTGAACTTGCACCGAGGAAGCTCGATCTTCAAGGGTATGATTTTATTCTTTATCTTTTCGCTTAATTAATAATTGCATAAAGGGTGATCCGTATATGGTTTGTAAATTTCATCTGGGTCGCCACTTACATGGTACATAAATTCAAATACAAATTCAAATACAATACAACTTATATTTACATAATCTCAAAGGGTCAGATGTGTCTCATATACATGGGAAAATACATAACAAAAATATGAGTGAATTATACATAAAAAGCACAATCATTATCATAGCCTTAAATATTTTATTAACTCATCGTAAGACGAGTGACGCCTAAAATTAGGTATACGCCACCCATCTTGGGTCGCCACTACATATGGTACATAAATTCAAATACAAACTTACTAATATAACTGTCGTGGTATACAAATACATAAACCGAGAGTTTCTAATACAAATATTGTCTACTAGATATTATACAAACTCAAAAGGAGTCCTCATTATTATTATTATCACACACTATTTCAATGTAATAGTGAGGACTACTAATGCTATCCTCCGACCATTACTCCGCCTCCCCGACTCGTCCCAAATTTATATTCTCATTTCCTCAAGAGAACAAAAAGGAAAGAAAGGGTGAGCTCAACTAGCCCAAAGAAGAAATATTACGACTAAGATAATGCGTAATAAATTATCATTAGTCTTCAACAAATGTTAAACCGATAAAATACAATAGACAACCAGCTTTAATCGCAAATGAATACGCAATCCATTAAAAGAGTCAAGTAGAAAATAAAGTCTACTATCTTTTAGGTTTTAAAAGGTTTTCATCAATTTTATCACTAAGACTCAGCTTTTAATGAATAAACCACAATATCTAATCATCCCCGCACTACTGGCCAAGGATTTTCATCAAATTATCAATGGTCATGACTATACCGAATCACCCCCGGTCATAATCATACCAAAAACTATCCATCATCGCATTACATGTGCCACCGAGGACTTTTATCACATCATTTATAACAAGCCATGATTATACCGAATGATCCTCGGTCATAATCATACTAAGTTCATCTACGCACGTAAGCCAAAGATAACATAATATAATATAACGATGAGGATGATGACAATGACATAATAATTCAATAAAACAAGTTCAAGAATTATTTTATCCAGAATTATTAACGCCCAAATTGTCAACAAGATATCGCTTTTGTAGAGTAAAATTCAAGAATGATCGTAAGAATATTTCCATGAAAAGATATCGATGAAACGCAAATATCAAGGATATTCTACTAATTTCATGGAGTATATAAGTCAAAGTTTTAACCAACCGGGTATAATAAAGAATGGAATAACAAAAGAAATCACCATGCACGCGCAGATTGATGTATAAAAGTTATTCCAATGTAATAATAATAATCTAACTGTGTCGTGAAATTCACAACCGATGTGATGATCCAATGTAATAATAAATGTCAATAATAAAAACAATGGAACCAGTCCTGTAAAACACACGCATGTGATATTCCAATGTAATAATAAATGCGAATAATAAACAATGGAACTGTGTCCTGTGTAAAACACATGCATGTGATATTCAAATGTAATAATAAAGAATGGAATAATGTAAGAAGATCACCAAGTATAGGGGATTTCAGATACAAAAGTTATTCCAATGTAATAAATAAGAATGGAATAATATAAGGATTTCACCAAGTATAGGTACGCCACAGATACAAAAGTTATGTATAGGTATGTATAGGTATGCTACTTTTACAAAAGTTATTCCAATGTAATAATAATGAATGGAATAATGTAAGTTCTCTTCATGAATAAGAAAGAAGAATAACACCCTTACGTACAACAAATAATATCCCTTACCGTAAAAGACAATCGGATATCAAAGTAAAGTGAAGTACCGTAATACTCTTCTTCTTCTTTCTCTCTATAGATTTTCTCTCTATAGCTTCTCTATAATTTCTCTCTGTAGTTTCAAATGAATTCGTAAGAAAATAATGAAGGAACGAGCTTCTATTTATAGAAAATAGAATGCATAGTAATTAATCCATGAACTATCCAGATTGATTTACTTTTTTAACTGACTATCCATATTTAAAGCAAAATCTTTTAAATAAAATATCATATATTCTATTTATATAAAAAAAACTATTTTACTATGCAAACACTATGCAACACTATGCAAAACACTATGCAAAACACTATGCAACACTATGCATAATAAAATATAATATATTCTATTTATGTAATAACTTTAATAAAGTATTCGCTTTTATATAAAAGATGTTTCGCTTTTTATTACGCTAATAATATTTAATAAAACAAAACGTCATTATCGCTATAATAATTCATATTATTAATCGACAATAATGGAATCAAACCGAGTGACTTCTCACATAAGCATCAATAATCAATACCGCGCGCTAGCTACTACGCAACCACACGACATCGCATTTTTTACTACCGAAAGTAGTTCAACAAAGATCAACCAGAAAACTTCCGCCGTTATTTCAATAAAAAATATTTTTGTCGCTTTCTCAATCCCGACAATAATTTCGTTTGGGGTCCACCAATGATTGAGTCATTGCAGATTTAATATTCCCTCGCTAAACCTAATATTCCCCACCAATCTAATATAATATAACCACTCAGATACTTTGCAAAATTTATAAATACTACCCACAACTATAATATTATCTCAAATTCACACCATAATATTAAAAATTATTTCGACAAAATTTAAATCTTTATCGATAAAACTGGGGTCTCACAATCTCCTCCTTATGGAATTTCGCCTCAAATTAGGGTACGACCTGTATGATAAAGAGGTGAGGATACCTGAATACCTTTATCGTTGAAAATATTAAATTCATCTTTGCAATCCCGCCAAAGATATTCATTAACAATTCATCTTTGCACTACAAAGCCAAAGATATACAAATCAGAAACCAATAATGCCGAGACGCAATTAATAGATCACAACCATTAATTATCCATGCACCATCGCCAAGGATATTCGTGTTTTCAATTACTTGGCCATGATTATACCGAATAACCTCGGTCATAATCATACCAAGTCTATCAATGCACTACTACCAAAGACGATTTTTTACCACATCCATGAATTAATATTTCATCACGAGACTCAAATTTCAATAATTAATCCATATCATCGAATCATCCCCGCACTACGTGCCAAGGATATTCATTAAGATCACACCAATTAATTATCCATGCACTACTACCAAAGATAATCGTATTCATTAAGATCACGACCACAAATTATCCATGCACTACTACCAAAGATAATCGGTATTCATTAAGATCACGCACCACAAATTATCCATGCACTACTACCAAAGATAATCGTATTCATTAAGTATTCATTAAAATTCGACCAATAAATTATCCATGCACTACTACCAAAGATAATCGGTATTCATTAAGATCATGCACCACAAATTATCCATGCACTACTACCAAAGATAATCGTATTCATTAAGATTACGCACCACAAATTATCCATGCACTACTACCAAAGATAATCGTGGTATTCATTAAATTATCACGCACCACAAATTATCCATGCACTACTACCAAAGATAATCGTGGTATTCATTAGTATCAACGCACCATTAAATTATCCATGCATTACTACCAAAGATAATCCGTATTCAAGATAATCGTATTCATCACACCATAAATTATCCATGCACTACTACCAAAGATAATCAGTATTCATTTAAGAACCACAAATTATCCATGCACTACTACCAAAGATAATCGTAGTTTTCAATTACTACTATGATTATACCAACAATCCCCGGTCATAATCATACCAAGTCCATCTATGCACCACAGCCACCATGATGACTTTCAACATAATATAAACACGAGGATAATGATATAAAGAATCAATCAAATGAGATAAAGGATAAATATTAAACATTTATAATATAATTTATCCAGATTCAAGAATATCCCCATGTTATCAATCACTTAATAATCTCATAATCTAATATCATTAATATTATAACAATATTTTAATCACTTCTTAAATTTATAAACAATTTATCTCAATTGTTTACGCTTTTACCATATAATGCATTTAATCATTCAAAATGCCATACTCATAAGATATCATCACCAATTATCAAATCCTCTCAAAAAAAAAATATGCATATACTCTATATAGATTCTCTAGCCATAAAATCCTATTTTCACTTTTGTTACTTCACATAACATATTTAACTCATATGTTCAGAATTAAACTATTTTCATGAAAAATACCAAATCAGTCCCAAAAATATTTCTTTTCTGGGATTTAGTATAATATAGTCCCATAATGAAAATATATTTTTCTCTAATTTTTAAAATTCATTTACTATTTTTCAAAAATCAATTTCTAATTAATTCCTTAAGAAATTAGCTACCTCAAGTTTAACTCCAAAATTCCCAAATCTTGGCAGGACCTTACACATGTTAACGTGAGCTTCCAGTTTAAATTTCATGGTCATCTGAGTTATAGAACTCCTGTTATATAGCATTTTTCATTTAAAAACCTAAATATTGAAATAGTCATAACTTGCTCATTTTAAGTCGTAATGAGCTCATTTTTGGACAGGAGGTACTTTATACCATATACCTTCATGTCCCAAAAGGCCAGAATTTTTTTCTCATAATTTAAGTGGCCGAAACAGCCCTCTAAAAAATCATGGCAAAGTTTTTTTTTTTTTTTTTTGCAGCTTTGCACTCCTTTGCTAAAATCAGTCCACACAAAAATCTACAACACCTTTTCCAGTAATTCCACTTGGATTAGTTAGGTAACTCATAGATCTAACTCTAGGACTTGACCACACTCAAAAATTCAAAATATAATAGAGATATGGTCAATTGAATTTCATGTTACGCTTTTCACCAAAATCTGATTTTCAACTCTTTGTGATTTCTAAGAAACTTTCATGTTTTCACATAATAACCAACATAACTCATCATAACACTTACTAATACCACATATACCCATGATTTTCATTAGTCCAATGCTTTTATTATGACTTTCATCATAAACCACGAAAATGCATCATTTTAGTCAAGAAATATTCGAGGGTTTAAGAAATGGGTTTCAGATCGGGGTCAATACAAAATTCGATTTCACGCCTAGGTAGGCTAGAAAGTCTTCAAGAATACGCCAAGAAATTTATTAATGATAGAAATATCATTCAAAATCTGTGACTTTCATCCAAGACTTGATAAGACGTCACATCGATACCAATCGTGACTTCTATCCCTTAACCTAGATAAGACCTCACAATGATACCTATCAACTTGCCATCTTCATTCACGATGTCGCCTACGAAAAGTCCGCTTTGTGCATTCCACACAAGGAAGTCAACAACTAAAGGTTCGGGCTCTTTACTTATGGCTTGATATGACAATAATCGATTTTTAGTGGTTCGTTACTTGAATTCAGATAACAAAGTTGGTTATGAATATAAAAGCTAACAACCTTACAAAAAAAAGCATGATGAGTAGTTAACCAATCGATTCCTAAAATCACATCAAAGGCAAGTATTTTCAAAAAGATAAGATCGACAGTAACGTGAAAGTGTTTATTTGAATCAAACAAGATTTAAAAAATAGTAGCAGAACGAAGGCTCCTACTAACTAAGTTTCAACCAATAAGTCAAAGTCTAACTTCTCCTGAGTCAAATTTAAACGCTGAACGCAAGCAAGAGAGATAAAATAATGGGTAGAACCCAGATCTTATAAGGTATAGACTTCGCAATTTATAATTAACTAACCCGCTAACTTCGCTCGGCTTCGCTTTTTGAGAAGTCATGAAAAATGCACTTCCTAAAACCAACGACTTTGTTTTGTCCATATCCACCTTTGGTGCCACCGTCCCAGCCTAGACTCGACTTTGGTGCACAACAAAATCGAGCTAAATGACCTTCTCTTCTTGCAATTTCCACTTCTATTATCTTTGCCATGATTACCAATCAAGTGGTTACCATTCTTAGCATGATAATTTCCCCACGATGGTTATCATTGTTCGATACCGCTGCCACCAAAGATGATTATTATCGTGTTGTTGGTCGTTACCTTTTGTTCGAAATAATCAACACTCTCATGTGCTTCATTGCTTATCTCAAAGATTTTCGATGTCATTCTCAAACACCGCCACAAAACAAGGGTTAATTAACATATCACATATTATCCCTATACTCCGACCGACCAATTAAATAATACCAAATAAATTTAGGTAGGTCATACTAAATAAGGAATTCCCCTGCCTCCCTCCTAGTTCTTATCTCACATCTCACCAGGATCATATCCCTAAGCTCGATACCAACCGTGACGCCCCAAAATTAGGTATACGCCACCCATCTTGGGTCGCCACTTACATGGTACATAAATTCAAATACAAACTTATTAATATAACCGTCAGGTACATAATACAATACATAAACCGAGAGTTCTAATACAAATATTGTCTATTTAGATATTATACAAACTCAAAAGGAGTCCTCATTACAACTATTATCACACTATTTCATGTAATAGTGAGGACTACTAATGCTATCCTCTCGACCATTACTCCGCTCCCCGACTCGTCCCCAATTTATATTCTCATTCCTCAAGAGAATAAAGGAAAGAAAGGGTGAGCTCAACTAGCCCAAGAAGAAAATATTACGACTAAGATAATGCGTAATAAATTATCATTAGCTTCTTCAACAATGTTAAACCGATAAAATACAATAGACAACCCGCTTTAATCATAGCAATGAATACGCAATCCATTAAAAGAGTCAAGTAGAAAATAAAGTCTACTATCTTTTAGGTTTTAAAAGGTTTTCATCAATTTTTATCACTAAGACTCGCTTTAATGAATAAACCACAATATCTAATCATCCCCGCACTACTGGCCAAGGATTTTCATCAAATTATCAATGGTCATGACTATACCGAATCACCCCCGGTCATAATCATACCAAAACTATCCATCATCGCATTACAAAGCCATCGAGGACTTTTATCACATCATTTATAATCAAGCCATGATTATACCGAATGATCCTCGGTCATAATCATACTAAGTTCATCTACGCACGTAAGCCAAAGATAACATATATATATACACGAGGATGATGACAATGACATAATAATTCAATAAAACAAGTTCAAGAATTATTTTATCCCAGAATTATTAACGCCCAAATTGTCAACAAGATACGCTTTTGTAGAGTAAAATTCAAGAATGATCGTAAGAATATTTCCATGAAAAGATATCGATGAAACGCAAATATCAAGGATATTCTACTAATTTCATGGAGTATATAAGTCAAAGTTTTAACCAACCGGGTATAATAAAGAATGGAATAACAAAAGAAATCACCACGCACGCGCGCAGATTGTGATCAGATGTATGTGTTATTCCAATGTAATAATAATAATCTAACCAGTCGTGAAATTCACAATCGATGTGATGATCCAATGTAATAATAAATCAATAATAATAAACAATGGAACTGTGTCCTGTAAAACACACGCATGTGATATTCCAATGTAATAATAAATAATAATAATAAACATGGAAAACCAGTCCCTGTAAAACACACGCATGTGATATTCCAAATGTAATAATAAAGAATGGAATAATGTAAGAAGATCACCAAGTATAGGGGATTCACAGATACAAAAGTTATTCCAATGTAATAAATAAGAATGGAATAATATAAGGATTTCACCAAGTATAGGTACGCCACAGATACAAAAGTTATGTATAGGTATGCCACTTTTTACAAAAGTTATTCCAATGTAATAATAATAATGAATGGAATAATGTAAGTTCTCTTCATGAATAAGAAAGAATAACACCTCTTACTTGTACAACAAATAATATCCCTTACCGTAAAAGACATCGGATATCAAAGAAAAGTGAAGTACCGTAATACTCTTCTTCTTTCTCTCTATGATTTTTCTCTATAGCTTCTCTATAATTTCTCTAGTAGTTTCAAAGAATTCGTAAGAAAATAATGAAGGAATGAGCTTCTATTTATAGAAAATAGAATGCATAGTAATTAATCCAACTAATCCGTATTGATTTACTTTTAACTGACTCATCCATATTTAAAGCAAAATCTTTTAAATAAAATATCATATATTCTATTTATATAAAAACATTTTACTATGCAAAACACTATGCAAACACTATGCAAAAACACTATGCAAAACACTACGCAACACTATGCATAATAAAATATAATATATTCTATTTATGTAATAACTTTAATAAAGTATTCGCTTTATATAAAAGATGTTTCGCTTTTATTATTACGTTAATAATAATAATAAAACAAAACGTCATTATCGCTATAATAATTCATATTATTAATCGACAATAATGGAATCAAACCGAAAGTGACTTTCACATAAAGATCAATAATCAATACCGTGTGCTACTATGCAACCACACGACATCGCATTTTTACTACCGAGTAGTTCAACAAGATCAACCAGAAAACTTCCGCCGTTATTTCAATAAAATATTTTTGTCGCTTTTCAATCCGATAATAATTTCGCTAGGGGTCCACCAATGATTGAGCCATTGTATTTAATATTCCCCGCTAAACCTAATATTCCCCACCAATCTAATATAATATAACCACTGTGATACTTTGCAAAATTTATAAATACTACCCACAACTATAATATTATCTCAAATTCACACCATAATATTAAAAATTATTTCGACAAAATTTAAATCTTTATCGATAAAATCTGGGGTTGGGACAAGTTCTTACCATTGGTGGAGTTTTCCTTTAACAACAGCTTATCGCAAGTATGGCATGGCTCCATTCAAGCGTTGTATGGAAGAAAGTGTCGCTCTCCAAAGATGTCGGGACGAGGTGGGTGAAGCAATGTTGTTGGGACTGAGTTGGTACATATGACTACAGTAAAAGATTCAAACGATCCCAAGAACGATAAAAACCTCACAAGATCGATAAAAAGAGTTATGCCGATCTTCATCGAAAGGACGTGGAATTCGATATAGGAGATCATGTGTTGTTACGTGTTGCTCCATGAAAAGGGGTTACGAGATTTGGAAAGAGAGGAAAGCTCAATCCTCGATTTATCTGCCCATTTATAATCCTTGATCGAGTAGGAACTGTGGCCTATAGACTCGCTTTACCGCCAAGTATGTCTTGTGTTCATAACATTTTTCACATATCCATGTTACGTAAATATGTGGAAGACCCGAACCACATTATTGAGTTAGAACTGGACGAAATAGCGGAATATTTGATGTATGAAGAGGTTCTTGTTCAAATATTGGATAAGAAGGAACATATTCTACGCACCAAGGTTATACCTCAAGTCAAAGTTTTGTGGAGAAACCACGATGTTGAGGAAATGACTTGGGAGTTAGAATCAAATGAAATCAAGGTATCCTTACCTCTTCGACATACCAGTATCGCATTCTAATTTCGAGGGCTTAAATTTCATAAGAAGAGGAGATTGTAAACCCCAACTTTTGAATAAAGATGAATTTTCTATAAATATTATTTTTGAATATTATGGAGTAAAATTGATATAATAGTTGTGGGTAATATTTATAAATTTTACAAAGCACGCAAGTTGTTATATAATATTCGATTGGCCTGGGAATATTCGCTTTTAACAGGAATATTAAGACAACTGCAAGACAATCATTGGTGGACCCCACAACGGAATTATTGCCGGATTGAGAAAATGACAAAAATACTTTTATGAAAATAACGGCGGAAGTTTCACCGTTAACTGCTGAAACACGGTGTTAAAGTACAAGAATAATGCGTGGTCAGACAAGAGTAACACCAGTATTAATTATCGATGCTTAAGTGATAAGTCACTAGTTTTGTTGGTATTATTAATGTAATAATACGTAAAAAATCTTTTATATAAAAATGTAATACTTTTATAAAGTTATTCTATAAATGTAATATATTATATTCTATTATGCATAGTGTCAGATAAATAGTGTTTCAGATAGTGTTTTGCATAGTAAAATCTTTTATATATAAAATGTAATACTTTTATAAGCTATCATTTTTATTAGACAATAATTAGAATATATTATATTTTATTACGCATAGTGTTTTCAGATAGTGCTCTGTGATAAGTGTTTTGCATAGTAAAATCTTTTATAAAGTTATTCGTTTTATTAGATTATAAATAAAATATATTATATTTTATTTTGCTTTTAAATATGGACCGTCCGATTAAAGTAAATCAATCTCTAACTGCTCATGAGTTAGTTACTATACATTCCATTTTTCTATAAATAGAAGCTCATTCATTCATTATTTTCATTTAATTCAATTGAAACTCTCAGAGAGATAAACTATGAGAGAAAGAAGAAAGTATTCTCGCTACTTCACTACTTATATATCCAAGACTTTTCTTCTTAAGGTAGGGAATATTATTTGTCAGATTCGTAAGGGTGTTATTCTTTTCTTATTCATGAAAGAGAACTGTTGTTATTCCATTGCTTATTATTCTGTTGGAATAACTCAGATACGCTGCTGGCTCACCCTATACTTGGTGACATTCTTCTATTATTCCGCCTTTTTATTTACATTGGAATATCCCGTTCATAAGGCGCTTTACGGACCGATTCCGCCTTTTATTATTCTCATTTTAATATCCTCGTTCATGCATGCTTTTACGCCGACTCGTTCAAATCTTTATTATTATTCGTTGGAATATTCTGTTTTGTGCGTTTTACGTACTGGACCGATTCCGCCCTTATTAGTATTCTCATTTGAATAACTCGCCTATGCTAAGCAATCGCATGCATGGTGATTTCTTTGTTATTCCATTCTTTATTATACTCAAATTGGTTAAAGTTTTGACTTCTATACTCCATGAAATTAGTAGAATATCCTTAATATTTCAAGGCTTCATCCAAAGATCTTTTTATGGAAAATATTCTTCCGATCATTCTTGAATTTTACTCTACAAAGCAAAGATCATGTCGACAATTTGGACATTAGTAGTTCTTGGACAAATTAATTCTTGAATTTGTTTTATTGAATTCTTATATCATTGTCATCATCCTCATGTTTATATTATGTTGAAAGTCATCTGTGGCTCAGAAAGTGCATAGATGGACTTGGTGTGATTACGAATGGGGATTATTCGTGTAATCACGACCGTAATGTTACAAATGATGTGGTAAAAGTCCTCATTGGCCCGTAGTGCATTGATGGATGGAGTTGTTGGCATGATCATGACCATTAATGAATACACAAATATTCTCGCCCGTAGTAATGGATAATTGTGTTCGTGATACTAAAGAATATCTCGTCAGAAGTAGTGCAGGGGGTGATTCGATGATGTGGAATATTTATTGTCGAGTCTCGCCGATAATAAATGATGAAAACCTTTTAAATCATAAAAGATAGTAGATTTTATTTTCTATTTGACTCTTTTAATGGATTGCTTGTTCACCGCAGCTTAAACTTGATGTCTATTATATTTTATCGGTTTAACATTGTTGGAGACTAATGATAATTTATTCTGCATTATCTTAGTCATAATATTTCTTATCGGGCTAGTTGAGCTCACCCTTTCTTTCAATCGTTCTTCGTGAAATGAGAATATAGGGACCAGTCTGGGAGCGGAGTGATGGTCCAGAGGATAGCATTAGTAGTCCTCACTATTCTCGTGAAATAGTGTGATAATAATTGTAATGAGGACTCCTTTTGAGTTTCAGTATAATCTCTAAGTAGATAATATTTGTATTCAAACTCATAGTTTATGTTTGTCGTATTATACATGATACGCTTGTATTAGTAAGTTGTATTTGAATTACGTATCATGTATCCGGATTTACTCAAGATGGGTGATGTATATACCTAATTTTGGGGACGCCACACTCACTGTAACATGATACTCCATAATCCCCTATATTAAATCATTTTATAATGATCTCTCGACTAATAGTTTCATCCCTAGGCCACGATATGATACAATGTTAAAAGAGAACTATGGGTATCCATGCTATAATTTGAATTAGGATTGAAATACAAGTAGCGGTTATATATATATATATATATATATATATATATATATATATATATATATATATATATATAAAAATCATATGTACTTTCGGATCATAAATTAAACACATCTTTCCGCCTCCTATGAACATTACTCGAATTTGGAAAAACTCGTAAATTTTTATGTTGATAATCAATCCTAACATAAGACAATTGTTAGTTGTGACAGTCTTTTGAAGACAACATAATTTTGTTTTAGCGAAATGGTGAAATAATTAATAAAATCAATAAACTCACAAAACTATTTTTAGCTAGTTTAGATTATAATTTGAATATGTTATATTATCTTAATTAATTACATTAAGTTGTAATAATAAATTTTGTAATAAAATTAGTAGAATAAAAATTATCTTAAAAGTTATTTTTTCAATTAAAGGTTGGTTGAGTTTTTTAATACTTTACAAATTTTTTAGTATATATTTAACTATTATAAATTTGTATAGTACTTGAACTAATTTAAATATAAAAGAAAAAGATCTTTCTTTTATGTTTCAATTATAAATAATAATATTTTTAAATTTGAATAGTATTTAATTGATACAAATTAGGAAAGCTGAACAACAAATTGGTAAAATCAAACAAAGTTTGTGTTTTAAATGGTACACTTGATTGATTAAAATATATTCTCTTAGTTTCAAATTGTAAGATCAGTATTGATTTTTAAAAGTTAATTTGAGATATTTTTAAATATAATATTGACACAATTCATTTAAGTTTAAAAAACAATAACTCTTATAACAACAAGTATTTTTTAGGTAATTTATAATTTTATAATTGCATTGCCATAAATATATGACTTCATGTATTGAGTTTGAAAATGCTTAAAATTAACTTTAAAAACTCATATTGATTTTATAAATTAGAATGGATGTAACATTTTTTTATTTCATACTTACTCTTAATAATAACAATTCATTTGATTTTAATATGAATTATATTTTAATTTTTAAGAAATAAAATTATGATAAACATTTAAAATGATATTCTTATAATTATTACATTCAGATTAAATAATACAACTATTGTCAAACTGTTTAGATTACAACACTACAGCTCTATCAAATAATTTCACCGACTATTATTGTATAATACTCTCTTCCTTATTTTAAAATGGCTAAATAATACTTTTTTCCCTTTAAGTTGACACATGGTGCTACAATATTCCCTACATTTTATTTTTTGTCAATTAAGTCCTCTAAGTGGTTTATTTATGTCAATTATGTATTCCTTCAACCAAATTTTTACTCAATTTCTTTCAAATTTAGAAAAAACTAATCAAAATCAAAATCAACACAAAATAATAAAAAATAATTCAAAATTATAAAAAACTAAAATATGAAAACTAATTATTATTTTTTTAAAAATAAAATAAAATTTTAGGAAATAATTAGTATTTTGAAAATTAATAAAATATCCTGAAAGTTTATATTCAATAAAAATAAGTATTTGTATTTCTATTGAGAGTTTAAATTATCTATGAGGGTGTAAATGGTTCAAGGATGGGAGATGTATCTGTTAATTTGAGATTTATACCCCTCTATTACACCTTCCCTTCAATTTCATAAAATATACCATATTTTTTTATAGTTGTCAATAATATAATTAAAAATGGTATTAGTCAACTAATTTATTATATTGGATAGTATAATTGTTTAAAAAATTTAAGTAATCCGACACTTTTTTCACCGTTTGATGAACATATAGATTTTTCATCAAATTTTCATTAATGGATGAAAATTCTTTTAAACTTTTAACGGTAAAAATATTTTTTTTTATTCTAATTTTTATAGGATTGATCTTAATATTATTAACTATCTATTTAATATATTTTTATCATTACTATTAAAATAATTGATGTATTAAATAGAATTGGAGAAAATATGTAATGAAAATGAGTCAAATCCATTCATTTAAGTTATGCATATAATTACACCCGTTTGGGACAATCAGCCACGTCCCATTAATGAATTATTGGGTCAACTAGTAATCAAACCATTATTTATCCAATAACGTTAGTAATATATAAATATATATTATTAGTAATTAACAGATTTTTAAAAAATCTCATTTTTTATGAACTAAAACATAATAAATGTGAGTTACAATACTACTAAAAGTGATTATTTTTATTATTTAAAAAAATTTAATAGAAAAAAAATATACAAAAATAATTAAAAATCGGTTTACTAGGTCAATTAACCGATTTTATCGGTTGAATCACCAGTTCGACCGGTGGTCAACTGGTTTTTGACAAAAAACAATAAAATCGGTCGGACCGGAGAGCCGACCGGTTCTTGTTTTTACCGGTTGAATTGGCGGTTCAGTCCGGGTTTAATAAAAAGAGTAAAATTTCAAATTTATTTTTAGTAACTCCATAAAATTATATAAAATGACGAGTTTTATATATATATATAGTAGTGTTGTAAGAACCTGAATTTTCAGAAAATATTAAAATAAGAATTTAGTAAATAAAATTTTTAAAGTATGAGATGGGTTCGAACAAGAATATATAAATGTGATACGAGGTATTTAGTATTGTGTTACATAGGATAATATGAACTATGTAATAAGTGATGTTGTGTTTAATAAATATATATCATTATTGTATATTTATTATAAATTGTAGAGATGAATTAGTAAAGAAGATGAGTAGAAATTTATCTATTGATATTAAATAATTGATGTGAAATTATTTTATCATAGTAAGTTGGTGACATTAAATATCTTTGATAATCACCAAATTCTTGAATATATGTACGAATAAGTATAAAGTCAAGCGCAAAGGCAACCGCATTCTTTAATCAAGTTAAGTGAAAAAAGGTTTAGTAGTGGGGTCAAAATTATTAATAAGTTATAAAAAAAATTGATGGGGTTTCGGGGGCAGCTCCTCCGAGCCAATTTTTTTTAATACTTTATACTTTCGGGTTAGACAAATGCATCCAAATATCAAATTTAATAATACTAACAAAAGGAGGAAATCACAATTGATTTCTGAAAACAAAATTGAGGTTGGAGAAATTGAAGAGAGAGTAATTTATGTTACATGCAAGGGCACAAGTCTGCAAGAGAGTCACAGTATAATAGAGTCACACTCCAATCTCCACACTCGCGGCTCGCCAATCACGAGTACTCACTCCGACCACTCGCGAAAGGCTTTGATGGTTCACGGTTTGCCTTTTGAGTGTGGTCAAAAATTGAGTGGAAAATTTAAGTGATTTCAAAAATTGAGTGGGGTCAATTGACCCCACATTTGTAGCATAGCTTCGCCACTGCCTTTAATGGTGGATGTATAGGATCTGGGCTAAACAATTCCTCAGAGAGCGGAGGTATATACGAATTAGTAACCGATCTAACTCATTGTGGAAACAATGTAGATGAGATGGAAACCAATTAGTTAGTTGTTTGTGAGAAACCACTCAGTGTACTATATTGAATACTATTAAAGACTCGACGCGTGCTAGGTTTAGACTTGTATGCGTGTACGTTGTGACGAGAGAAGAAAATCGATATACTTTTAAATTGGTTAGAGAATTATTATGTAATTTGATATACGACGAGAAGTGAAGGTTAAAGGAATGTATATATGCGTTATATTTTGAAGTTTATGTTATTGGTAGGAAGAAATACTATTAATGAGATTTTATAGTTGAGAACAATAGAGATTTTAAAACTCTAAGTTTAATATTTAAAATTATTAAAGAAAAAGTAATCCATGATGTGGAACCAAAGAAGAGGTTGATTTTAGATGAGTTATCATTTATGAGGTATATGTAAAGTGATTAGGAGCATAGATTTTATTGCTGCTAATGCAAAACTTGTCTGCCTCTAAACTTGGTATGGCTTATTCGCGCCATTTCCAAGCTTTATGATCAGCAAGCAATTGCTACTTTATCAGAAAATTACGAGTAAGTTTGTGAAAATTTGATTTCAAAGACATATATACTAATAACTCTTATAAGGGTCATAAATGGTGACTAAGTTGTTCATGAAGGAATTAAGTTAGCAAAATATTACTTGAATAAGAATTAATTAATTAACCCGGAATAAATAGTGGTTAATTAAGTGAGATTATAGAATATTATAGTATGAAGCTTTACGTGGTAGTGACATGATATTAAATTGAATAGAAAGGATTAATTCACTTACATAAGACGGTGAATTAATATATATGTTTAACATAAGAGGATGAAAGAAATATGTTAATTTGATATTTTAAATATATTACATAGTATTGTAATATATATAAGGGTTAGTATTTGAAACATAAATGATTTATAAAAGAAAAGAAAATATAGTTATGAGTAATTATTGGTTAGAGATTGATGTATTAAGTTAATACTATATGTGGTGGAAAAAGAAAATTGTTTTGGAACAATTTTTGGAAAAAATAAAATGAAAGAATTATATTATATTAATTAGTGGTGTAGGGTTTCGACACAGAGAAACGCACAGCAAAAATAGAACAATTTAAACCAAATTCGAAACCCTAAACAGGATCCATGCGAAAAATCAATTAATTCAGAGGCTAGAAATTGTAATAACCCAATATTTTCTATACAAATAAATTAGATTTTTTTTTGTATATAATTTTTTTATATATATATGGTGTATTATGTCAAACCCTAATTACTGTGGAAAACCCTAATCTGACACTCGGTGGTGAGTTCAAGTCTATTATATGACTATGTTATATGACCTATGATTAACCCTAATTAACATTGGGACTTGTTAATTTCTTGAAACCTTAATTATTAAGCATAAACCCTAATTGCTAAGTTAGCAAGGATAAGTGTAATTATTATATTATAACCCTAATGTCCATGTATGATTAAAACCCTAATCAAAATAAGAAAACCTAATTATAAATTTTGTACACTAATTATATTTATTTTAAACCCTAACTTGGGTAACATAGATTAATAATTATTGGGCTAGGATTATTAAATGGCCCAAAACAATTATGGAAGAAGCCCAAAAAGAAATCAATTCAAGCCCAAATCATAGCCCACTTGGTCAGGGGTATTTTAGACCTTTGAATTATCTAATTTATGCATTAAAATAATAGCTAAGTGAAGAATTAGAGGCTATAAGCATGGCTGGCCAGAATTTACCTTTTAAGGTAACAAATTTTGCTAATCAAGTTTCCTTATATAGTTAGTGACATTACTTTATTTAATTTATTACAAAAAGTACATTGTTGTCAACATATCATTGGTGGGAAATCTCATTAAGCATGCTTAAGGACAAGATAAGGAATTTTATTCAATGGACAACATGAGTATGGAGGTTAATAGCTAAATCCCACATACATTGCCACTTCTATAAATAGATTAAAGAGAGGAAATAATGCATTGCTAGCTCATTTTGTATCAACACTCAACCTAGACTTTTCTCTCATCAAACCAACGAAATTTATTAGCTTATCAGTCCCTAAACCAATCCCCACCATTACCATAAACAAATCAGAAGCTAGGATCAAGAAATCAAAGTTTAAAGGTATAAAACCCTAGCACGATTTCTGTCCATGATCTTATGTTTAATGTTATGTTTGAGTGTTATAATATGTTGGTTATAGTGTCTAGTGATGATCTGGGTTGATAAATGTTGAATCCATAACATTTAAAAGCTCGGATTTGAAGATCTACAAAATCTAGAAATTTCGTTAACTGTGGTCTGACAGCAAATGTCAGTGGCCACAGATCTTTGGTCATTTATGATTTTTGATGTTTTTAAGTTTGTAGTTGTAGTATGCTATGTGATCTCTAACCTGGAATAAGAATCAAGTTCATATCTTAAACAGGTTGCAAGATATTTAAGGTCAAAAGCCGTTGACCGACTTACGATCGGGCGCTCGGGTAACCCGTAAGTCGCTTTAAACAGTGCCCCGACAACGCTTTTAAATCGACCAGATCTTGCTTCTGTTGTTTTATTGTTGTTGTTTGTTGTTTGCATATGGTAGTCTAGTATGTGTACTGTAAGTCAAGGCCATTAGAACATTAAAATTATTAGTATGTCTCATGTGGTAGACGGTCAAACCAAGCAAGATGATCACAGCTTCGGTTTTCTGGGTAACCTAGAAAACTGTTGAAGGTGATCTCTGACATGGTTTGACCGACCCTTATCATGTTGATCTGTTGTTGTTACAATGAGTTTAAGCGATAGATCTGTAGTCCTACATGTTTTCTACAACGTGGAAGTCTTAGAACACAAAAACAATGCATGATCAGTAGGTAGTGGAGGTCCAAAGTGAGCCCCACGATTCGTTTCTTCATTTCGGGCAAAATTTTAAATGAAGAATGTGTCCGATAGCCGCTTTTTAAGAGCTTAGATCTTGTTTGTTTTATACTTGATTACCATGTTTGATGTTGGGTATTGTAGACGGCATTAGTAATACAAGATCCAATTCATGATTGTCCGTAAACATTACACACATAATCGATTAACACTCGTCAAACACGCATGCTCTAGAACTCACAAGGTGTTCTCGGGTTTATATGAAGAAACACCTATAATGACGGCCTGGCCGCTATAGGTGGTCTTTAGCGATACGCTTTTAAATAAAATTAATTATTTTATTAAATAATTAGTATTAATTAGTTTTTAATTCTAAAAAAATACAAAATAAATTATTAAAATTATTTTAAAGTCCTAAAATTATATTTTAATTTATTTTGAATATATTTCATAAATATTTAATATTTTGGAATATTAAAAGTATTTAATTTATTTAATTATAATATTAAATAAATTATTTAAAATAATTTTAATACATAAAAAATCATTTAAAATTATATTATGGTATAAGAAAATATTCTAAGTTATTTTCTATGACTTTTAATATTTTGTGGTGAATTTCATTAATTAATTATTATTAATGATATTAAATTTATTTAATAATTATTTTAAATAATTTAGTTTAAAAATTATTTTATTATTTTAAAAATCATTTTAAATGAAAATAAAGTGTTTAAAATATTTGAAGTTATAAAATATAACTTTTAATATTTAAAGGATAATTTCATTAATAATTTAATATTAATGATAGTATTAATGATATTAAATTTATTTGATAAATAAATAGTTTAAAATGGTTTATTGATTTAAAAATCATTTAAAAAGGATATAAATGAATTAAAAATTTTAAGTTATAATTAATGACTTTTAATAGTGGATAAATAGTACATTAATATTTGAATATTAATGGTAATTATTTATAAATGATTTTAAATGTTTTAAAAATCATTTAAGGGTAATATTAATACTTTAAAAATATTTTGAGTTATTGTAAATAACTTTGATATTTTGGCAATGATTTCATTAATGGTTTAATATTAATTAAGTATTAATGATAATAGAACTGTTTGATATTTAATAATGATTCCGGTGTTCGTAATTCATGTTAAAGTATAATAAATGTTTAAAAAATTATTATTAAGTCATATGACTGATGTTTACAGATATTGAGTAATAGAATAGAGTCTTAGACTCGTTAATCAGCCGATAGAGCTGTCGGTACACCGACATAGTTCAAAAATTTTTCTAGACTTAGATATTTTGATCAAGACATCGTTTGTTTTTTTTGCGATGCAACGATCGTCATATATGTGTAACAACGTGAGTAAGTTATGTGTCGATCGTGAAATGCAAAGATTACGTGTTATAAGATATTGTTCTAATCGAACTAATGATCCGATTAATGATAGGTGATTACATAAAAGATAAAACTAAGTCACAGATTGTAAGAAAAAGAGATCGTGCAAGTATCCTACCTTTCAATTTCCTTTATGCAATGGACATGAGTAAGAATGTTTCGTAATTATATTATTATTATATGATTATTAACCCTATATTATATATGCCCATTGATTATCAACATGTTAGTATATGGTAATTCGTATATATATTATGTTCGTTAATTTCTATGAATGATTATACAAGTGTCCCCACTGGATAATCATCAGATTTAAACACATGTTGATACACCTTTGATATACATATATGTTGAATTATAGATTATTGTTGGATAAGATAAAACCTTTTATTTAGAACCCCGATAATTATGAACATCCCAACATGGGAAAATTTTTATGCGCTTATAACGGATGACAAAGGATGAACGATAATATCGTTTCTAGTAATGTAGTATTGATCAATACAGGTACAACGGGCCGATCACCCTCGCGTGCTCAGAAGTTATGATTTGCCATGATGAAGTTCTCATTTAACCTTTTGAAAATGAAAACAATGTTCATAAGATGTCCCCTAAAACTTATTTATAGCTCAGACGTAGTTTCAAAGATTTGAAAGAGAATTATTATTATTATTGGTTCGTAATTACTTCACAACTATTGATCCATTGTAGAAGGGTAGTATAAAGAAAGCATTTAAGTTCTTTTTAGCTTTATATATATATAATTGATATTACTTGGTGGGCACTCAAATGCTCATCCTCGCTTAATTTAAATATTTTTAGCTAAGTGTGAACACTCAAGGCTCGCTAGAAACAAAGGAAAAGGAAAGGTCACGAATGATGACAATGTTATCTCGTGTGTGATAGTTTAATATTATTAAGACAATGTTATATATTTATGATCATGTGTTGTAAGGAATGATTTAAGGTTACGTACTTGGGAGTTAAACTTTGATAATTATGTAAGTTAAGTTTAATATTTATATTATTGGCATTACTATTAGTATTATTCTGGTTATAGAGATGGTATTGTGAAGCACTGAATTTGGGTTTCAAGTACCCGGATTTGGGGGCGTCACAGGTTGGTATCAAAGCTGTAGGTTATAAACATTAGGATTGCGAAACCTAAGTTATAACCTTATAGGAAACTCTTATAGAATATGTTAACTAAGTGATGGGTTGAGGGATCCATCGAGTTTTAGTTGTACTTAATAAAATATCATTTCATTTTACCAATGAATATATTTTATTGTGTTACTGATGTTGTTTTGCTTGTTTATCGTGGTCATAGGATGGCCGACGAGAGCCAAGGTAGTTACTTCAATGGATCAAGAGTCGAGGACTCTAGAAGAAGAGTACATGGAGCATGAGATGATAAGAGATTTGTTGGTCGTGAATGGCGACTTAAGGGTTAATGAGAAAGTGGAGGCACAAAATCACACCTCCAGATTTCGTAATCACCAGACAAGGACGCCGCTCACCGAGCAAAAGTGAGTTAGTTGAAGTTACGAGGAGGTGGGAGCAAAAAGAGAGTCTGCAAACTAGGCGCTTGAGAGTTGAGGGGAAGCTAAAGATGCTAAGATATATACCCTGGAGCAAAGCTTTTAGACATCGCCTTTAAAGGTTCGACGCGAATGGATGGAGTCGCCGCCTTCTGGCAGGGAGAGCAAAGCGTTGATGTGTACTCATGTTCGATATAGTCCCACTTTTGTATCTATTAGGGATTGTTTAGTATTGAAAATCCTTATGCCTTTCTGTATGCATAGGATGGCAGTTAGACCCCAACTTTTATTCTGGTAGAGGGGTAGGTGGTAGGGAATCCTCAATTTTGTCTATTAGAGGATAGTTGGTGGTGGGTAGTTTAGGCCTTTTGCGTTTATAGAAGTATGCCAAAGGTTTGGTCGGTTGAAACCGTGATATATTAATATATAAAAAACTCGTATAGAGTTTATAAAGGAATGAATTGACTAAATCCATCGTCAAACAAAATAGAAGATAACTTATACAAAGCTATTAATTGCTGTGTGTATATAGTATATATTAATCAAGATAAGTTATATGTGTAGATGTCAGGTGAAAAAGGATTAGGATACCCACGGATCGTAAAGAAAGAGCTAATATCGAAGCCAATAGCGGAAATAGAAGCTCACAATAAAACCAACTCGGACGAGGTGGTTATCGTGGAAAACATAGTACCAGATCCGGAAGTGGTGGAGCTGAAAGATAGTGATTCAGACCCTAAAGCTGAAGCTGATCAAGCATCAATGGAGGTGCAGGATTTGAGGAACAAGGTTTCTTCTCTAGAAGGGTTGTTAGAAAAGCTGCTTAATAGTCAGTTACGTCAAGCGTTAATAGAATCAATGGAAGGGCAGGATAAGCTTAAAATCAAAATTAATCAGATGGGAGCCTCAAACAACACTTCGTGTGCAGCTCCGAGAGATAAGGGAAAAAGGAAGATAGAAGACCATGATTTAGGAAAACCTGGTAAGAAGAAATGGAAAAGAATATGTTATCTTTGCGGTTATGAAGGGCATACCACTCTGTATTGTCCTGACTATAAACGGGGAGCATGTTTTGTTTGTGGAAAAGAATATCATCAGGCTAAAAGTTGTCCAAGAAAGAAGGCTTAGTGAATAGGTAGTATAGGTTATGTGGTGTAAATATGTTTAATATAATATGTGTGCTTAGTATGTCTGTGTAATGCATTTTTATAAAACTTTTGTACAAGTGGTGAAGTAAATCCCTACTTTTGTAGTCACGAGGGATAGCTGATGATTAAAGCACTATGTGTTGTGATGTGTAAAGTATTTTGAAATCTCGGAATGAATATGAATCTAAGTTTGAATAATGAAATGAGTTAATATACTAAACTTATATGATAAGATTTAGAATGTAGAGAATAATATATGGTTTTACTTAACCAGACAATGCCGCCAAGACGCCAAACTCGAAAACCAAAGGGCGTAAGAGTCTCATCAATAATGTTGAGGACAACAACAAGCGTAACTCGATGCAAAGAATTTCTGAACATGATAGCACAAGTTATGCAGTTAAGGAGTTTCAACCGCAGAAACCACGGACAAATCGCTTCGCTAATTTCAAGGACTTTAAGGCTGTAGGACCACCCGAATTCAAAGGGGCAACTGACCCTGTTGAAGCGCAGACTTGGATTAAAGAGATTGAGAAGGCGTTCATAATAGCTAGGGTAGCTGAGGGACAAAAGACCACTTTTGCCACCTACATGATGAAGGGTGAGGCAAATTTTTGGTGGGAAGCGAATCACACGGGCAGGAGAAGGTGTAGTTACATGGGATAGGTTTAAGATACTGTTCTTCGAGAACTATTTCTCATCCAGTATGCAAGCGAGGATGGAGGTGAGATTTTTAGAGTTGAAAGGAGAGAACACGATCACTAAGTGAATACGCCGCAAAATTTAATGAGTCAAGTTAGGTTTGTCTCGCATCAAGTGGATACGGAGGCTAGGAAAGCTAGAAGGTTTGAGTGGGATTAAAACCCTAGCTCTACAACAAGGTGAAGTGTGTTGCAGATCCCTACATTTGCAAAAGACTCATGGAAAAGGTTATTATTGCGAAGAGGGAGTGAGGCCATGAGCCTCTACAACAAGGAGAGAAAAAACAAGAGTAAGGTCGAAGGGACTAGGAAGGTGGAAGTTACCTATGGGAGTAGCGGTGGTGGTAGCAAAAGGAAGGGAAGCAATTTTGGAAGTATTCAGGTGAAGCAGGAAAGAACTAAGAAGCAAGTTGTGCAGTGTGGAAATTGTGGAAAGAACCATTCTGGGGAATGTTTGAAAGGGAAGTTCGAGTGCTACAAGTGCGGGCAGGAGGGCCATATCTCTCCCAACTGCCCCAATCCTAGAATGAATAGCGGATGCTTTCTATGTGGATCGACTGATCACAAGGTGAAGGATTGTCCGAAGAGGAAGATGGAGGCAGGAAGTGTGATTTCGGGCAAGGGCAGCGGGACTTTAGCAATCACGGGAACAATGTCATCCAAGAAGTTTACCTAAATCAACAAAGAAGTGGTCTACAATACGACGCCCCAGATACCGTAGAAGAAAAATGACAATCCAATTCCGTGTATTATTCTAACCAAGTTTTATTTTCTTATATATGATTTTCTTATATATATAATAAATTTATAAAGAAGTTTTGAAGAAGGAATTTGAGTTCTTTAGAAATCAAATTTTCGCTTAATCGATAGAAAAGCTTTATGAGAATAGGTTAAAGATCCGACGATCATTTATGATCAAGATCTACTTGTAATGATTGATGTTCTACATGCATACACGACACTGTATGCAGTAGTCAGAAACCATGATTCGTGGGGACGGAATCTTTATAGGGGGGAGTGAATGTAATAACCCAATATTTTCTATACAAATAAATTAGAATTTTTTTTTTTTGCATATAATTTTTTTTTTATATATATGGTGTATTATGTCAAACCCTAATTACTGTGGGAAACCCTAATCTGACATTCGATGGTGAGTTCAAGTCTATTATATGACTGTGTTATATGACCTATGATTAACCCTAATTAACATTGGGACTTATTAATTTCTTGAAACCTTAATTATTAAGCATAAACCCTAATTGCTAAGTTAGCAAGGATAAGTGTAATTATTATATTATAACCCTAATGTCCATGTATGATTAAAACCCTAATCAAAATAAGAAAACCTAATTATAAATTTTGTACACTAATTATAATTATTTTAAACCCTAACTTGGGTAACATAGATTAATAATTATTGGGCTAGGATTATTAAATGGCCCAAAACAATTATTGAAGAAGCCCAAAAAGAAATCAATTCAAGCCCAAATCATAGCCCACTTGGTCAGGGGTATTTTAGACCTTTGAATTATCAAATTTATGCATTAAAATAATAGCTAAGTGAAGAATTAGAGGCTATAAGCATGGTGGGCCGTAATTTACCTTTTAAGGTAACAAATTTTGCTAATCAAGTTTCCTTATATAGTTAGTGACATTACTTTATTTAATTTATTACAAAAAGTACATTGTCACAACATATCATTGGTGGGAAATCTCATTAAGCATGCTTAGGGACAAGATAAAGAATTTTATTCAATGGACAACATGAGTATGGAGGTTAATAGCTAAATCCCACATACATTGCCACTTCTATAAATAGATTAAAGAGAGGAAATAATGCATTGCTAGCTCATTTTGTATCAACACTCAACCTAGACTTTTCTCTCATCAAACCAACGAAATTTATTAGCTTATGGGCCCCTAAACCAATCCCCACCATTACCATAAACAAATCGAAGCTAGGATCAAGAAATCAAAGTTTAAAGGTATAAAACCCCAAGCACGATTTTGGCCCACGATCTTATGTTTAATGTTATGTTTGAGTGTTATAATATGTTGGTTATAGTGTTCTAGTGATGATCCTGGGTTGATAAATGTTGAATCCATAACATTTAAAAGCTGGATTTGAAGATCTACAAAATCTAGAAATTTCGTTAATCGTGGTCCGACGACAACAAATGTCAGTGGCCATGATCTTTGGTCATTTATGATTTTTGATGTTTTTAAGTTTGTAGTCAGTAGTATGCTATGTGATCTCTAACTCGAACAAGAATCAAGTTCATATCTTAAAACAGTTGCAAGATATTTTAAGGTCAAAAGTCGTTGACCGCTTACGATCGGGCGCTCGGGTAACCTGTAAGTCGCTGTAAACAGCTCCCGACAACGCTTTTTAAATCGGCCAGATCTTGCTTCTATTGTTTTATTGTTGTTGTTTGTTGTTTGCATATGGTAGTCTAGTATATGTACTGTAAGTCAAGGCCATTAGAACATTAAAATTATTAGTATGTCTCATGTGGAGAGCGGTCAAAACCAAGCAAGATGATCATGACTTCTTTTCGGGTAACCTAGAAAAACCGCTGTGAAGCGTGATCTCCGATATGGTTTCGACCGACCCTTTATCATGTTGATCTGTTGTTGTTACAATGAGTTTAAGCGATAGATCTGTAGTCCTACATGTTTTCTACAACGTGGAAGTCTTAGAACACAAAAACAATGCATGATCAGTAGGTAGTGGAGGTCCAAAGTGAGCCCCACGATTCGTTTCTTCATTTCTCGGCAAACCTGTAAATGAAGAATGTGTCCGATACACTCTTTAAGAGCTTAGATCTTGTTTGTTTTATACTTGATTACCATGTTTGATGTTGGGTATTGTAGACGTGCATTAGTAATACAAGATCCAATTCATAGATTGTCCAGAAACATTACACACACTGATTAACACTTGGTCAAACACGACGCTTCTAGAATCCACAAGGTGTTCGGGTTTATATGAAGAACACCTATATATGATTTGCCTGTCATTTATAGGTGGTCTTTAGCTTTAATTTTAAATAAAATTAATTATTTTTATTAAATAATTAGTATTAATTAGTTTTAATTTAAAAAATATAAAATAAATTATTAAAATTATTTTAAAGTCCCAAAATTATATTTTATTTATTTTGAATATATTTCATAAATATTTAATATTTTTGGAATATTAAAAGTATTTAATTTATTTAATTATAATATTAAATAAATTATTTAAAAATAATTTTAATACATAAAAAATCATTTAAAATTATATTATGGTATAAGAAAATATTCTAAGTTATTTTCTATGACTTTTAATATTTTGTGGTGAATTTCATTAATTAATTATTATTAATGATATTAAATTTATTTAATAATTATTTTAAATAATTTAGTTTAAAATTATTTTATTATTTTAAAAATCATTTTAAATGAAAATAAAGTGTTTAAAAATATTTGAAGTTATAAAATATAACTTTTAATATTTAAAGGATAATTTCATTAATAATTTAATATTAATGATAGTATTAATGATATTAAATTTATTTGATAAATAAATAGTTTAAAATGGTTTATTGATTTAAAAATCATTTAAAAGGGATATAAATGAATTAAAAATTTCTAAGTTATAATTAATGACTTTTAATAGTGGATAAATAGTACATTAATATTTGAATATTAATGGTAATTATTATAAATGATTTTAAATGTTTTAAAAATCATTTAAGGGTAATATTAATACTTTAAAAATATTTTGAGTTATTATAAATAACTTTGATATTTTTGGCAATGATTTCATTAATGGTTTAATATTAATTAAGTATTAATGATAATAGAACTGCTTGATATTTAATAATGATTAGGTGTTCGTAATTCATGTTAAAGTATAATAAATGTTTAAAAATTATTATTAAGTCATACGATCGATGTTTACAGATATCGAGTAATGTAATAGTAGTCTTAGACTCGTTAATCATCGATAGAGTGAGTAAGCAGATAATCGCAAACATAGTTCAAAATTTTTCTAGACTTAGATATTTTGATCGCATTATCGTTTTGTTTCATGATGCAACGATGGTCAGATATATGTGTAACAACGTGAGTAGGTTATGTCTCGATCGTGAAATGCAAGATCTTATGTGTTATAGATATTGTTCTAATCGAACTAATGATCCGATTAATGATAGGTGATTACATAAAAGATAAAACTAAGTTCAGTATCAGAAGCAAACAAGATCGTGCAAGTATCCTACCTTTGCATTTCCTTTATGCAATGGACATGAGTAAGAATGTTTCAGAATTATATTATTATTGTACAGATTGTTAACCCTATATTATATATGCCAATTGATTATCAACATGTTAGTATATGGTAATTCAGATATATATTTTGTTCGCTAATTTCTATGAATGATTATACCAGTGTCCCCACTTGGATAATTATTGTATTTAATTACATGTTGATACACCTTTGATATACATATATGTTGAATTATAGATTATTGTTGGATAAGATAAAACCTTTTGTTTAGAACCCTGACAATTATGAACATCCCGAACATGGAAAAATTTTTATGCGCTACGGCGGACAAAGGATGAACGATAATATCGTTCTAGTAATGTAGTATTGATCAATACAGGGTACAACGGGCTGATCACCCTCCGTGCCCGTAAGTTATGACGGTTTACAGATGAAGTTCTGTTTAACCCTTTTGAAAATGAAAACAATGTTCATAGTATGTCCCCTGAAACTTATTTATAGTCGGTACGTAGTTTCAAAGATTTGAAAGAGAATTATTATTATTATTGGTTCAGAATTACTTCACAACTATTGATCTGTTGTAGAAGGGTAGTATAAATAAAGCATTTAAGTTCTTTTAGCTTATATATATATAATTGTTATTACTCTTTGGGCACTCAAATGCTCATCCTCGCTTAATTTAAATATTTTCGCCTAAGTGTGAACATTCAAGGCTCGCTAGAAACAAGGGAAAAGGAAAGGTCTTTAATGATGACAATGTTATCTCGTGTGATAGTTTAATATTATTAAGACAATGTTATATATTTATGATCATGTGTTGTAAGGAATGATTTAAGGTTACGTACTTGGGAGTTAAACTTTGATAATTATGTAAGTTAAGTTTAATATTTATATTATTGGCATTACTATTAGTATTATTCTGGTTATAGATATGGTATCGTGAAGCACTGAATTTGGGTTTCAAGTACCCGGATTTGGGGGCGTCACAGAAATTATACCGATTAAGAAACTGAAATTGATACGATTGAATCTCCAACGCTTAATCTAAACGAAATCAATGCGTCTACTACAGATCCAACGAACGCTCCGCGAATCATCCTACGATCTGCGGAAGAAGGAACCGCAGATTAGCCACCAAGGATGAGGATTTTGAAGTTGTTTTCTCTAGTCTTTCTCAAGAAAATTAGGTTTTGTTTTGATTTTGATTAAAAATCCAAAGACGCTTAATATATCATATATATAGCAATAAATCGAAATTAATCAAAACCCTAATCTAATTAAAATAAAATCAGATATATATATATTATATCTTAATTAAGTCTTACTTCATTAATATATATATATATACATATATAAGCATCCTTTTAATTTAAATTAGGTGCTTTAAATACTATCAATCATATTGATATATTTAAATCCTTACAATTTAAATTAATTCCCTTTAATAATGTTCTTTTGTGTGTGACTTACATAGGTTATTATTACGTTGGCAATAATTTTAAAATCATATTATAAAATTATAAACAAATTGAAATTACATCTAGTAATGCATCATTGTTACCCAAGTAATAATAAGATCGATGATTCGATGCAACCTTTTTCGTGACCAATGTTTCAATGTAATTTAATCCTTTTAACCTTAATATCCTAGATTAAACTCGAGTCATGGAATGTGTCATACTCTTCATAATTTAATCTGAGTTTTCTTTATCAATAAGTAGACTATATGAAATAAATCAATATTTGAGCATGGCCATGCATTTCATAGTCCTACTCAATCAAGAGGCCTATGGATATCACCCCTAATATATAGGATGGTTAAATTCCATCTAGATCACTCATATTTCTCACACGATTCATGATGTACCCAATAATCACCTTTATAGTCCACCCTATTAAAGGTGACATTTGATGATATCAAAGTACATAAATTCTCGTGTAGAAATATAGTGATTTCAGGTCAGAGGACCATTACATCATTATCACTATGAGAATCGCTAATGACACTTTGATGCTCCACATAGAATTCTCATGGTGGGTCTGTCCAGTACATCGTTCTCTAACACATACCTATGCATTGACTTAATATCTCATAAATTTATGACCAATGAGATTTGGTCATCAGTCAATCCACATACTAGTCTTAATGCATCATTGTTGTCCTATCAACAACGGTACTTTCGATAAGGGACATTTTAAAGCAATGATACTAATTGTAATTATATAATCTCATGTTCAAGTCACATACTTGAAACTATATAAATTGTATCACTATTCTAAGGAATTTTATTATGTTAACATTTATATAACGCAAATAAATAAAACCATAATAAAATCATTCATTTATTTAATCAAATATAATATCAAAATGTTAAGCAATTTATCAAGTAATTGGCCTCTAGGCATAAACTCTAACAAGTGGAGTACATAATAATTATTGAAAAGAAAATAAATGATTAGTATTAATTAATCGTTGTGATGTGATAATGGGTTGAAAGTATCCAACTGAATTAAACTTAGCCAAAATAAAATATTATTTGGACTAGCCCAAATGTACATGGAGTATATGATGTGAGTTAATAAATAATTGATATTAATTATAATTATGATAATTGGGTATATTTGAAATGATAAATTTTATGGAAAATGGTGGATTGAGAATATCCAACTATTTTATAATTAGCCCAATTAAAATATTATTGGATTAATGTACATGAGGTACATGATATTATGTATTGGTGTATATTTAAAATATAAGTATACTTCCTATATTGGGTAGGTACATATATATATGTGTGTATATGTACCCATAACTTAATTTAATATAGTAATGTTAAGTCAATTATAATTGATTTAATAGGCCCAAAAGAAAATAACCTTGGTACATTAAGTGGCCTTATTGCTAAAACAGTAAGCTAAAAAGCTTTGTCCCAATTTCTTAGTCATTCTCCTTCATCACGTGAATAGGCCATTGGCCTAGCCTATTGTTATTGCTGAAAATTTAGAGTTGGTGATGGCTAGAGGGATGGAGAAAGATGGAGTGGTTCAACAACCCTTCTCAATCCGCTGGCTTCTTTTTTTTCCTCTTAGTTTAAATCTTTGGGCAAAATTATTGTATGGACAATGATTTCCCTATAAATAGAGTCCCCTTCTTCTCTTTCCCGTTTGAAAAATTCTCTGAGAATTTGGTTATGAAAGTTTGGTAGAATTAAGAGCAATCAGAGTTTGGGAGAGCTATAGATAGCAAATTGGAGCAATCAAGAGGTAATGATGCTAACTTATATGGTTTTGATTTCCTAAGTTTTAATTTCTCAGAAATGTCATGAAAAAGTAGCTTTTGAGTCACAAAATTGATGACTAAGGGTTGTTATAATCCATGAATTGATGCTAGGTACTGTTAATATAGTCATATGCGAAAACAACGGAAGTTAAACGGACCAATTTGGTTGAGAAACAAATTCATAGTGAACGAATTCGCTAAATTGTCAAAAACATGAACATTTAGTATGAACATGAGTTGTAAATTCATATTTGGGTTAGTTAATATTTATGTTAGTTGATGGGTATTTGGTATGTTGTATTTTTATGAGTTACAAACCCATAGAATCGAAAATGGACTAATTTGGATGAGTATAACTCATGTTATAAAAATCGGAAGGAGTATGGATCTCTAAAATCGCTGAAAGCAGAAGAGCCTCGAGGGGTTATGCCTCTCAGGCGAAGCTGTCATCTTCCAAGGCTAGTTGGGCCTTGCACTGCACCGGCTTCCAAGGTGTCCGGTAGACCTGCTTTGACTTCTTTGTAGTAAATTAGACATAACTTTTTCATTCGAACTCCGATTGAGGTGATTCAAGATGATCCGGAACGAGAACAAATAGACCTACAACTTTTTTTCTTTAAGTTTTCAATTTGAGGTTGTTAGAAGGGGTACAAATAGTCATCTTTGTGTCTGTTACGTATTTAGAGGCAATCGGAGGGCTTCGAACGAGCACATACGCAAGTATAGTGCTCCCGACGATGGAATATGTTATTCTAAGAGATTAAACATATATATGCATGATAATAGATATGCCATATGAGATTACCTTACTTATAATGGAATGTTTTATCATGACTTAGTATGTGTTTTCAAAAAAAACTTAACGATTTTTGAAAACAAACTTTGACGAAATTGTGTACCTTTAATTCTGACCTTGATAGCATTTATATGAGGTTGAATTACGCATGATGTAAGATTTAAAGTTGAATCGTATGAGTGATAGATTACTTCATTTTGGTTAAAACGATTTCAAGGGCAAACTCCGTTATCTTTTGTAAACTAAGTTTTAAAACATAAAGTGGTTATATTTTAACCTTGAAAACGTACGTAGAAACATGTACAAACAAGTATGACGTGTGAGTTGAAGTTTCTTTGCATGATTAGTTTAGTATGACATTGACTTTGAGAATAAAGTTTTGAAGTCTTGAAACTAAAAGAGACAAACACTAAGTACTCATGTTCTGATCTTATGTGCAAGCATGAAAGGACTTTTATGCCTCTAGGCATGATGAGTACATCCACACTACTAGATAGACGTAATATGAACTATACATGTCTTAAAGTAAAATTCCAAGTGATAAACCATACTAGACATATGATTACATGAAAGCATGTGTATTGAAAGTTGTTTACCCTCGTTGGTGGTCATATAGTTAGACCCTTGTTGTATGAACTTACTTAGCCGTGAAATAAATGACAATAAAACTATAAAGTGTAAAACAATTTAAGGTAAATACAAGAGACACCCAACTTGGGCTAAGACCTCTTGACATGTGGGTATGTTATGTGTTAACAGTCATGCATGCTAAGAACTAAGATGAAACCAGAAAATAAATATTCAACTTTGGTTTGGCTGGGGGCACTGCACATATTGCGCCCATCCTAAGCCAACTGCAAACAGTAGCTACTATTGCGAGGCGTTGTTGCCAAACTATTTTAGGGATAACTTGAACCTTAAAACATGTGTGTATGAATGTCTTAAGTTATAATACTTGACGCAATTGATGTTTTAAGTATATGAACAAGTAATAGTTATATAAAACCCAAATTTGTTAAATTTTATTAAAGTTTGCAAAATGTAAGAACGATGTAGATCACGCATCTATAAACTTTAAATATGTGTCGAACACATAACGACTTCAGTGTGTGATAAATGTATATGAATGTTGATGTCAAGTACGGATATACATAGCTATTCTAAGAGTTTACTAAGAAAGCAAATGGAAGGTTTTAAAAACCAAGATAGAGAACAATGCAACATTATTATTACATTATGAATGTACGACTAATGTATATGAATTCATGATTATATAAGTGTGTAGGAATACACAAAGTGCAGATAAGCTTTAAGCAGTTAAGTCGTAGTTGATAAACTACGAATCAAGCAAGTCTTTCAGTTCCTATTTGATATATGAATTCTATAATTGTTAGTTGAGCTATATTATGCTATGCAAATGTTGATGTATGTATATGAAATGCATAAGTTGAAAGTTGGTATTTGATGATATGTATGTGAAGTAAATCTCTATGTTTGTTATGTGAGAAGTAACATGCGTAGTAAATATTAATTGATTATGAATGCATGAACTGAGTATGCTATTATATGTTATGTGATGCATGAAAACTGTTAGTATCAAAGGACATTGATTCATTTATTTAAATATATACTCTTGAACCATATTTAGGTTCTAGGAGATGTACATGATAGTAGTTTACGATGTGTAATACGTGTTAAATTATATTATGTGATACATAGAGGAATTCGAATCGAGATGTAAGATTTATACAGTAATTCGAATAGAATGAATCATAACATAATTTGATTCAAGGATATGTAATTGATTCAAGTTAAGATATCAATAAAATATTTATTTTTAAGGAGATTGATAAAGTTTAAATTATTTCACATATTTATATAACATCGAATATGATGTAAGACATGAATGATAAATGACCAAGATTTGAAACTTATAAAAATTTGGAGTCATTATACAGATCCTGAAAATGGAAAGAATTTATATTCTAAATTGTAATAAAAAAAGTTATATTTATTAAATTATGAATAAAATATATAAATAGTTTGACGATAATAGTATCGTGGCGGACTGAATCTGTGGTTCGAAAGGACCCAAATTTGAGGGCGTCACAAGTGTACCCTACTAATTAAATGATATATTTGCTCATTACTTCATATACTTATTGTCATCATTTTGAGTAATTAAAAAATTGTACCTTAACACCGTGTTTGTTAGTTTGGAGAAAGAAGAAAATAAAATAATTTAAAATTTATGAGAAGAGAGAGAGCGAGGGAAATGAAATTTATTTTTTTCATTATATTTTTGAGTTTTGGAAGAAAATTTTTACTTACAAAAGAATATTAGTATTTTACCTTATGAGATTACATTTGAGAGTTATTATAAAGATAGTTTTGTTATTTTAATATGACATCTAAGTCTTTAATAAATTTCTTTTATTTTTTTTAAGTTAGGGAGAAATTTTTTGAAAGGATTTTTTATATAAAATCTCTCTCATTCTCTCTTTCTTTTTTCTTTTCAAAAACTCATAAATTCTTAACTTTTAATGGTTCTTTTATTTTCTTTTTAAAATTCACAAATAGAGTATCATTAAGCCATTCTCTTGAATAAGGTAGAAATATAAAATGAAAGCATCACTAAAATTCTTAATTTCCTTCCACTGATCACCAAAAAGAACCACATTCCCCTTTCCAAATAAAAAGGCAGCTCTGTCCCAACAAATTTAGGTCATGTTCGGAAATAACTTATAAGTTCGTAAATTAATTTATAAGTTTTTTTTCAGTGTTTGACAATAATTTGTTTTTTTGACTTATAACTTAATTTTTAAGTCAAAAAATAAGTAAGTATTTATGACTTATTTAAAAATAACTTATAAATCATTTTAAAATAAGTTAGTTTGAAATGTAATGTCTATTTTGTCCTTTTTCTATTTTGCCCCCTTTTTTATTAATGCCCTTTTTATTAATTTATATTAATTTTATTTTTTAAGTCATTATGAACCGAACACTTTCTTATCTTTTTTTTAACTTAAATTTTGACTTATAAATTAAATTAATACTTAACGCTTCTACTTATAAGTCCTAACTTATAAATCAACTAGATGTGTTCGCGCTTTCTTGACCGTGATATAATCAGTGAGATTTATCCCAAACGGCTTTTTACAATAGATGATTTATCGGAAGCCTATAAATTCAAAATTATTTGTATTTTATTAGATAAATAGATAAATAGATAAATTTATATTTTAACTCATTTTCGAACAGTTAAGTAATTGAAAGCGCCTGCCCGCCACTAACACTGTCACCGTCTAGATTTTGTTAGGGAGAGAAACAATTCAAGACAGTAGAGGGAGAAATATAATGGCCGTGAGACTCTCATCGCCTCCCCTTTCTTCTTCATCTAAATCACAGCTCTCAAATTTACAGTCACGATTGGCAGAATGGGGGAAAGTGTCAGCGGTGCTGTTCGATATGGATGGAGTGCTTTGTAACAGCGAGGAGGCGTCACGATTGGCTGCAGTCGATGTGTTTGCTGAGATGGGAGTTGAAGTTACAGTCGAAGATTTCGTTCCATTCATGGGCACTGGTAAATTCTACAAATTACTTTGACTATTTACACTATTGGTCGTCGAATTTTGAGTTTCAAAATGCCTCAAAATTTTGTATTCGGAAAACTTATTAAAATCTAATGTTTAATATACTTGTCAAACTGTAATTGTAGTTAAATGTAACATTTCTAATGTCCATATCTTACATTTAGTTTTTAAATTTAATTTTTGAAGAAAAATAATTGAAAAAAGAGTATTGTCCATCTAATTTTTGACAAACATTAATAGGTATAAACGTAAAATGTCAAATAGGACTCAATGGAGGGTTTATTTATATCCGCCAATAGTTGATCTTATCTCAATGTGCAGTTTCCTAAGAGCAGGCTGAAAATTGAATATGTTAGATCATATTTTAAAACTTGAAGAAAACTGGATTCTTTTTCACCTTTGGAGATTGTAACATTAACAATTTGATGTACAAATCTGGTATACCTGTACACTGAAATAAGGATGTGAAAGAACAGGAGGATTATGACTAAAAGATTACTTTGCTGACTTGCTAAAGCAAATTAGTGATGGTGTAGGAACAAAATAAAATGTCAATTTAATTATTTGGCTCAGGGGAAGCTATATGTATGGAAATTTGATGTATGACACAAAGGAATAACCGGAAAGATTTATATAAAGAGCACGCTTTTATTGGACAACTACTAATACTTTATTGCATACACTCGCAATTTATTCCTCGCACAAAAAATAAGGAAGTAAAGAAATAACAAGGAGAACAAGAATTTCTGTCTGTTTGCTCTCTATATCAAGTTTGAGTATCTGCTGCACTCCTTGATAATCTGTGCTTGAGTTACTATTCAATCTACACTCTCTGCTATTGCAATTCTCTTCGGATGCAATTTAATCCTCTTGCAATGCAATTATCCAATTCACTTAATTGCAATGCAATGATACTTTTTTCCACCCCTATTTATAATTGAAAGTTTTCTTCTTCGTCAAAGCTTTCGAGTGACAAAATGTGTAAACAATTTTCATCTATTTTGGTGCCTCCACGTAGTAAACTTTATTTGTAGAGTTTATACCTAGGTTGATATGTTTGACTCATTTCCTTCATCATAATGCATACTCCAAAAAAATAAAAATAAAAATAAAAATGTGTCCATTCACATCATGGTTCAAAATCACGGTAGCGGCCTATGTTTCGGAAGGTTAGTTTTTGACTCGGTTTCGGTATAGATATAGGGTGATGCACACTGTTAACTAGTTAGGAGCTTCAAAAATAATAAAAAAGTCATGAAAAAATTCTAAATAATAAGAGGAATTAATTAAGCTGAAAAAAATATTATCTAGTGCACACAATATTGTCCAAATTATAAAACAAACTTCTCGCAAATATGTTTAATCAATTTTATGTTTTAATAAAGTTGATATTGATGTTGTCTTAGCTCAAATGCTTGAGCACACATGATCTCATAATCTAAGTATAATTTAACTTAACAAAGTACATTTTAATCGCAATTTTTTTATGTTGTACTTAACTAGGAATTATACAGGTACAGTTTAATAATGATTTAAGTATAATTTAGCTTAATTAATTATATGTTAAGTACATTTTTTGTTATATTTTTTTAAGGTATACTTAACTAATTACTACATGGGTGTAATTTATAGAAAAAAGTTCGTTCTCTTTTGTCGTCTCCCTTTATACCTTTTAGCATATTTGAATTTTTTTGGGTGGCGTTTCTCCCCTTTACGTCTTGATTTCTCCTTTTTTGGTTCGAAACCCATACGTTATGTTGAGATTTCTCCTTTATTTGGTCTGAAACTGCTACATTATGTCGAGTTGTTGAAATTTTGCCGAAAATTACCGTTTAGATGAATACTTTCTAGTTTTGCAATTCGTGTCAAGGTTGCGGTTCGGCATCGGCCAATACCTAATCGATACGCCAATATTTCAGTGTAACGGCCAATACTTTGAACCATGATTCACATGGTTAAGTCGATGCACAAGTTTCCAAAATTAGATTATCAATTTCCAACAGCCTTCGTGAATCTGATCTTTGAATTTTTTGCTATCCCAAGCAACTCTTTTAATTTCTCGAATAGATTAAGGGAGGCGGTGTGATTTTGGGAACTTGTGCAATGACTTAACCATTTGAATGATTAAAGAGTTTAAGGCATTTGTGGATAAAAGTGACTTTAATTTGAAGACTCTGAGATTCGATAGAGGTGGTATGTTCATTTATAACGAATTTTAGAATTATTCCAAGTCACCTGGGATCCACGCTAGTTGACACTTGACAGCCAATTATACACCTCAGCAGACTGGTATATTTGAAAGAAAGAATAGAATAATCATGGAGGTGACAAGGAGTATGTTGAAGTTAAAAGGATTGCCAAAGGAATTTTGGGCAGAGGCTGCTGCGTGTGCAGTATATTTGTTGAACAGGTGTCCAACAAAGAGTGTGTATGGAAGGACTCCACAGGAAGCATGAAGTGGTAGCAAACCAGATGTTTTTTATTGCAAGTATTTGGGTACATCGCATGCCCCCTATACCAGATGACCGGAGAAAGAAACTGGATGATAAGAGCCAGAAGTGCATCTTTATAGGCTACAGTGAAGTGACAAAGGGCTATAACCTATATAATCTAGTTACAAAGGAAGTGATTGTGAGTAGGGACGTCCAATTCATTGAAGATGGCATGGACATGGACTCACGAGGCTAATTTAGGAAAAGGTTTTGTTTTCGAAGACAAAGATACAGATGGACAAGGTAATGATTTTGGTGAGACTATACCTAGTGGTTCATCTTATCTAAAAACACCAATTGCAAAACCAAAACATTGTAAGAGAACGAGGGTGATGTCAGCACACTTGCAAGACTGTGGTTACAAGATTTGATGACAGTGATGAAGTCACAAATGAGCTCTGGTAAATTTTTGTTTATTTTCTTATTGTCACCCAGTTCCATATGAACGTGCATCACAGGATGATGGATGGATTCAAGCAATGAATGAGGAGATCCATTCCATAGAAAAGAGTGATACGTGTGAATTAACTTCTTTATCCGAAGGTAAAAAGCCAATTGTTGTCAAATGGGTGTAGAAGACGAAGTACAAACCCAATGGTCAGGTGGACTGACTTAAGGCAATGTTCGTGGTCAAGGGCTATAAGCAAAAGCCAGGGATTGTCTATTTCGAAGTTTTTGCACCAGGTTCCAGAATGGATACATGAGCCTGGTACACAAGGAAAAACTCGTACATGTTGCTGGATGGATTCCAGAAGTGTCCTTATGAGCACACGTTGTATGTCAAGTCAAAACCTACAAGCAAAATGATGATTGTTTGTTTTTATGTTGATGACTTGATATTTACAGAAAACTCTGAAGCAAGGTTTGCAAAATTCAGGGAGGCTATGTCAGGCCAGTTTGAGATGACAGATATGGGTTTATTGTCGTACTTATTGCGCATTGAATTACAACAGACAAACGAGGGCATCTTTATTTTGCAAAAGAAGTAAGTCGATAATATCCTGAAGAAATTCAAGATAGAATCAGTTACTCCAATCTGGACTCCAATTGCAGAGCGTCTGGAAATGAAGAAAGAAGGAACAGGTGAACCGGTAAATCTCACCTATTTTAAAGGCATAGTTGGCAGTCTAAGATATTTGACTTCAACAAGGCTGAATATTGTTTATGGAGTGGGACTTATCAGTTGTTTCGTGGAGAGAACACACCAGTCACATTTGCTTGCAGCAAAAAGGATCATGAGGTATGTTAGTGGAACCTGAGATCAATAACCTACTCCGACAATTTCAGTCTATTAGGGTATACAGATAGTGATTGAGCAGGAGCTATGGAAACTCGGAAGCGTATTTTTGGTTTTGTCCTTTATCTTGGATCAAGAGTGTTTTTGTGACGCCCCCAAAATATGTATACAACACCCATTCTGAGTCGTCAAAATACATGGTACAGAAACAACTACAACTTTATTAATACAACATAAAAACTGTGAGTTTAAATACAAATATTGCCATCTAGACAAAATTCATACCCAAATAAGTTCTCATTACAATTATTGATACATTATTTTACAAAAATGGTGAGGACTACTAAAACAACTTTCTAGAACCTTCATTCCATACCCCGACTAGTACTCGTTACATTCTCGCCTCCTGAGAAGAAAAATGGAATAAAAGGAAAAGGGTGAGCTCAACTAGCTCAGTAAAAAACATTATGACTAAGATAACATAGAACAAATTATCGTTAGTCCTCAACTGGGAAAAATCTAATAGAATACAATAGACAACCAGTTTTAAATCAATATTCACAGCGGAAATAATAATTCATTAGAAGAGTTAAGTAGAGAATGAAATCTACTATCTTCTATATATGAATTTAAATGTTCATCGTCAATATTTTATCCCTGTAACCTAAATCAATATATATCTGGAATTAAATATTCATCTTTGCACTACAGGCCAAAAATATTTACCAGTTGGTCATGTTCATCTAAACACCTGTTCATCTTTGTACTATGGGCCAAAGATATTCATCAGAAATCATTCATCTTTGCACTACAGGCCAAAGATATTCAGTAATATCATCATTTAGGACTGGGGATGATGACAAATATTTTAAAGGAAACGAATTCAGTGAAACAAAATAACAAATATTAAGGATTCGTATTTCGGTTTATCCATATCCAAAAATACTTCATAAGTAATCATAGTGGAGTAAAATTCAAGAATGATCAAAACATGGATACAATCAAAGCTAGTATCTATAATAGATATTTTGGACAAAAAGAAGAAAATTTCATTTTTTTGATGAATAGTGCCGTATTCGTGAATAGTGCCGTATACGTGAATAGTAACCCCGACACAAAAAGTTCCAAATTTGATAAAAAGTTCAGACTAATATTTTAAGCATAATGATATCAAGAAAATAATATCATTTAAGAAGAAAACATCCTTACCTCGAAAGAATAAGATTGACCGAAATATTGAATATAGTCTTTGAAGGAACTTGCACCGTATAACAACACTCAAAGTATCAAAATACTCACAAAAATACGCTCAATATATCGAGAGAGAAAGAGAGAGAAAACTTTAGTTTCTGGTGTGATTTTCAATTCTAACCTAAGTACTCTATTTATAAGAAAATACTTAGAACACCAAAGCAGAAAATTTAATATAATATTAATATATTATATATAAATTCCTACGCCAACCTTTGAATGCTGGAATCCCACATGTTTAACAACAAAATGATCCCACCAACTTGTTAAAAACGTTTTTGTTGATATAAATAATTAAAACTTCCAAAAATCAATTATTTCGGAACCTCGGAACTTCAATAATTCATAATAAATAGCTCTTTTATCAGAAAAATTCGAATCTTATGTCCTTCCATAGGAAATTCAATTCTCTACAACTTTGTAAGTTTAAGTTTTTCCAAATTCCAAACAGAAATTGACCGAAATTCACAAACGGACGATTTTACAGGCTATAATCAAATTTCAGTCAAGAAATGGGGTCCACCAACATGAAAAACATGTTTTAATCATTTAATGCAACAAAAATACTCTTCCTCCTCATATACTCATATATTTCACATTCATTGTAAAAATATCATCATTATTATATTATAATAATATAATAAAATATTATTTTATCGTAAAAGATAAAATATCGATTTTCAACAATTGTCACTTTAAAAATTTTCTCCATCTATATCCACATAAAATGAATATTTTCTCATCATATAAATCAATAATTAATTATTCACAAATAATATTACAGAATTACAATACTGACAACCAGGCAGTTCCCATGAAAGAGGGGGCTTTCCAATAAGGATTTCTCCTTAATGGAAAATACTGTGTAGTGACAATTATTGAAACAACAGTAATATAAAATATCAACGCAACAATTATTAAATCAATAAAATAAAATAATGAACAATAATTATCGTAACAATTATTGAGTAGTGCCTTTCACGTAAGAATCAATAATTGGTGCAATCTTGTGCTACTTGCTTGCAACAACGCGCAGACATCGTGTTTTAACCACCGGTATTCCAACAAAGATAATAACTTGGTAATAACTACGTCGTTATTTATAAATAACTTATACTTGTCGCTTTTCTTCATCCAATAAACTTTTCCGTTATGGGGCCCACACAAGACTGTGCCGTCGTATGAATATTCCCCGACAGGAAGAATATTCCACGACCAAACGAATATTCCCCGACAACAATGAATATTTTATAACCACTTGCTTATTTGAAATATTTGCGCATTTTACCCATAACTAACCATATTAATCAAATCAACCCTTACTATTTCAAAATAATAAATAGAGGAAATTAAATTTCATTTATTAATAATTTGGGGTCTTACAGTTTTCATGGTCATCAAAGCAGCAACAGGTTGTTGCATTGTCCATAGCAGAAGCAGTGTATATGGCAACAACTTCTGCGGCATGTCAAGCAGTTTGGCTTCGAAGGATGCTTGAAGAGCTGAAGCACAAGCATGATGGTCCTGCGGAGATTATGTGTGATAAAAAGTAAGCAATTGCATTGGCTAAGAATCCCGTATTTCATAGCAGACGGAAGCATATTGCTATCAGGTATCACTATATAAGAGAGTTAGTCTGAAATGAAGAAATCAAAATTGAGTTTTGCATATCAAAGATCCGGTTACAGATTAGAAGATCAGGTTGCAGAAATTCTGACTAAACTATTGAAAGCAGATCTGTTCGAGAAATTAAAAGGGTTGCTTGGGATAGCAAAAAATTCAAAGATCAGATTAAAGAAGTCTGTTGGAAATTGATAATCTGATTTTGGGAACTTGTGCAACAACTTAACCATGTGAATGGACACATGTTTTGATTTTTTTTTTTAGTATGCATTTTGATGAAGGAAATGTGATTCTTTAGTCAAACATATTGAGCTTGGTATAAAACTTTGCAAATAAAGTTTACCACGTGAAGGCGCCGAAATAAATGAAAATTGTTTACGCGTTTTGACACTTGTAAGCTTTGAACAAGAAGGAAACTTTCATCTATAAATAGAAGTGGAACACAATATCATTGCATTGCAATTGAGTGAATTGCATAATTGCATTGCAAGAGGAGTAAATTGCATCCTAAGAGAATTGCAATAGCAGAGTAGATTAAATAGTAACTCAAGTACATATTATCAAGGAGTGCAGTAGACACTCAGACTTGATATAGAGAGAGCAGATAGACAACAGTTCTAGTTCCCATTGTTATTTCTTTATTTCCTTATTTTGTGTGTGAGGAATAAATTATGAGTGCCATAAAATATTGGCAGGTGCCCAAAAAAAGTGTTACTTTATATAAATCTTTCCAGTTATTCCTTTGTGCATACTCCAAATTTCCATACATATGGCTTCGGTTGAGCCAAATAATTAAATTGATATTTTATTTGGTTCCTACAGATGGTAGCCTAAGTTGCATAATTTTTTTTGATTTATTTCAGTCATTTTGAACTTTCTTTTTGATTTTCAAAACTAAAATCTAGTTCTACAGTCTCTGTATATATTATTAATTGGGATTGTAATTTAATTAGTACTCCTGTAGGTAAGTTCTCTGTACTATAATTTCTATGCAAATGGTTACTTTAATCAGCGCTCCTATAGGTAATTCTCTCTACATATAATTTAATATGCAGATGGTTAATTAACTTCAGCAGGTCCTATAGGTAAATTTTTTGTCTATGACTGAGAGAAAAAAAGTTGTAAATGTGCACATGTAAACTTTGGCTACCATCATGTAAACTTTGGCTACCATCATTTGTTTAGGCGGGGCCTAGGCGGGATTTTTTATTTTAAGATAATAATATTTTTTTTTTCTTATTTAAACACATATCCCCTTCTTAGATTTTTAGTTTTAATTCAATAATAAAACTTGAAACTAAACTATCTCCCCTCAAATGCACTAGGTGAAGCGAACTTTCTAGGAGGTGTTGCTTCAGTAAAGGGAGTGAAGGAATTCAATACTGAGGAAGCAAAGAAGAGATTTTTTGAGATATATCTAGATAAGGTGATTGGATATTTTTTTAATAATGTATTGTTTTAATGTACTGGATGGACATCTATTGAATAAGTTATATGATTTCATGTAGTATGCAAAACCAAATTCTGGAATAGGATTCCCTCGTGCCCTTGAACTTGTTGCTCAGGTATTTAGGGTAGTCATTTTGGAACCGAATTAATATGGTTATTTTGTTCTGTGTTGTTGTATGATATGATGTTTCTGTACGACAGTGTAAAAACAGTGGCCTCAAAGTTGCTGTTGCGTCTAGTGCTGACCGCATCAAGGTTGATGCAAATCTAGCCGCTGCTGGCTTACCAGTGTCGATGTAAGCTAACGTGTTACTGTTCAATGAATTTAAAATATCTCAACTTTTGGTATTTTCATGTTGCCCGCAGTCAAAGCACTGTCCATAAGAGCTTGGAATTGTGTTAAAACATTTTAGGCTTTGATCTTCATTTCATATCTAGAGCCATAAGTTTTAAATAGAATGATTAGTGGCCCACCTGGTTGTGAGTTTTAATCTTACAAAGATCTGTGTTTGGCCAATGGTGTGTAGTTTCTAATGACTAATATTCTTTCTTCCATGAAACAGCTGAAACAATTCTCTTTCCTATTGAATGAGAACAAAACATTGGAAACCAACCTTCATTAATTTTCATTACTTCACCTTGGTGTTTTGTTGAAAATTAAAGCAAAGGAGAAAAATGAATGAGAAAGAGAGTGGAAGATTCGTATATTTTATGATTTTTTTTCTTTTCCTTCATATTTTCACTGCCTATAACACCCCCATATTTGTATTAGCCACCATAACATTATTACCTTTGTAAGTAAACATAACATGTAGTAGTACCCCTGAAGTTGGTGGATACAGGTTAATATGTAGTTTAATTTATCCTCGATGAAATACAGGTCAATCTTAATTTACTTCATCATGTCATGCTGAATTGGATTTATACAATGTTGATTGCTATCTCATTATTAATGTACTATTGATGTACAGTCTTATTGGCTTCTATGAATATATTCTTGTATCCTTTAATATATGGGGACTGAAACAGTTTACAATCCCTTCCTCATGGTTCTATATTATACCTCTACGTGGACTTGCCAAGACAATTTGCTTATTACTTTTCCCAGTGGTTGTGTACTTATGTTTCCTCCTATTATATTTGGAATAACCAGAGGTATGAGGTAGATTTTCAATCATCTTTAGCTCCAGGCTACTATGTTTGTTGTCCTACGGATGATGGAGGTTTAGGGTTTTGGAACCATGGCTTTGACGTTTTCAGTTGGAGCAGACTTGTTGATAGACTCCACGGCACGCTTGCGTGAAGTGGTCGTCGCCCGGATCGAAAGTTGTATTGGTGGCATGCTCGACACCTCAACCCTTCGCCTATATTGAGATGAGAACTTTGGTACAATCGATAGTGAAATGAAATTTGCGTTGAATGGACACCAACGACACTTTGATCCGTTGCTTATATGTAAGCAGGAACCTTGGTACAATAGATAATTGATGCGGTAGAAGACGCCACACCCAACTATATATTGTTAAATGATAAGTCAAAACTGAATCTTAGAGAAAAACTAAGAATAATTTAGAAATTCTTAAAGAACCAAAAGAAGAAAAAATCTCACAAGTAATTTTATCAATTGAATGAAGTGTGTCAATTACAACAGTTTTAACCCCTTTTTATACTACTCAATGGTAATCTTAATCATAATAACAAAAGAAACAAATTACATAACAATCAAACTTAAAATTGGAATTGAAATCCTAACTAAATAAAATCCTAATTACATTAGTATTAAAACTAATTTTCTAGAATCCAAGAATCAGATTTAAATTTGAAATTAAATCCACAATTGCCGTGTAATTGATTTTTTTTCTTTGCCGCGTTGAATCTTCTTGCCGGGTGAATGGAAGTCTTCATGATATCAATTGGAACAAGGAATCCATGGCTGCTAGGAATTAGATTAGAATTGCATGGAAAAAAATACTTCATGAAATGAGGCCCACATGCTTTAACTTCCTTTGCATGTACTTGCATGTATTTGAAAAAAGCCACTTGCTTTAGTTGTTCATGAATGCCCACTTTGATGCTGAATTTAATTAGCATGATGCTTGATTAGAAGGCCCACATGATCTGCATGTAATTACTTGCTGAATTATGTTAGTTTATAAGGCCCACGGGATTTGCTTCAATGTAATGCTTCCATAATATGTAGGCCCACATGATATAGCTGCATGGTTGCTGAATCCGTGTATTGTAATTGCTTAATAAGATCAACATACTCTAGCTGATATCAATTGAAATCCTTTGCATGTCTGTGGCCTACATGTGAATTAAACTAGCAAATTGGGTCAGCCCACTTGGATTTTAATTTGACATTATTTGGCTTGAGTTAATCCATTTAGTCATTCCTTGAACCTTTTAGCTTGTGCCCTCGTAATTGGACCAATTGGAACTTGAATTGGATCAACCTAAGTTTAATCTCCTTGATTCACATCCACGCCTAAGCTATGCATGTCCTCACCATTCCTTTCCTCTTGAAAATGATTTGTCATATGGTTTGATGTGGCCCTGGTCAGGATCGTGCTATTTCCCTCCTCTTGAAAAGGATTTGTCCTCAAATCCGGCCCTACATCAAAACGAACCAAGTTAACAACTTTAGCAACAACGCAATCACAATTCTTACTTGGCAAAATTAACGTGTATCAGTGTATGCATTATCAACATCGCAAGTAAGGATATGAACAGTTCCATCCCCTCCTGGATCAAATATCAATTTTTAAAACTTGTCACGTCACATATGCAAACATACAAGAACTAATGGATTAAACACATAACAAAACCAATCAACATGTATTTTTTGTATCATCACTAAGAACTCAAGAAACTCAAATTTATATGCATAGCCTACTAGATCAAAAATCAAAACACTTCCATTTAAATGTTCCATGCATCGTTCCGATTGGTTTGTACAATAATTCTTGATATTCTCATCGCTGAATTTGATCATATTACATAATCAACCTTTCCTTTTCCATCGAAATTAACACATGCAAAATCAAGTAACGACGTTAATGGAATTAAAAGGTCACATCCATCTTCACAATATGAAAACTCTATTGCATATTAACGATGATCACAAACAAACTCAACAAGTGTTAAAGACTACTCCCAGGTGTTAATAAAAATCAAAATATCATCAAAATAGATAATAACAAATTTTCCTATGAAAGAATGCAAAATATGGCTCAATATGAAAACACTTAATGCCTTAGCTAATCCGAATGATATAACTAAACAGGCATGTAAACCATACCTTACTCTAATTTGATGATAAACACGTTCAAAACTAATTTTAGACTCCTTTCCATTCACGACAACATTCTCAAAATCATGCAATTATGATTGCTCGAATGGAAAGACGTGATCACATCCGATGTTAAATAATAACAACTTAGATACAGATTGAACAGTATGAAAACAATAATGACAAGAAAAACTAGAATGAATACGATGAAAATAAGAACATTGAAAACGAGAATAAACAGTATGATCATAAACTAACTCAACATATATCAAATATCCTCTATAGTTTATGATGAAGATGATTCTATCATCAAAATAGCTAAAAACAAATTTATCAATGGAAGCATGCAAAACATGTTTTAATAAACTCATAAAAACACTAGATGTATTAGTTAATCTAACTGAAATAACTAACCACTTATACAAATCACATGTTAATGCAACTTTCCATCCATCACATTCTCTCATACTAATTTGATGATGACCACTAATCAGATCAAATTTAGACAAAACACAAGTACTATGCAATTCATCTAGCATATTATCTAAGCAAAGAAAATAATATCGATACTTGTTTACCAATTGATAATCAACGCACACACTCGATGTCCTATCCTTCTTAGGTACTATGATCTCATGCACACAAACTCATGCTTCCTTTCACGATACCCCTCTCCATTTACTCTCCCGCCTGCCTTTGTAACTCTGTCGTCTTCTCAGGCATGCTATAGGTTGATCGGTACAGAATGATAGCACTGGGTATGATATCAACCTGAAATAGAGAAACAACCGAACTAGACTAAGACGAGTTAAACTGGTTAGTATTCAAAAGTGTCTCTTTGTACGAACGTACAATCATCGGCGGTTAAAATTCAATACACTTTCCCACTCTCTTTTTTTCATAGTCACTTATTTCTCTATCTTCTTTTCTCTCAATCTCTCTTTTGTTTTCAACCTCACTCTTTTCAATCTCTTTTGTTTTCAACCTCACTTTTATTTGCTTTCTCTTTTCACTCACAATCTTTTGATCATTCTCTTTCTTTTGTTCACTCTCTTGCTTTTGATCATGATCTTTTTGTATGTGCATTAGATCTTCATGGACTTGCTCGAGTGTCATAGGACAGGGTAACTCTTCTTCGATTGTGTACCAATGAATACTCATTCGTACCACTGACATCCTTCACGTGCATGTCACGTCGCCATGGTCTCCCAAGTAACAAATGACAAGTGTTTGTCAGAACTACATCGTATAACACCTCATCTTCATATCTTCCAATTTTAAATGAAACTATCACCTGTTTAGTCACATCTACCTCTCCAATACCATTGACTCCTTGCAACGTGTAAGGCTGGGGATGCGTAACTGTTGACAGATCTAGCTTCTCCACCAGTGTAGTGCTAGCAATGTTAGTACCAATATCACAATCAATTTTTACAATACATACCTTTTCTTGTACTAGAAACCTAGTATAAAAGGTGTCCTTTTGCCGCATTGTATTTTCCTCTTTAACTTGCACACTTGTAGTTTTCCTCGTCTCCAACGGCTCTTTGTGGACTGCATGATCTTCTTCAACTTCTAACTACCTCGGTTGTACTCGTTCTCTATACGCTTTAGGAGTATCTTGTGACTGCAAATAACATGCCTCCAGTCCCTTGCGAACCGCTGCCATGAAGTCCTTCTTTGCCTCCCTAGGCAATACTCGCCCCCTCCTACACTCCATAGGAGTGTCTTGTGGCCGTCTCCAATGCAACTTTTCATGCCTATAAACCTACTTATCATCATCCAATGTTGACCGCCTTGGAGGTTGCTCTAAACGTCTTAGAGATGCATACTCCTTCCTCCTATTCAGCTGGACTGGAACGAACCGGAACAAACCGCTTCCTCATCACGGTTTCCAACTCCTCCCATGTCTCGATCGGACGCTTTCCACATCTCTTGCTAATCACAAATTGATCCCACCACGTAGCTGTGTAATCGGAGAACTCTAGAACCACAAGTTTGACCTTCCTACGCTCGGAATAGTCATGATAGTCAAACTCCCACTCCTTTTTCTCCCACTTCAAATCTGCTTCAGGATCATTACTGCCTTGAAAAGATTTCCTTCGAAGTTCAGGAGTACTCTCAAACTCGTAATCGAACTTGTTTGCTGCAAAACAAAGGTTAGTAGTTAACTCAACAATGAATCACTCATGTATCACTCAATTGACTTTTACCTTCTAATGATCTCACCAGTCTTACCTTTTGTCGCTCAAATATTCTCTCTTATAGGTTCTTTTTGAATTCACCAAATAAGAATCAAAGTTTCCTATTCAATTCAACAAAAACTTATCAAGAACAAAATATAGCGATATATGACTATGGTTACATACAAGGTTCACGGGTTGCCAATTGTAAGCTTTAGATTTGCCAAGTTGTAATTCACGAAGTGATTCTCACTGATTGATCCTCTAAATGAACTTTCAATAATCTCAAGCCTCACGATTGGCTTGCTCCTCGTATGCTTTCAATTTTTTGGGAAAGCTTGTTAGACAAGCGGAAATTTTATGGCCTCACTGGTTGGACTTGATGGGGTTAATGGTGTGCTACAATTTGGGTTAGCACAATTGAAACCAAGAAATCTGGTGCTTTTTTTTTGTATATTTTTTTTTGATATTCAAACAAGAATTTAATCCGCTAGGTACTTAGATCTGATATCAAAGGATAAACTTCATGGCACGCTTGCGTGAGGTGGTCGTCGTCCGGATCGTTTTTAGCAAGTTGTATTGGTGGAACACACTCAACGCCTCAACCCTTCGCCTATATTGAGATGAGAACCTTGATACAATTGATAGTGCAATGAAATCTGCATTGAATGGACACCAATGATACCTTCACCCATTGCTTATAAGTTATATGTAAGCAGGAATCTTGGTACAATCGACGATTGATGCGGTAGAAGACGTCACACCCAACTATGTATTGTTGAATGATAAGTCAAAATTGAATTTTGAATTTCAAGAAAAAGTAAGAATAACTTAGAAATTCTTAAAGAACCAAAAGAAGAGAAAATCTCACAAGTAATTTTATTAATTACATGAAGTGTGTCAATTACATCAGCTTTAACCCCTATTTATACTACTCAAAGTCATCATAATCCTAATAACGAAAGAAACAAATTACATAACAATTAAACTTAAAATTGAAATCCTATCTAAATAAAATCCTAATTACATTAGTATTAAAACAAATTTTCTAGAATCCAAGAATCAGATTTAAATTTGAAATTGAATCCACAATTGCCATGTAATTGATTTTTTTCCCTTGCCGCTTTGAATCTTCTTGCCGCGTGACTAGCTAAATTGCCACGTGAATGGAAGTCTTCATGATATCAATTGGAACAAAGAATCCTTAGATTAAAATTGCATGGAAAAAAATACTTCATGAAATAAGGTCCACATGCTTTAACTTCCTTTGCATGTACTTGCATATATTTGAAAAAAGCCACTTGCTTTAGTTGTTCATGCATGCTGCCCACTTTGATGCTGAATTGAATTAGCATGATGCTTGATTAGAAGGCCCACATGATCTGCATGTAATTACTTGCTGAATTATGTTAGTTTATAAGGCCCACGGGATTTGCTTCAATATAATGCTTCCATAATATGTAGGCCCATGTGATATGCTGCATGGTTGCTGAATCCGTGTATTGTAATTGCTTAATATGATCAACGTACTCTAGCTGATATCAATTGAAATCCTTTGCATGTCCGTGGCCCACACGTGAATTAAACTAGCAAATTGGGTCAGCCCACTTGGATTTTAATTTGACATTATTTGGCTTGAATTAATCCATTCAGTCCTTCCTTGAACCTTTTAGCTCGTGCCCTCGTAACTGGACCAATAGGAACTTGAATTGGATCAACCCAAGTTTGATCTCCTTGATTCACATCCACGCCTAAGCTAAGCATGCCCTCACCATTCCTCTCCTCATGAAAAGAATTTGTCATATCGTTTGATGTGGCCCTGGTCAGCATCGTGTCACTTACTTTTGGCATAGACAGAAGCAACTTTGGCCAGTGGCGAAGCTAGGAAGGTATAGTAGTGGGGTCAAAATTTTTAGTAAGTTAGAAAAAATTTGGCGGGGGTTGAGAGCGGCCTTTGACCAGCCATTTTTTTAAGACTTTATATTTTGGGTTAGACAAATGCATCAAAATATCCAATTTAATAATACTAACAAAAGGGGAAAACCGCAATTGATTTATGAAAACAAAACTGAGGTTGGAGAAATTGAAGAGAGAGTAATTTCACATTACTGCAAGGGCACAAGATGCTAAGAGAGTCACAGCAGAGAATAGAGTCGGCGCTGGGTCTCCACACTCATGACTCTTGACCAAGATACCCACTCCGACCACTCGCGAAAGGCTTTGATGGTTCACGGTTTGGCTTTTGCCTTTTGCGATTTGGCTTTGCCCCATCTCTCTCTATTTTGTGGCTGAAGTGCTGAACAAATATTGATGTATGAGATTTAGGACTGAGACTTGGCCGCTTGGGTATCTCTAATTAAAAAAAAATCGGAGTGGGGTCAAAAATTTTTTGCAAGTGATTTTAAAAATTGAGTGGGGTCAATTGACCCCACAATTTTATCCTAGCTTCGCCCCTGACTTTGGCCTTCATTGGGATGGGTTAGATTTTAACCCCAGTCATGCTGCAGTCACTTATTTGAGTCCATAAAAGAGATTTGACACTTTCTCTTTTATACAATTGATCAGGCCTAGATTGGGGGCTGGGTTACCTTATCAGTTGTGGAGAAGAACATGTCTTAGGGGGAGGCTGCTTTTCAGGGTTCCTTTCCTTGACTTTTTCTTCCTTCTTCTCAGCATAATATGCTTTGGTTTTCATGGATACCACATGGCATTTGTTATCCTGGAATTTTCATTTTTTAATGATCAAGAGACGGAGGATGGTTCTTCTCTTCTCCTTTCACTCTCCTCATGCTCTCCCTCTCCCTGTCCGTATAGGAAGGTTTGGTCCTTAGATCTTATAGGAAATTCTTTCCCAAGTCCTATTTTTGTTTTCTTATTTGCGGTAGACGCCCTAGTCATTTACCTCCTCCACCTGAAGTTGGAAAGCTAAGGTTCCCACAAGGATCAAAACATTTATCTGTTCTGCTGTTCTGAAAAGACACAAAATTTGCACCAGTCATAGACAGAATAAGTTATTGTGCCCTGATATTTTTGCTATTTCCAAGAAAAGTTCATAATCCCATTCTCATTGTTTTGTCCATTATTCTGTAATAAGGGTTTGTGGAGCTTATTGTTTGCTAGATAGCTAGGTAAGGCTCGGGCTTGCCTTTCTTCTATGCTATCTCATTTCCGCTTTGATCTGGGGTAGGGTGTCTTTTTTGCTTCTATTTTGGCGTCGGGATGAGGAATTTCCAGTGATAGCTATTTATGATATTCATTGGGATTGAGTTGCTATCCTCTTTTTCCATTGTATTACGCGTGGATTATGTCTACCTTGTTTCTTCATTTTTCAAGCATACTTTATTTTTCATATAAAAATTTTGGTTTTCTTCAAGGACTGCTTGTCCGTCCACCTATGAAAAATTTTTCTTCATTTTTTCAAGCATAATTTATTCTTTCATATACACACACACACACACACACAAAAATATAAATTCAATGTTTTCTTCAAAAGGCATCTATTAAATAGTAATTGCTCTGTTATTCAAATTTCTTCAGGTACATGAACACAAAAACCCTTTCTTCCCTCCATTTGTAAATTTCTAGATTAAGTTTTATTATTTAGTATTTTATTATTATTATTATTATTATTATTGTTATGAATTTTTTTGACATTATTTTCCTCTTCGTCTTCATTTTTATCAGGTTTGATGCTATTGTGTCAGCTGTTCACCTTGATTATGAACGATGCTATTGTGTCATTTGAAAATTTGAAGCCTGCTCCTGATATATTTTTGGCTGCAGCAAAGAATCTGAATGTGCCCACTAGTGAGGTATGCTTTCAGATTATGTAATGTTAATTTTTTCAGTCATCAGTTGGAAAGAGCATCTTGAATGATTTGAAGGAGTTAGACAATTTAACTACTTTTTCCTCCACACGCTAACTAACTGTAAATGGTCAACTAAGTTTAGAAGTTGATTTTTCAAACATTTTCATTAATTTCAACTTTTTCCATACTTCTATTTCTTTTTGGCATGAAAGTTAAACAAAGAGTAACTTTCATTTGAGCTGGTGAGCTTTTGATCTCGGAAGCCCCCATACTAATATTCAGTTTCTTTCTGTTATTTGTAACACTCATAATAGTGAACAATTATTTTTCCCAGTGTATCGTAATTGAAGATGCCTTGGCTGGAGTACAAGCTGCTAAAGCTGCGCAAATGAGGTAAATCTGCTGATTCCTGAAATATTGTTGTAATTTGCTGTTTATATGTTGGTAACATTCATTTGTAATTTCTATAACCGTGTTTTTATAGCTTCCAGTTTTGCTATTTTGTTTGCTTACTTTTCATGATAGTATCCAGTATGAAGCTACATACTCTATTATGGGGTCAATATTTACTTGAAAAAAATAATTGGTTTATAATGTAAGGTAAATTTTAAAATTTTAAGTATTATATATAAATTGACCCCACTAAAATTTTATAAATTTTCTATTATCTGAGGTCAAATTAAAAATTTACAACTTTGTCAATCAAATTTTAACTACATATGACTCATATCCTCTCAATATATATATCTCTCTATAATATTTTAAACTAAATAATAATCAAATTTATATTATTTTTAAAAATAATTAATTAATTAATTACTTATAAACATTTGTGATTAAAAAGTCTATTATGAGTCAATATATATATATATTATTATTTATTATATTGTCATTGTAATATAGTATATATATATACATGTGTGTGAGAGCTGAAAGTACAAAAGTATTAGAAAAAAATAGCTCGGGGGTACCATCTCCGAACCCCCGCCAAATTATTTATAACTTAGTAGTAATTTTGACCTCACTGAAAATTATTTCTGACTTCGCCACTGATAGTATCATGCATTTTACTTCATTTATATATTATGGCAAGGCTTCCCTCTGCTTGCAGATGCATTGCCGTGACAACAACATTATCAGAAGACACTCTCAAAAGTGCCAATCCATCACTTATCAGAAAGGAGATAGGAAATATTTTACTTGATGACATTCTCAGTGGTTCCTCTGGTAGCGATAGTATGTAATTCTAAAATTGTACTGAATTTTTTCTTGTACCAGCAATACTGTGAAGTGATTTAGATACACTATCAATTCTTGAAGAATCGAAAGACCTATTTGCGTGGTAAAATGTATGTATGTGATTGTTTTTTCTTTATTTTTTGCTGTAGTTAATCCTTATGCTCCACTAAATTGATTCTGTAAATGCTAGTTTGATTTCTTGAATTGGCAGGGGAAAAGCTCTGCTGTTATCCTTGCACATGAATTCTTTGTTGGGTTATGATTTTTTACCGTTGCCTTTTCTGGAGAAATGAGTTCTAATGGTGACTAGCTATTGCAGGGATTAGTTTGTCAAATATCTTTATTATTTTATATTAAAATATATATATATATATATATATATATATATATATATATATATATATATAGTTATATATACATTTTTTATTTTTATTGTATCTCATCAAAATTATGAGCTTTTTTAAAAAAAAACTTTTTTCTCTCAAATCGAAATCAAAAACAAATCTTCCAAAAAACATAGTTTTGACAGACTTCCCTATATATATATAAGGTAATTAAGGAAAGCATGTTTATCTTAGCAAAAAGAAAAAATAAATAAATAAAAATAATCTGAAAGAAAATTCTAGCAATACTCTACATATAAATACAATCAATAATTTAGGAATTAAATATGAAAATGATCAAGAAAACATTCGTACGCATCTTCTTGTCATATAATTATTTATTAATTTATTAATGTTGTGCATCTCCTTGCCATATACTCCCTCCGTCCCAAATTAATTGTTCAGTTTTAACTTTTTAAAGTTAAATTGACCATTTTTAAAACTAATCTTTTTATTATTTTTGCTAAAATATAGGTGAAGAGATTATAACCAAAGAAAGTATATACAATTTATTATTAATCCCAATTTTATAATTTTAGAAATATATTTATATATGCTTAATTATTATTTTTAAAATAGTTAATTTGACTTTTAAAAAGTCAAAATTGATCAAGTTAATTTGGGATCGGAGGGAGTAATTATCTATATAAAAAAACTATAATGATTATATAATTATTATTTTATTGTCTTGTTCATTTCAATGTTGTGGATTTGGTTGGGCATCTTATTTAGTGGGGATAAATCAACTTTTGGTATCTGTACTGGGACACGACTTACAATTTGAGAGAAGTGAAAAAATACTATTTGGTGATTGTATTGAAAAATGTTACACTCAGTTAAACATTAGGGACATGAATAATTTAGTACCGATGTGAAAAAAATTACAAACTGGTGATTGTACTTGAAAAATGTTACTCTCCGTTAAACAGTAGGGTTTCATCTTTATTCTATTTGAAAATTACGGTTCTCTTCTTCTGTTCTTCTTCTCTCATTCTTTTTGTCTCGATTCTCCATTGATTACTGGTTCTCATATATTTATTAAAGGATTTTCAGTGTTTAATTGAATGGATGAGCTCGTCTTGGAGTGGAATCGTAAATGAAATCAAGGAAGAAGATTGTAGTTCATGCAACAAAAATGAATAGATTACATCGAGTTCAAGTTTCTTGGCCAAGGAGCGATAATTGCGAATGTGGGAGGCAAGAAAAGATGGAACAAAACATCGAGGATCTTCTTCACGTCGACTTCGCTTCTCTCTCTGTATGTTTGTCTCTCCCGTTGGATCAATTTGAACGATTATTTAAAAATTGGAAACTACAAACACCATATTACAAAATATTTTGAGTATAATCACCTATTTTAGACTTTTTTTCATTTGTTCAAATTGTAAGTCAATGTCCTTAATGTTTAATGAAGTGCAACATTTTTCAAGTATAATTACCAAGAAAAGAACTTTTTTATAAAAAGGGTCTCAAAGATACGTGTATCAAAAATTGATTTATGCCTGTGAGAAGAAATAGAAAACAACTGGAAAAATATATACTATGTAATTATTTTAGTGGATAATAATAATGTGTATCTTCAACTTGAATTATTTATAGTTTTATCACGTTGAGTACCCGCCACTAACACCAACTGGATTTAGTTAGAGAGAAACAATTCAAGACAGTAGAGGGAGAAAGATAATGGCTGTGAGACTCTCATCGCCTCCCCTTTCTTCTTCATCTAAATCACATCTCTCAAATTTGTTCCTGAACTCGAGATTCATCTCGAGGTCGAGCTCTCTCCTCCAATGGCGGTCGATAAACTCCTTCCAATTTTCCCGCCGAGGGAGCGCCGGGGTGACTGTGAGAGCCTGCGCGAAAATCGGGGAGAAGAATGTATCGGAGACCGGAACGGAATGGGGGAAAGTGTCGGCGGTCCTGTTCGATATGGACGGAGTGCTTTGTAACAGCGAGGAGGCGTCACGATTGGCTGCAGTCGACGTTTTTGCTGAGATGGGAGTTGAAGTTACAGTCGAAGATTTCGTTCCATTCATGGGCACTGGTAAATTCTACAAATTACTTTGACTATTTACAATATTTCGTTGTTGTATTAAAATGCGTGTCAATTTTGACTTTGAAAATGGCTCAAATTTTTGTATTGGGTAAATCTAATGTTTAATATACTTGTCAAACTGTAATGTAATTGTAGTTAAATGTAACATTTCTAATGTCCATATCTTAAATTTAGGGGGTGTATCCGCTGAATCTGAATAAAAAAGTTGTTTTATAATTGACATGCTAATAACAAATTTTTATTATTTTATCCCTCTAAAAAAATTCAAAATTGTTATAAATATATTTAATATTACTTAATATAATAGTTAATATTGGAAAAAAAACCTTAATTCAGCCCATTCAGCCAAAAAAAAAATGACACAACCATTCAGTCCAAATGGTCTGAATGGCTGACCGATTCAGCCATTCAGACAATTTTTTTTCCAAAACAAACGCACTTAATGGCTGACCGATTCAGCCATTCAGACCTAAACAAACAGCCCCTTAGTTTTGAAATTTAATTTTGAAGAAAAATAATTGAAAAAAGAGTATTGTCCAACTAATTTATGACAAACATTAATAGGGGTTAGAAAAACGTAAAATGTCAAATGGGACTTATTTTAGGATGGATGGTTTATTTATATCCACCAATAGTTGATCTTATCTCAATGTGCTCCTAAGAGCAGATTGAACATTGAATATGTTAGATCATATTTTAAAACTTGAAGAAAACTGTGAGTCTTTTTCACCTTTGGTTTTAACATTAACAAATTGATGTACAAATCTGGTATACCTTTACACTGAAATAAGGATGTGAAAGAACAGGATGATTTTGACTAAAGGATTACCTAGCTGACTTGCTAAAGCAAATTAGCGATGGTATAGGAACCAAATAAATATCAATTTAATTATTTGGCTCAGCGGAAGCTATATGTATGGAAATTTGATGTATGGCACAAAGGAATAACTGGAAAGATTTATATAAAGGAGCACACTTTTATTGAACAACTACCAATACTTTATTGCAGACACTGACAATTTATTCCTCACACAAAATAAGGAAATAAAGAAATAACAACGAGAACAAGAATTGCTGTCTATTTGCTCTCTATATCTAGTTTGAGTGTCTGCTGCACTCCTTGATAATATGTGCTTGAGTTACTATTCAGTCTGCACTCTCTGCTATTGCAATTCTCTCCAGATGCAATTTACTCCTCTTGCAATGCAATTATCCAATTCACTTAATTTCAATGCAATGATACTTTTTTCCACCTCTATCTATAGATGAAAGTTTTCTCCTTGGTCAGAGCTTCCGAGTGAAAAAATGTGTAAACAATTTTCATCTATTTTGGTGCCTCCACGTAGTAAACTTTATTCGTAGAGTTTATACCAAGTCTGATTTTTTTGACTAATGAATTACATTTCCTTCATCATAATGCATAGTCCACAAAAAAAAAAAAAAAAAAAAAAAAAGTGTCCATTCACATCATGGTTCAAAATCACTGTAACGGCCTATGTTTCGGAAGGTTATTTTTGACTCGGTTTCAGTTTAAATATCAGGCGATACACATCGTTAGCTAGTTAGGAACTTCAAAAATAGTAAATGAGTTATGAAAAAAATTCTAATTAATAAAAGCAATAATTGGAATTAATTAAGTTAAAAAAAAATACTATCTAGTGCATAAAACATTGTCTAAATTATAAAACAAGCGTTTACGTAGATATGTTTAATCAATTTTATGTTTGAATAAAGTTGATATTGATGTTATCTTAGCTCAAATGCTTGAGCACACATGATCTCATAGTTTAAGTACAATTTAACTTAAGCGAATACATTTTAAGTGCAATTTTTTAAGTTGTAAAACTAAGAACTATACATGTATAATTTAATAATGATTTAAGTATAATTTAGCTTAGTTAATTATATGTTAAGTACATTTTTGTTATATTTTTTAAGGTATACTTAACTAGGTACTACATAGGTATAATTTATAGAGAAAATTTCGTCCTCTTTTGTTGTCTCCTTTATAGCTTTTAGCATAATTGATTTTTTAGGTGGTGTTTCTCCCCTTTATGCTTAAGTGATTTCTACTTTTTTGGTCCGAAACCCCTACGTTATATCTTGAGATTTCTCCTTTATTTGGTTTGAAACCGCTACATTATGTTGAGTTGTAGAAATTTCGTAGGGAAATTCGTTTAGATGGATACTTTCTAATTTTGCAATTAGTGTGTCAAGATTGCGTGTTCGACACCGAAACCAAAACCTAGCCGATATGCCAATATTTGGTAATGTGTGACCGTGAACCATGATTCACATGGTTAAGTCGGTGCATAAGTTTTCAAAATTAGATTATCAATTTCCAACAGCCTTCCTGAATCTAATCTTTGAATTTTTTGCTATCCCAAGCAACTCTTTTAATTTCTTGAATAGATTAAGGGAGGCGGTATGATTTTGGGAACTTGTGCAACGACTTAACCATGTGAATGGTTAAATAATTTAAAGCATTTGTTGATAAACAAAGTGACTTTAATTTGAAGACTCTGAGATTCGATAGAGGCGGTATGTTCATTTGTAACGAACTTTAGAATTAGTCCAAGTAACATGGGATCTGGCGCTAGTTGACAGCCAATTATACACCTCAGAGACTAGCTGAAAGAAATAATAGAATAATCATCGAGGTGACAAGGAGTACGTTGAAGGCAAAAGGATTGCCAAAGGAATTTTGGGTAGAGGCTTCTGTGTGTGCAGTATATTTGTTGAACAGGTGTCCAAGAAAGAGTGATGGAGTGGTAGCAAACCAGATGTTTTTTTATTGCAAGTATTTGGGTACATTGCATAGCTATAAGCTATATAATCTAGTTTCAAAGGAAGTGATTGTGAGTAGTAGGACGTCCAATTCATTGAAGATGGCATGGACATGGACTCATGAGGATAATTAAGGAAAAGGTGTTGTTTTCAAAGACAAAGTGGTCAAGTTAATGATTTTGGTGAGACTATACCTAGTGGTTCATCTTCTCTAAAACACCAATTGCAATACCAGTAGAACATTTTAAGAGAACGAGGGTGATGTCAGCACACTTGCAAGACTATGTGGTCACAAGAGATGATGACAGTGGGTGAAGTCACAAATGAGCTCTGGTAAATTTTTGTTTATTTTCTTATTGTGACCCAGTTTCATATGCACATGCATCACAGAATGATGGATGGATTCAAGCAATGAGTGAGGAGATCCATTCCATAGAAAAGAGTGATACGTGTGAATTAATTTCTTTATCCGAAGGTAAAAAGCCAATTGTTGACAAATGGGTGCAGAAGACGAAGTACAAACCCAATGGTCAGGTGGACCGACTTAAGGCAAGGTTGGTGGTCAAGGGCTATAAGCAAAAATCAGGGATTGACTATTTCGAAGTTTTCGCGCCAGTTGCCACAATGGATACATGAGCCTAGTACACAAGGATAAACTCATACATGTTGCTGGATGGATTCCAGAAGTGTTCTTATGAGCACACGTTGTTTGTCAAGTCAAAACCTACAAGCGAAATGATAATTGTTTGTTTTTATGTTGATGACTTGATATTTACAGAAAACTCTGAAGCAAGGTTTGCAAAATTCAGGGAGGCTATGTCACACCAGTTTGAGATGACATATATGGGTTTAACGTCGTACTTCTTGGGCATTGAATTACAACAGACAAACGAGGGCATCTTTATTTTGCAAAAGAAGTAAGTCGATAATATCCTGAAGAAATTCAAGATAGAATCAGTTACTCCAATCTGGACTCCAATTGCAGAGCGTCTGGAAATGAAGAAAGAAGGAACAGGTGAACTGGTAAATCCCACCTATTTTGAAAGCATAGTTGGCAGTCTAAGATATTTGACTTCAAAAAGGCTGAATATTGTTTATGGAGTGGGACTTATCAGTCGATTTGTGGAGAGAACACACCAGTCACATTTGCATGCAGCAAAAAGGATATTGAGGTCTGTTAGTGGAACCCAAGATCATGAAATTCTCTATACCTACTTCGACAATTTCAGTTAATTAGGGTATACAGATAGTGATTGAGCAGGAGATATGGAAACTTCGGAAGAGTATTTTCGGTTTGTCCTTTATCTTGGATCAAGAGTGTTTTCATGGTCATCAATGCAGCAATAGGTTGTTGCATTGTCCATAGCAGAAGCAGAGTATATGGCAACAACTTCTGCGGCATGTCAAGCAGTTTGGCTTCGAAAGATGCTTGAAGAGCTGAAGCACGAGCATGATGGTCCTACGTAGATTATGTGTGATAAAAAGTCAGCAATTGCATTGGCTAAGAATCCCGTATTTCATAGCAAAAGCAAACATATTGCTATCAAGTATCACTATATAAGAGAGTTAGTCTGAAATGAAGAAATCAAAATTGAGTTTTGCATATCAATTAAAGAAGACTATTTAAAATTGATAGTCTGATTTTGGGAACTTGTGACAACTTAACCATTTGAATGGACACATGTTTTGATTATTTTCTTTAGTATGCATTTTGATGAAGGAAATGTAATTCATTAGTCAAACACGTTGGCGAACAGAACAAAATTTGAGGGGTCAAAATTTGAGTGATTTCTGGGAGGTCCGGGCAATGGCGATGTAGGTTGTAGCATTGAGGGCGGAGTTAAGGTCCATGGGTTTGACTTTGACCTAGATTGAAAAAAAAATGGAAAGTATATTAATGCCCAATGCATACGACTGCAGAAGTGCCTAATGTGAAGCACAAGCACGCCTGGTCCCTACAAGAAGAACACTAATGTCAGACCCAGTGGTTGATTGCAACACATGGAAACAATGACCTCAATTTTCTTGAAGTAAGGTCAAATTCTCAAGCACATTACCATCGGTATTTTCTTTCTAGAGTATTATTTAGTTTAAAGAATAACCATCATGGTGTTGGGCTTTTAGAGGTCTGTTCTTTGTCTTGGTCTTAATAAAACAGATCAATCGAGAAGAAAAGAAAAAAATTGAGATCACTATTTGCTTGAATCACTCTCAATTTCTTCACCATCAATGGCGGAAAGACTTTGAATTTGTCGATCCCAAATTTTCTGACACTTTTCTGTCATTCTGATGCAAAAAGGAAGGGCAGGCGGCACTGGCAAGGGCAGGCGGCATGCGGCAATAATCTTCATCCTAGTCATATACCCCTCTCGACCCCGGGTTCCGCCTCTGGTCAAACATATTGAGCTTGGTATAAAACTTTGCAAATAAAGTTTACTACGTGAAGGCGCCGAAATAAATGAAAATTATTTAGGCGTTTTGACACTGGGAGGATTTGAACAAGAAGGAAACTTTCATCTATAAATAGAAGTGGAACACAGTATCATTGCATTGCAATTGAGTGAATTGCATAATTGCATTGCAAGAGGAGTAAATTGCATCCTGAGAGAATTGCAGTATCAGAGAGTGTAGATTAAATAGCAACTCAATCACATATTATCAAGGAGTGCAGCAGATACTCAGATTTGATATAGAGAGAGCAGATAGACAACAGTTCTAGTTCCCATTGTTATTTCTTTATTTCCTTGTTTTTGTGTGAGGAATAAATTATGAGTGTTTTCAATAAAATATTGGCAATTGCCCAATAAAAGTGTGTTACTTTATATAAATCTTTCCATTTATTCCTTTGTGCCATACACCAAATTTCCATACATATGGCTTTTGTTGAGCGAAATAATTAAATTGATATTTTATTTGGTTCCTACAGATGGTATCCTAAGCCTAAGTTACTTTTTTTTTGGATTTATTTCGGTCATTTTGAACTTTCTTTTTGATTTTCAAAACTAAATCTAGTTCTACAATATCTGTATATATTATTGTTTGGGATTCTAGAGGATTTCAGGAGCATGATTGTATGAGCATGATTTTAGGAGTAATGCGTGGAGTGATATGTGCTAGTCATTCATTTAGTTTCCTTATATAGCATGAGTCTTAGTCTATAAAAGGTTCAACTCTTATTTGTACTTGATATAATATGAGGAATAAACTCTCCACTTTATATGGTATGAAAGCCATGGTTTTTTAAGTTTTTTCTCGGAGTCTCTTTTTAATTCTTCATCCTTCTTCCTTTCATTCTTTTTCCTTCAAAAAAAAAATTTTGTTCATCGTGAACAGTGACGACACTGTTTTGTTTTGCTTTGGTAGATGCATGTGAGAAGTACTTGGGTCGTGGAAATTTTTCGGTGATTTAATTGCATCCTTTTGATGTTTCTTTGCCTCATGGGATTTACTTTGCGATTAGATATATGTGGTATTTTCGGCGCATTAGTATATATTTGTTTGGGTTAGATGTATTTGGTCACTGTTTAGTTGTGATCCTTTGTCGTAGTTTGTTGCTTGAGAATATTTAATACAAGATATTTTAAGAAAGATGTCAGCAACACTCGAGCCAATGTGTGCAGAATGCACGGTACATCTTCATTTGACTCTCGATAGTCAATAAGCATTACTGGAAGTACTATCTTCATCAACTCGTCTTACTGATAAGAAATTGGAAGGCGTTACCAATTATCCACAGTGGAGGAAGATTGTGAGGTT